>JAAEAF010014298.1:0-597255 GCA_011037195.1 Triatoma infestans
TTTCATCTAAAGTGCTATTTCAGTTTATTAGACAATTCTTTCATCTAAATAATGTTAATTAGAATTGAATATGTTGTTGAAATTCCGAGTTTGAAAAAATCGGATAATCGAAAGTGCGTTTACTTTACCACTTTACTAAATGATTTTTTTTCACTTTTTCGCGATTTTCTCAAAAATGATAACGAAGATTTTCATGAAACTTCGTATATAAACTAAACATACAATACAAAGATCTACAACTTTTATTTAAAACATTTCACTGGGAAAATTCATTTAAGGACTTTTTTAGGGATATGGGTGGGAGGTTATGTTTTTCTCTAAAGTGCTATCATAGTTGATTATACAATTCTATCATCCAAACAAAATTAATTAGAAATAAATAGATGGCCAAAATTCCGAGTTTCAAGAAAATTAGTAAACCGGAAGTGCGCTTTTACTGAACAGTTTTCTACGAATTTCATTAAATTTGGTACACAAACTATCAAATTTTATCAATTATAATTTTGAGAACTGGAGTAAGAGAAAGCTGTGTGAGTGTTTCACACCAGATTTTTTTTTGGAGGGGAAAATTATTTCAAACAAAAGTGTGAGATTTATATCTGTGTAGCGGACCATTCCAAGTTTATAGAAAATCTTTACACAGTTTACGAGAAAATTCCAATAAATTCAAAATTCTATTCTTAAAAATCGCACTTCCGGTTAACCGATTTTCTTCACATATGAAATTCTATCAATGCTTCTCTTGTATTTTATAATAATAATCTTAGGTTTTCATCTTAACTGCCTTTTCAGTTTATTAGACAATTCTGTCATCTGAATAATGTTAATTAGAATTAAATGTGTTGTTGAAATTCCGAATTTGAAAAAATGGGTAACCGGAAGTGCGTTTGTTTTAACACTTTACTAAATGATTTTTTCACTTTTTCGCGATTTTCTCAAAAATGGCTCCGATGATTTTCTTGAATCTTCATATATAAACTAGACATGCAGTGATCTACTTCTTTTATTTAGAACATTTCTCTGGGAAAATTCATGTAAGGGCACTTTTAGGGGAGGGGTGGGGTTACAGCATCGTCTAAAGTGGTATCATAGTTGATTATATAATTCTATCATCCAAACAATAATAATTAGAAATAAATGGATGGCCAAAATTCCAAGTTTTAAGAAAATTAGGTGGCCGGAAGTGCGCTTTTGCAGAACACATTTTTCAGTTTTTGACGAATTTCGTTATATTTGGTACACAAACTATAACCTTTGTCAATTATTATTTTGAGAACAGGAGTATTAGTTGTGTGTGTTTCACACCAGATTTTTTTTTATGTACGCTATCTGAAGCTCTCTGGGTCCATATAGCAACTCCAAAGTTCGGGGCTTTCTCAGTGCACTGCTGGCCTTCGCGCAGTGTTTTCTCGTTTGCAGTTAACACTGTCCATCACCCAGAGGACTGGGGAGGCTTCTAGGGTAAGGAAGTCTAAGGGCAACGCTATTGAACTCGAACCAACGTGATCTTCTCGTTCGAAGCCAACACGCTCCCATTCAACTAATTCCGTCGCTCTTCCCTATCTCAATGTAACGCTGGAGACAAACTCGTGAGCTCCGTGTTCCAAATCCAGCACGCCACCACTGAGCTAATTCCGCCCTTTTTCCCTATTTCAGCGAACAATTGGCCTCCGCGCAGTGTTTTCTCATTTCCAGTTATCACTGCCCATCACGGTACAATAGCTGTTGAGGCTTCTAGGGCGAGGAAATCTAGGGCAGCGCTTCTGGACTCGAACCTGTGACCTCTGTGTTCCAAGTTCAGCACGCTACCAATGAGCTAAGTCCGCCCCTTTGCCTTATGCTTGGCAAGCAAAGGTGCTTGAGACACCATTAGCAAATAACTGATCCTGAAGGGGGAGAGAGGCTCCCAACATCTCTCTTCTTATTACCCATGGAGAAACTCCCATATGACAAGATAACAGAAGGCTGAACATCTCCAGAAGGAGATAGGTGCTCTGACCTTATAAATTTAAATAATAATTTTGAGCTGAGCTGAATACTAAAAACTATTGAAAGTGAAGACTAAATGAAAGTGAAAAAGCTCATTTTCTTTATTGAGAACAGCCTTGACTTTTCTAATGTCTATATGCTGTTTTTAGTTTCTTTGAAAATTAAATACTTTTTGTATTTTAGGTAGGATACTGCCCTACATTAAATCCACTTATGAATTTATTATCTTTTAATGAATTGTGAGGGCAAAATTACAACTTTATTCCATTGTATGGTTACATATATATTAATATATCTAGTATGTTTGTATTTCTGTATATAGGTATTGTACAATATCAACAATTTTCCAATGGCCTTTTTTTTTTTTTTAAAAAAAAAAAAAAAAAGATATCAATTCTCTATTAATATCTCAAGGACATTTCATTTCACTTTTATTAAATGAATATATAGAATCTATTATAACATATTGATTATTATTTTATGTATATATTGAATGTTCCATGGAATTAATGGTAGTATTTCGATGGAATAATGTTCAATAATTCGGGGCATTTTTAAGAAAGGAATCCATGATTATTGAAATGACAGCGGAAGTCAAACATTTAAATGGTCACAGAAATCACATTTCCCTAAATTCTGACCTTACAGAAAATAATAATGATGGTTTATTTATTACATTATGTACTTCAAAATAGTATGAAACAATGTATTATATACTGCCAAATTACAAGTTACAATGCAGACAATAGTATATATAGTCTTATTTCTGTTTTAATTACAATTTAGAAATGACATCATACAGACTGAATGCATATCAATACATGAACAGTTTAGTTTCCTTTTGGCTAAAATCTCACTACTTCAGGATCAATGGCTTATACAGTGATTTCGTGCTTTATCATCAGGCCTAAATATTTCATTGAGATTATAAGCATGCTTCTAATATGTATACATTAATAATATTTATTTCTATATTGATTTCCTTTTAGAACAATGGATGTTCAATTGTGTATATACACAAAATAGGGCCATTATGTGTCCTGTTTATTCCATATTATTAAATTAATGATATGGCCTTTTATTCATTGAAAATATGAGTTGCAATGATTGATTGGTTGAATATAAACTAATTTTTAGATATATTCATTAATTTTCCTGAGAAAGTGTGAAAACTATATAAAATAATTTTGAACAGCGATTCTTAACTTCCACCCCGGTCTATAAGTGAATTCTTACCTACATACATTATGGAAGTTTTGGAATTCTTATAATAAACTTTCTTATCTTTTAATGAACTTCAAATTGTGAGGTTGTAAGGAAGTTGGCCAGGCAATTGTGAGACACAGCTTGATACCATTATGGGTGATTTATTTTATAAATCATATTAATTTCAGATGGATGTCACAGAATATTATTCTTTATTATTTTTATTGAAAATGTTTACAATACATGTGTGAAAGAAACAGAACTCTACTTAAAAATATTTGTATTGACATAGCAATGGCTGTCTGTCAGGGGTGCTGATAATACAACAAATAAAAGAAATGAAAAGTAAAATAAAAGTTTACCAAGTATAAATTTACATTTACATTTACAAAAGAAAGAAATAAAACTGTGAAAAATTCTATAAGAAAAAATACAAATTAACATAATACATTTTTTTATTTATTTTACATTTTACAAATATTATTTTAGATTTTATATTTATAAATTGAAATTTTCAACTAGGTATGACCGGTAGATTGTAGTTTCGTTTAGATATCTGGTGAGAGCTGCCAAATCTACACCATTCAACCATGCTGTCATTTCCTCCCTCGTTAAGATGAGGCCACCCAAACACCTTTTCCTTATTCCCGCAAGAACCCGTACAGCAAACTAAAAAATGATACACATCCCTATCCCCACGAAGATTACAAAAAGCAAGAATAGTCTTTTCCATGGACGAAAGGTATATAATTAAATAAATAAGGTCTCCTCTTATTTTAAATATACTGCTGATATTGGAAATATGCATACCCAAAGTTATATATAATCTACACCCAGGGAGCTTATAAATGTTATGAAATACCCCTTTTAAAGCTTTATCACGGTAATCCGACCGAAGGATTCAGCTCCTTCTTCCATTCCTCTGTGGACAAGAAAACTTGCCCGAATCCACAATTCATTTGTTTAGACCAATGATCCAATCATTAAACCACTAAATCTTCTTTTGGATTACTTCCTGGAGCTGTCAAATTTCTTAAATCGGAAATATTCAAAATTTAAAGTTTTCAACAGGTGATTAAAATGAAGAGTGAAAGTGAAGATGTGGATAGGAGTAAATTTGGTCACCATGTAGATCATTAGTTAGGAGTATTTTGTAGGAGTCTGAATAACTTCTTGATGAATGTCCTCAGAACTTTTTCAATGGTACCCCTAGGGCATGTCATAGAATACATTGATCATGAAAAAACGGAAAAAATTTTATATTTTATGAGTCAGCGACTATTATACAAGCATTAGGAACATTTTTTTTATAAACATATTTTTTTTTACAAAAAAACTTTGCTTTATCCGTGGGAATGTTATTGTGGCATAGGGTTGAATTAATCTGCTATAATAAAAAAAAGTAAGATAAGGAAAAAATGTAGCGGATATGAATGGTGAACATATGTTTAAAGATTGGTTTATTTATTAATTAGAAAATTATTTACATAAATTAGAATTAGTATTTAAAAATAGTAAAAAGTTTTCGCATTAGCAATAAGATTGTTTTACAATAGAAAAGAGTCTGATTTGAAAACCCATACGATTTTATTTTATTTACAATTCTAATAACCAAATGTGATCTTTATTTGGAATGTAGATAGTTAAGTTACAAAAGTTTTTGGCATAAAAACTATGCTGTCCTTTGATGTCAGATAGTAAACCGATTTGTTGGTTTTATTTTATATGTAATTTATATCAGTGTTAATTTGACTAATCCTTTTTCTCCAAAAGTTTATTTGCCCAAACGAATTGCTCGAACGTGTGTAGGCTTCAAAACCTCATTGGTGAGCCCCAACTAAGATAGCCGAATGTCTGGAATTTAAGTCTAAGGTCAGATCATCATGGATTGTCAGATTGCCAAGCCAAACATAGTGTCAGTGTGTTCCAAAAATTCGCTCTAAAAGATGACTGATTTTTAAAAAAGAATAATTATAAGTGTTGTAAGGTGTTGTCATGAAAAATAAAAATAAAAAGAAGCATAAACCGTGGGTACCACTAGGTTATATAGCCTGACAAAGTGTAGCTTTGAGCTTGTTCCAGACTTTAAATTTTATTTTGTGTAGCTGTATAGAGTCTACTAATTCATAAATGCAAGGTGTTCTTTGAAAACACTTGAGTTTCCGGGCTGAGAGCCCTTCAGTGGTTTGCTAGAAACCGACGTTTCGCCCATATTGCAATCAGCCTCTTCAGGATCGTTACACCTAGAAAGCTAATGGAGCATTGGTTTGCAGATTGCAATATGCGCGAAACAACCTCTCAAACTGAAAACTTGAGTTGCGAGACGCGCTCTCAACCTGAAAACTCATGAAAATTGTGTCGGAAACCTAGATCAGGGTAATCTTTGTTAATTATCCAAAATAAAACTATAATGCTGCCATATGATTAGCTTCCGAACATATTTAGCGTTTGGCTCAGGTAAAAATTAACTGAGTTGATGGGGGTAATATATTGTTGTTTTATCCCGCTTATGTTGCATCATCTGATTATCATCTTTTCTGTCTGTGGCTCATCTTTTCAAAGGGCGACACTTTGAAAATTATGAAGTAACAATTAGGATGCAAGAAGTTTTTCTCCTCAAAACTAAAGGAGTTACCACATTTAAATGCTTGCAGGAAAGTTGGGTAAAAGTGGTAGAAGATTGGAGATTGGAAGCGGTTTTATATCAATTTTAACTAAAACTGTTTATTAATTTTTTTTTGGCGCAAAAACTTTTGTAACAACCTATACACATAAGTGAAGAGTAACCGTCCACTGTATTTAAATTGAATTTAGTGGGACGACCCAACATAACAGCTGCCCAATGTCTCGTAAACATATATGTTTTTGGCAAATACTTATTTCAATTATGGTGATAGGACCGAGAGTAAGTAAACTGGGTTTAATGAAGATTTCTGCAGTCGCCTTTGAAAAATGTTGAATGTTTTAACGTAGAATGCGTTTTTTAGGAGGCCACCTTTCATAAGGACGAACGTTTTTCTTAGATTAAAAACCCAACGAACATTTTCTACATGACAAAGTGAAAAAAACATTTTCTCATAATAAGTTGTATATTGCAACTGTCATGAGATAGATACCGTTTAAGTTTTTTTTTTTTAATCTAGATACTTTTTTTGTTAATAAATAAATGAAATAAAACTCTTATGTACATACTAAAAGTACATCAGTAACAATAAATGAAGCCATTAAGAAGTTATGAAGATGAAATATGTTGCTAGAATTACTTTTTTTTTTATATTGTTATGATGTTTGTGATCTGTGAACAGGATGTGTTTTATTTCTGATTGGTTTTTTCCTTTTTCCATAATAACATCCTGGTTTTATGTAGGGCTTATAGTGGAATGTAGAAAATATTTTTTATAAGGAAAGATGTGTATGTTTTTTTAACTAAAGTGAAAGACAAATATTTATTTAGATACTTGTATTGCTATTGTGAAATATAATTTTAGATCCTCTGCACAATATTCATAAAAATGGATCTATTTAAGTGAATATCATGATTAGGTAAATTTTTCATTTCTATGCCAAAAGTTGGTCGTCTTATTTTATTTTATTCCTAAGTATTCTTTAAATATAAAATATATTTAGACAGTTAATTTCTCTGCACTAGAAGTATATAGCATTCATAAAATATTAAGTTCTAAGAAGTTCTGTTTTGTAACTCAGTCATTAAAGGATTCTCATAAGATATGGTCGAGTATATTGTATTTTATTGAGTATGAAAAATGGCTTACCTAGTTAGCAAAATCAACAATATTTCTATAAAACAAGGAAAAGCTACAAAATATTTCTCCTATTTCTCCAAAATGACTGGTTCAAATTATACTGTCGTTAATCATTGTAACCACCAGTGTTATCTAAGTATTTGATATTGTAAATAAAAAGTAGAAAAAATAATCCTCTTTTTCTTTATCAGTAACTTGGTATCTCTTATCATAATGAGTATAAGTAGGTGATAAAATATAAAATAAAAAATAAGTTTTTCAGTTATAAAATAGGGTCATTCTACAAAAGATTTCTAAATTGTTTTGTATTTTTGTGATTACAGGTAGAAAAAGACAATATGAATGATGGTAAAAAAGAAGTGTCAATTAGCAAATTGAGACCACTTAAGATCACAGCTGTTGGTGGTGGATTGGAGGGTAAAACATGCCTACTAATAACTTATGCCACTAAAAGATTTCCAACTGAATATGTGCCTTTAGTGTAAGTATCAAATATTGTTTACTATTAGTAATTAGTTGTTGAATTTACTTGCTGTTTTATGATTTAACTTATACTGGTTAATTTGAATTAATTTGAACCATTTACACAGCCAATAGTATTTATTTCATTTATTGATATACCAACGTTTCGTGCACTTAACGTGCCATTATCAAGGAGTACATTTCTCTTACATTCTGAAAAATTTTTTTTATACATATTATATATATTTGTTAAACTAGGTTTTACAACGTTACTATTGAAATCCAACAAACTAATTACCTTGTAAATTATTGTATTAGTCGAGAGGCTTCGTCCATGATTAAATTTATTTTTATATTTTTTTTTTTTCATATATTCTTATTTTATGCTGAAAATGTAACTCAAAGAGTCTTGTCAGTATTGAATTATTTATTTAAATATGATGTCGCTTGTATGTTAGCCTCAGTATATGAGAGCACCACGTGGTTACTTTATGGAAAAGAATAGTTATGCCTGTATTAATTATGATTGGAGTTTACCATGGCCTGTAGACAGGAGTAAAAATAAATTACTATTTTTTTATTTTGGTTAATTATGTATTATTTGGTTAAATATGTATCATAATACATAATGTTCGTGTATGAACACTGCGTTGAAGTGAACTCTGTACACAAACTTAGTGAATTTGCCCTGACGGTGGATGAGAATCCAAAACCTGTCAGGAATAAAACTAATATGCATGCTACGACGGATAAAATACCAGATCCACATTGCGAATCCATCCACATATTCAACAAATCATTTTGTGGTTGTTTTATACTATGCATTTAAAAACTATCTTGAAAATATATTTCCAAAAGAAATCTTAAAGTACATTTATATAATGAGAGCTATAAGAACTAGATAAAACGAAATCATTTCATAATTTTTAATCTATATTGTGCATTTATTTGTTTATTTTCTTTTTTTCAGATTTGATAATTTTACTGATAATATAAATGTAGATGGACAAGATTTTAATATGACACTTTGGGATACAGCTGGTCAAGAAGATTATGAAAGACTTCGACCTCTATCATATCCTAATGTAAGATTTCTTTAGATTGTGGATTTTGTTTTGTAGTTTATTCATGGACTTTTTTAAAAAAATAACTTTCATAACTCCGTTAAACTCTGTTGAATCTAACTATTGATTATAAATGAAATTTTACATCCTTTGCATCTCTATTGTTTATGAAATGAATTTAATTTAGTTATTTTTTTAAGAAGTATTTTTTAAAATTAGCGTAGTAATTGGAAAAAAGATGTAGTTAGGAACACATTTTTTACAGATGCATCTGTTTTCTCTTAGTGAAAAATTCAGTCTTCAGACTGAAATATTTTGCATTGGAATTTTTACTAAAACTTAAGTCGCCCATAAGGAACCATAAATTTTATTATTGTTGCAACAGTTTCATTGTTAAATTATTGTTAGTACAACTTTTGTTGGAAACTTAACTTCTCAACTCCTCCAAAATCATACTAAAGTCATTTTCAAGAAAAAAAAGTGTTTCAGTAAAACATTAGGCAGTTAGATATGTGGCTTTAAAAAAAATCAGAATTGTTGCACTTCTGGTCACTTGATGGTTTTTCACTGAAAACGTCTGTCAGTAGTTATTACTAATAAGAATATCGTACGATTTTTACAGACCGTCGGTAAAAAAAAAAATTCCCTACCCAGGGATGTCAAAACATTTATCTCCTCCGTTCAAAACTCAATTTTGAAAATTTTATTGCATTGCATCACTTTCTCATGTTGCAGTAAAAAATAGAAATCTTATTTTTCTGCAGCAGTTGAATAATATGAACATTTATTGACTATTTATTTGTATAAGAAAACAAGCTATTTCTTGTATCTGAGAACCAAAAAAAAAAAAGGCTAGGATTTACATTAATATTAGTAAAAAAAAAAAACATTTTGTATGTTCTTTCCAAATACAGAAAATTGAACATTTTTATTTTGTTTACATGCACCAAAAGCTTGAACTGAAACTGTTTTTGTTGCTGAAAAAGGCTTTTTTGGAAGTATTATTGTACATAAATAACAAATATTATTAATTTGGTTTTAGACTGATTGTTTCCTTCTTTGCTTCTCTGTTGGAAGTAAAACTTCTTATGATAACATCGTCAGTGAATGGTTTCCAGAATTGAGACATCACTGCCCCAATGTGCCTATCGTTTTGGTCGGTAAGTTTCGTCTAAATTAATATAATATTTTCATTTATTTATTTATTTTTTAAATAAAGATATAATGATTTTTGTAACTATAAAACCAAGTTTATAAAAAAAAAATAAAAATCGTTATTTTATTTGTTAAGCAACCATGACTGATCTTCGAGAATCCCAAACAGACACTCTAACACCGAGAGATGGAAAAAATTTGCTACGAGAAATCCATGCGGTAAAATATATGGAATGTTCAGCATTGAAAGGTGAAGGTGTTAAAGAAATTTTTATTGAAGCTGTAAGAGCTTGCGGCAAGAAACCACGCTATAAAAAGAAAAAAAAATGTCCAGTTGTATAAACACTTTATTTATATGATTTAATTAATAATTTTTGATTGTGAATTATATAATTTCCCCCCTCCTGTTCATTCCCAGACATTGAATGTTCAGAAATTATGTTGCATTTTCTGTTACTTTTTCTTTCTATCTCTTCTTATTCCTTTGTTTTCCCTTCCCTCATTTTTAATTAAGTTTCAAAAAAAACAAAGTTAATAATATTGTTTTCATTAAAGATATTTAAAGAAATCAGTATTTTAAAAAGTAGTAGAATATTTTTAGCTATAGTAAGATTATTACAATTTCTTATAAGCCAGCCAGCCACTAATCTAGAGAGATACACCATCCAGCTCGAACGGCGGTGCTGCTCAACTAAATTGATCAATCAAGTTGACATCCATTGAATCAGCAAAAGAACAAAATATTGGAGAGGCAGTCATACAAGCAATTCGCTATTTGATTCATTGGATTCGTGTCGATAATACAACAACCATTAAATACGGTACAAGTAACACATTCAGCAGAGTCATGAGCCATAAATGTGGCTATGGATTATGCCAAGGGAGGCAATGATTACTTGCTCTGCGATCACCGTCAGTTTCTTTCTGTCGATACCGACATCGTCGAAAAAAAGATAGAGTATTTTTTGGGATCGTTCCCCTGGAACCGAACCACAGTCCATACACCGCGAATCCCCGCTCCCCGAACTCTTCTCTAAACTTCTCTTGCAGGAAGGGCACGCATTTTTCGTAGATGCCCTTCTTTTCATCGTTGATGAGTTCTGCTTGATTGGGCTCATTGCCCTCAAACCTCACTGTGGGGTCCAAAATCAACGCAGTTTTACCTTTACTGTCAAACGCTACTATGTCTGCGTACCTCGGCGACCCATCTGTGTCCACACAGTATACCTCTTCGCGGCACGCGTAACCTCTCTCTTGCATAAGCTCAATGATGCTCCTCTTGACTCCATGGTGCTGGCGGGTCACAGGCAACATGCTGTTGGGGCAGCTTCCCAGCACATGGGCTGGAGTTTCCTTCTCTCGGCCGCATCTGCGGCAGAGGATCCCAACGTCATGCGACGCCTGATCACCTACTCCCGGTACACCACGGAGAGAGCATAATTGGTGCTGAGTTTTACTGCATTGATCCACTATGACCCTGAGAGAAGTGCTTTGTCGCAAATGAATTTATTCCCAAGCGTCGAAGCTTTGAAATGTTGGACGCCATACCCTTGCCATTTGCAACTTGCCCATTCCTCGAAAGCTCTCTCTCGTAGAGACTGCCTTATCTTTTTAATACTGTCAACTTCTTCGAGGCTTGCGTTGTAGATTCTCAACCGGTCTTTGCATTCGGAAACTTCATTGCTGTAATTAAATATTGACTGGAAGAAAGCATCGTCGACGTTAGCCAATCTCTGGGCCACCGACCAGTGCTGGAGAGGCGCCTCCCAGGAACATCTAAGCAGCTCCAGCCCACGATAGCGACGTGGGGCGTACAGCATAGCATTAGTGGTATTCGCAGGTAAACTGAGCATTGCTTTAGTACTTCGACGAATTACAGTGTCGATTCCATCCAGACTCGTTGAGGATAATTTTATAAGCGGTGCTGTCTGAAGGGGATAAGTCAGTGATGGGAAGAGGTATTGATTAATTACATTGAGCTTCTGGTCCGGCTTTAACATATTGGAAGCCACAAGCTTGTTCAAATTATCATTAAATTTATGGATCGCACCATCATTAAGCTGAAGCTCACCATCAAAAGTACAACCAAGATACTTTATTTTCTCGTTATTTCCTATTGAAACAATTTCTTCCCCACTTTCCAGGCGTAATTTTGTGCTCAGGATTTTGCCGTCCTCGATGACAATAGCCGAACTCTTTCCTGGGTTGACACTGAGTCCAATCTCCCTCAAGGTGTTTTGAATTCTGTTTATTGTCCGTTCGGCATCGTTCACGCTGGGAGTCGTCACAGCCTGGTCATCTGCAAAGCCGGACAATATTACGCTGTGGTCATTCAGCTTGTATCCAAACCGACCGGTGAACTGTTGGTCACATACTTCTCTATACAGATGATCAATGGCCAGATTAAATAATGTGGGAGAGAGTGGTCCGCCTTGTGGTACTCCACGCCTCACGTATATTGAATTGGTTTTCATTAGGCCAGTCCCTATGTTTATTTCGTTGCTCTGTAGGAGGGCAGCAATGATTCCCCTCAGATCCGGGGAGACTCCCCAACTCTCAAGAGATTTTAACACATGGCAATGTCCTATGTTGTCGAACGCCCCGGTGACGTCAAGGAATGCTGTCACACAATTTCTTTTCTTCTCCTTTGCGTCTTTTAGTACAGCATCAATAATGCGAGAATTCACGTGGCATCCTGGTAGGCCTTTACAAAACCCCTCTGACACGGATGGAAGCTCACCTGCAGTCGCAATTCAACATCGTATACCTTCTCAATGATACGCCGAACGATTGAGTATACGGTTATAGGCCGCCATGAGTGGATATCATTGGTATCGCCTTTGCCTTTATAGATGAGGATCGTACGACCTTTGCGAAAAGGTTCTGGAACGTAAGCTGTCCTAAGCATGATTTCAGCGATGAACTTGATTATGTGGGCTACGTCCAAAGCCTTTACCGTACGGATTAGCACTCCATCTGGCCCGGGGGAAGTATCCAGGGAAGTGGATTTGATGGCCTTATGTACCGACTGTAGCTGTACGTTAACAACGTCAGGGAATTTCGTTGCGACTTCGTAGATTTGTCTTTCTCTGAGATTAGGAAGTTCTAAGGTATTCTTGAAATGTTCTTCCACTGATTCAATATTGATGGAACATTGTGTTGGGGCATCTGCGTTCATTACTTGTTGCACGACTTTCTTACGGCGGTTATAATAATTGAATTGTGCAACTTCGTATTGCTATTGCTCCCGCCGACTTCCCTTGCCACTTTATTAGTTCTCAGGGGATTAGATGCCAACCGTGTACCTTTAGTTAGGATTTTCTCCTTTTTTTTCCTCATTTGGTAATAGTGCGCAGCCGGATGTTTGGGGCCTGGTAGGCTACTGTTTGCCTCTCGCAGAAACTTTGAGGAACTTGCTTGTCAGTTCATCAAAGTTTTGTGAATCGAAGTGCTGCTCCTCATGTAGAATGTGACGGAATTTTACTGCCCACTCTTCTATTTCAGCTTTCACACCAGGATTTACCATTTCACCATCAATATTTGTGGTAGCGTTCCTTTTCAAGATAGCATTCAGCGTTGCTTCATTGGCTTCCTTGTGATGTTTCTTTGCAAGATGGATATTCAGACCCCGAGCGTTCTTAAATGATTGCCTACAAATCTGGCATATCTTTTTGTTAGAGGCGGGCACAGGATCATTATCCGGTTGGGGAGTGCTCCCAACAGTAATGTTAGTTTCATCTTTACTAGCTTCAGCAGACACCGCAGGCATCGCATTATCGCCGCTTAACTTCCTACGGTCTGTGTCGGGCGAGCGAGAGAACACGTCATTGATGGGCAATGTTTTGCCAAGCGTAGTGCCCGAGTCATCTGTCCACTCAACTCTCACGTGCTGCTGCGTCTCCTCCAAACTACCCGCTTTACACACACTCATCACAGATGTAACAACAGCGGCCTGAACAGGGCCGCCTGTCCTCAAAATCCATACGGTCTGTCCAATATTAAACTTATTCATTGAACATTTCCTCCTCGGAGTATAATTGTTATATAATACTTAAAGCTAAAAGAGAAAGAAGAAAAAAAGAAGAAAAGATAAAAGAAAAAACTAAAGACTAAAAATAGATAATATATACACTATTTACAATGGGCTGGGGCCAGATTAGCCGCGCCCTCGCTCTGAAAAGAGCGGTTGGTGCCTCCGTACCCTCCTATCCTATATTTTATATATATATATACACTAATATAAAAGTCTCCCTTCAGCCCGGTCAGAAATGACCAGCCCCGGCGACGAGGACGCAGGAGACCCCTCACAAATAACTTGATGCTTCAGTACTTAAATAAAAAAGGAAAAACGTCGATATTGACGCTGACAGTATACGATATTCGATTATTATACACCAAAGATAACTTAAATGGCCAAGTTCTAGCAGTGTCTAGCGCTTATCATCAAAGTGTGAGGGCACGGGCCAATAATTAAAGCATTCTGAGATATTATAGCCGCATTTTTATAAACTATTGAAATAATACAATCTAGCATATAAATATAATTATATAACATCTTGCCATGTAAAAATAATCTATACATGAGATTTTTTAAAATGTTACAAGTTTTTATTAGAATAGTTATATTTATTTTAATATTAGCCTAAATCATTGAGACTTACCAGTGTTATTATTTATGTTAAAGATTTATTATGAATGATTGCAATGTTGGATGTTGCTGTGGGTATCTGTTTGAATCAAAGTTTAAAACATCTTGTTCATATAATATATGTAGGGTATATAATATTTGAAATATTCTGCAATTTAAGAAGACTGTTTCAAAACAGATTGTTTTAGAATTAGTGCCATTTTTTTTTTAATATATACTTATATGTAGATTAAGAAAGTTTTTATGTGCATGAAATATTAATTTGTATAATATTAAATTATTAAAGCACAAAATTTTAAAATGGATTTGTTAATATTTTTATATTTTTTAAATAGTTTGTTAATTAAGAATAATTATTATTGTTCCAACAAATCCTATTTTATTTAAAACATATTTTTCAGAAATCTTTTTATTAAAAAACATTCCGTTGTTTGAAAAATTATAAAATTTACATAAATTCAGTTATGAAAATCTTTTAGTAAATTTATGTTTTAACTAGTCACTTCAAAAATATTCATATAGTTTGGTAATGTTTACAATCCTTTTGTTTTTAATAAGTATAAAACAAATATAAATAATATTACTTAAACAAGTTTTTGTATAAAATAGCTCAAATGATAACTTAATACTGGGAAATTGTTATGAATGTTGAACCAAAGACCGAATTAATACATAATATATTTATATATATACATTGTAATCAATTATATTGTAATAAAATTAGTAATAAAAAATATAATTTTTTTTAAAATAAAAATGAAGTAATTATATAAGCGACTATACCTTAACTTGGGAAATCCAACAATGGAAGAATAGTGGAACTGGAGAAGCATTGGAGGGATATGGAAGGGTGCCTCCAGCTGAGATTTATAGAAGGTATAAGAATATAATATGTTTTTCTCCGTCATAGCATGGCCTCATTGTTTGGGTTCTTACCGGTTTACCCAACCAGTGTCGTTTGTTATATAAACATATAAGTATCTTACTTAAGCCTTCGCTCTTGAATTGAAGATTTGGTTTGAGATGCACACATAGGATATGAAGTGGTAATTGTCCAGAACATAGAGAAACTCCGCCTGATGTATGGTCGGTATGTCTATCTGATCTGTATACTTGGGATCTTGGAATTCTAAAAGTGTCTGTTGGAGTAAAATGTGTTTCTACATTAATTTGATATTATCTTAGGAACTCGCAGAAAGAAAAAGTTTTAGCTTTTACATAGTTTGCGTTCCAATTTATTGACTGGATATTGTCAATGAATGAATGATTACTGTTGAGCATTGTTATTTTGAAGTAGGTTTGTAATTAAAATTGTGAGGAATGAATAATAATATTAAGGGTTGGATTATTTGAATTATGAGATTGTTGATAGATTTTGTTAGGGTATATCCATTTTGGGTTTCTGATCGTATTCTCGCTGTACAAACTGGGGATGTTCTATTAGGTTTTTCTATCCTTTTCCGTTTTTGGTAGGGATGGCCATGACTCTGGGTCGCAGGAAGTTTGCCTTTTGTTTGCATTAGTTCTAGAGTGTCACTTTTTGTAAGAACTATGGAGTAGACATTGCCTATAATTAGATGAATGGTCTTCTATCAGTTGGTGCATTGGGGAATTTGTGGAAACTTATGTCTGGGTTGTACTGTTATTACTGCATGACACAGTCGTTTCAATTAAAAAACTGTTTTCGTCGCCGAGTTGTTTCGAATTTTTACAGCACAAAGAGGCGTTAGATGTTTGTCTTTATTACGAAATCGGATGTTTTTCAGTGCCGTGTAGCAAGCAGAAAGTTCTTTACTAATTTCTTGTTCGGTCAGTGGATATGATTGATAGTCGTTTGGAACTGCCTGCAGGTTTGAGAAATGTGAAAAATTTTAGTTTGAATCGGTGTAATATTTTGAAGTGTCTGTTAAGTCCTTGGATGTGCTAAGCTGAATTTTAATTTATTATTGCAATGCTTAAATGGAAACCAGTAGCACATATTTGTTGTAGTAATATTCACCAGATGCCACAACTTACCAAGAACACAATTCTTATGGTTATAAGATTAGCCACACTGTAGATCTCTGCCTGGAATTAAATTTTTGCACTATTTATTATTGTTACAATTTTAATACTTATTATTGTTACTAATACATTCAGTTACAATATAAATATAATATCTGGTATTCTTTCCGTCGTAGCATGCATATCCCTTTTGTCCCTAACCGGTTTCGAATTTTCATCCATCGATACAATCAACAAACTAACAAGTATGGGTGTAATAGAAACATGGCGTTGAAGTGAACTCTCTGCAGGAACTTGGTGAATTTGCCCTGACAATGAATGAAAATCCAAAACCGGTCAGGAACAAAAGGAATATGCATGTTACGACGGATAAAATAGCAGATTTTATCCAGCATTACGGAGCCATCCACACACTCATATTCATCATAAATATAATAATTTAAACTTGAATTGTAGGAAACAACAACCTGAAAGTAATGCATACAAATACATTTAATTCTCATTAATATTGTACGGATTTTTAGAGTAATAAGATTTATTAATAAGAATTATTTTTGAATACAAATTTTCAACGTTAGTGACATTTTCGTGAAAGCCTTAAAAAATGTAAAATACATTGAGTCATACACCCACGATTACCAGTTCCCCTTAGTAAGTAACGCCTAAACGAAACGTTGTTAGAATCTTTGATTTATTATGCTAAGATTCAATTTAGAAAACTTTTAATGTATGGATGAAGCATAATAATGGAGTTATTATATAAAAAATCAATTGTTTATTATCTTTTATAATTTTTTTGTATTAATTTTCAATATATAGCCTATTTTGACTGTTGTAAGCAATCTTTCCACTCGTTGGTCCCGTCGCTGTTACTATTCCTTGGGTTTAGAATGGAAATCTCCTGCACTCCAATTTCAATTTTGGTAAAGTTATTAAATTTTTCTCCCACAAAGAAAATGTGCCATGGACTGAAACAAATGAAAGTCGATTGAAGCTAAGTCTGGGTGGTGTAAAATAAGTTCATGCCATCAATTTTTTTTTTAGTCTGACGAGAGGTGTGTGTGTCCGAGCGTTATCTTGCTGGAACAAAACTTGTTTGCGATTGACCAAAGCTGGATAACACTGTGCCATTTTTGTACAAAGCTGGATAACACTGTACATTCTATCTGGTTGTTGGCAGTAAAGGTCCTGAATTCAAGAAAGTTCATCGGGAACGAATTCATGATGAATACTCCTTCACCGACTTTTTCCCAAATTCTCTCTTGCACCAACCGGAAATGCCTTTGACCGCGATTGTCCAACTGTCTCAGGATTTCGCCAGCAAATCCACTTCTCATCATCACATGCCATTATTGTTTTGTAGAAAGCGCAAATCAGATGGTTTTTTTAAAGAGAAGCTGGCAAGTAACTATTCTCCTGGCGGCCTGTTAAGGCGGCACTATTGTCATCTCCTTTTAACCTTTCCCATGGAAGGCGGCTAACGGTGTTTAGATACGTTCTGCAGCAAGTGGATGAATAGTTGTGATTGGATTTCACTCGACACTTCCCGTAACGCCTTATCAAGCCACATGATGGCCGGCCTGAACCTCTCATTGTTTCCAAGGTCGTATCACCACTATTACATTTTTGAAACCAACGCCGGGCAGTACGCTGTTCCCCTTCAATATCACACCAGTATACGCACTATTTTTTCCAATAGTGACGTAAACTTAGTACCATATATATATATATATATTTTTTAATTGAGTGTTTAAACCAGATCAACAAAATTGTTATACATGGTTGTAACATATGAGCTATTAACAGTTATTTATTGTGAGGGTTCAGTCTAAGGCTGTCCTATATAACGGATAATTTAGATTGATAAAAGGAAGTAGTTTACAACAGTATTATGTCTTGAATAAGACGATAAATAATCGGCTTTCCTAGGCTGTCAATATTTTGATGTTTAGAAGACTGAACGGATTTGAGAAATTTTAAGGAAAGTGAATTAATAAATTCTTTTATTGTTGGAATTCCGAGTTCTTTATGAATATGATTATTTCTGACAAACCAGGGAGAGAGTCTGTTATTATTCTTAGAATTTTATTTTGTATTATCTGTATTTTATTTATAACAGAATCCGCTGCTCCACCCCAAACAGACAAGCGTAAGTAATTAACGGTCTTATTAAGGAGGTGTATAATAGAAGGCCACATTTTACATTTAATTTGGACTTCCTGTTTAGTAGGCCGTACAACTGCGACAATCTAGCATATGCCAGTTTAGTTTTCCTTTCTACATGTATACGCCAAGTTAGCCTTTTATCCAAGCGCACCCCTAGGTACTTGACCGCTTCACCAAGCAGTTTCCATGGTTTAGCTACATTGTTAATTTATAGTTATATTATTAGGTATACTTGGCCGCCTCAGAGTGAATATCATGGACTTACATTTTTCTGTATTAATTTGGATTCTCCATGTAATAAACCAGTCGGTTAAGTAGTTTACTGCAGTCTGTAGCTGATTTACACAAGTATCTATGTTGTCATGTTGTGCGAATATAGCGGTATCATCCGCGTACATTGCTACTGTTGTTGTGTCACTTGTAGGGCGCATGCATAAAAATATTGAAAATTACCGTTCCAAGGACTGAGCCTTGTGGAATGCTGGCGCAAATATTGTATGATAGTGACTCGGTTTGATTTGTTTTTACTGAAAAGGTTTTGTTATTTAAAAATGAAGTCAGAATATTTATTAAATAAGATGGCAAATTGTTAATTTTAATTTGTAAATTAGACCCTCATGCCACACTTTAACGAATGCCCTGGCTATATCCATGAAGAATGCAGCTGTATGTTTTTTCTCTTCAAACCCGTTAATTATTAATTCATGAGTATTTTGCAGTTTGATGGACTGTGGAATGTTCATTTCTAAAACCGAATTGAAATTTTGGAATAACATTATACTGGTTTAAAAACGTATTTACTCTCTTTTTAATAACTTTTTCTAATAATTTGGATAGGCCAGAACTATTAGGTCTATAGCTGGATATGAGGTTTTAAGTTTTATTAGGCTTATGAAGTACTATTATTGTGGCATGTTTCCAGGGATTTGGGAAGTATCCTATTGATAGACAGGCATTAAAAATTGAGGCTAAAAAAGTTAAGAGATTTTCTTGTTAAATTTTTTAATACAAAATTTGGTATTCTATCGTCTTCAGGACATTTTTTATTAATAAGTTTTTTTATAAGAGACTATATTTCTGAAGGTGATCTCCATTTTGGATATTGTTTATGTGAGAAATTAAAAAGTGTTTTTATTTGGATCGATATTTGGTATTGACGGTGAAGAAGTTGATAGTGATGACAGTTGAACATTGGGCTGGAATATTTCTGAGGCAAAGTATTCTGCAAAGCTTTCACATTTTTTAGTGTCAGAACTGACAAATGAATTATTAATTTTCAGAAGAGGAATGTTGCATGTCATAAAATTTTGTTAGTAATTTGCCATAGACTTTTATCTTTAGGATGGATGGATATTCTCGATATATTTTCATATTTATTAAGTTTATAACTGTCCAACTCGAATTTCACTACTCGGATCAGTCTATTCAGCTCTTTCTTCAAATAAGGACATCTCTGTCTTTGCCAAGCTCTTCTTACTCTGTTCTTTTCTTTTATTAAATTTTCTAAATAAAGGGGGAGTGTTGTTATGTGTTTATTACCTTGATTACTCCATTTTCTAGGGATAGAAGTATAACAAGCTGTTTTAATTGTATCAGTAAAACGGGTTTATAGCCCGGTCTATTTCATTTTTCAAATATATTTTTCGAGGCATGTTTAAATTATTATCAACTTCCATTTTAAACTGATCCCAATCTATTCGACCATTTATAAGTGGAATTATTGTAGGTGTGTGACTAGTGCTAGCGTTAAATGTTTAATAACAGGAAGATGGTCAGAATCTAATTCAGCTAATAATTCATTATAAATAGGTAAGGAAAAGTTTTTAATTAATAACAAATCTAGAATGTCTGGTTGATAATTAATCTATTTGAATAATATGTGGGTTTAGGGCAACTATATGTAAGTTATGGTTAGTAGTGGCATTAAGAAGGCGAAGTCCATTTCTATTATTTACTCTACAATTCCATGCTATATGTTTTGAATTTAAATCTCCAAATATTAATACAGAATTACTTATATTTGCTAAAATTTCAATATCTGAATTAAGAATAGGTAATCTTAGTGGTTGATAAGCTGATACTATTGCAATATTTAAATTTTCCAATTTTATCTTAATGCTAATTACTTCCATATTTTCACAATTTAAAGTGGGTAGTTCATGGTGAACGATATTATTTTTAATTAGTATGGCTACACCTTCAGCTGGCGTACGAGAGGGTCTGCCGTTTCTGTAAATTTTGTAATTGGGAACACAGAATTTGTATTTAACTGTAATGAAAAATTCTGTGTTTTTTTTTTTTTTTTTTTTTTTTTTTTTTTTTTTTTTTTTATCTAATTTAAAGCGTCTCAACATCTGTGGTCATTTGCGCCCGGAGCCCTTCTCGGTGCACTGCCGGCCTCCGGACAAGGTCTCCTTGATGGGAAGTGTTGCTGTAACGGGAGAACACGTCCGGAGGCGCTCAGTGCATCGAAAGGCTCGGCGCAAATGACCCCAGATTGTGGAGCCTTAAATTAATAAAAAAAAAAAAAAAAAAAAAAAAAAAAAAAAAAAAACACAGAATTTTTCATTACAGTTAAAATGGGTTTCCATAACACAGGCAATGCCTATGTTATGTCTGGCCAAAAAATGAATAAAGGTATTTCTTTTATTTTTTAAACCGTTACTATTCCAATTTAGGATTTTTAAATTTTGAAGAGTTTTATGTCTATTTATCATTTTGCGATAAAAAGGTTTGTATTATTATATTTGTAAAGAATTTTGTAATTTGTGGTATAAACGGTTTAATAGCTTCCATTACTGTTTTACAGATTAGAGAAATCAAGTCGGTATTTTGGCAGTTTTGATTTATATTTTGAAATTCTCTATTCTGTTTTAATACGTTTGCATATGATGAACGATAAGCAATATGTGAAGTAGAATTTGGAGCAATATTGGAGTTTGTATCTTGAGCAGTATTCGAGGTTGTACTTGGTGTGTTTGAATTTGAGGATTATTCAATGATCTGTCAAAAGTTGGCTGGCGTATTAGCTTATTTTTTAATTGTAAATACTAAGTGCAGCGTTTATAATTGGCGGGATGTGTGTCCCCGCAGTTAACACAAATGGGATTGTCAATATTTTTTTGTGCACATTCAGTGTAGAGATGGTTACCAGAGCATTTTGCACATCTTGTTCCAATTTACAATAATTTTTGGTGTGTCCATATTTTTGACAATGTATGAACTGAGGTATACCATTAGTTTTGCTTTTAGGCTCTACTGTTACAATGGAATAAAAAAGACGATTTAGCTCAAAAATCTTTTACCCTCACTGTTATTATCTACAGTGACTGATACTAATGGTGTTGGTAATTGCTGTTTGTTTTTCAGCCTTTTAGCGTTGTATACTTCGATTTGAGAAGATTTTAATTCGTTTAGTATCTCTTCGTCTGTCAAAGAACAATAATATTTCTTCGTCTACAACGCGTATAAAATAACATTAAGTTTCTGTTAGCTTTCTGAAATCTTTTACATCAGTAGTCATGATTTTTATACTACGAGATTAGTACATTGTTTTATTTCGAATGAATTTTTAACTAATTTCTTAATAACCTTCACCACTTCTTGATAATTTCATATCCTAAAACACAGTCATGGCTTTCAAAAAAAAAAGCTCACATTTGAACTAACTATTTGAAGGAAACATCCGTTTAAATGCAGTCAAAGAAAAATATGGAGTAAAACATCAACAGCGTTCTTTCTCTATGTGCAATCCTTAACTTCCTGTTGACAAATTTTCTTTAAACTTGGATATTTTCCAAGCAAATTGTCACTAAAAGTTTTAGATAAATGATGGATCTACAAAGTAGACCCAAAAATGTATTTCTTCGGAAAAATTTATGTCTGGCAAATTTTTCAGTTTTAGAGAAAATCAGAACAACATAAAACACCTCTTAGAGAGGTAAAACAGTTTCACGAATGAATTTAAAGCATTAATATTATACAGCGTGCACCAGAACTATCATTATAATCAAATGGTAAAATGGACATAAATCGGAACTCCCTAAAATAAATTCTCTTGATACAATGTTTCAAGCAATAAAAGACCATGGGGCTTCTTATATTTAATCAGTGAATCTCACAGTTCAAAAATCATCACTCAATCACAAAAACTCAAAAAACTTTTCCTTTAAACCGATTTTCTTCAGTATCAGATTTTTGGTAATATATTTCCCCCCTGGCAATTATATACATAGAAATGGCATCTTAGAAGTGAGTCTTACTTCACCATTCACCCATCTTCCTAAAAGATATTTAAGTAAAAGTAATCGGCTTATATAGTTTATGAATAATTATTAAACAAAACAAAGAGAGCCAAAGATTTTTTTTTTAAGTATGAACTCCCTAGAATTGTTCATATAAATCTTACATAGAGATATTATTTTCAATTTTTTTAAGTATCTTGGTAAAAACTCAATTTCAACAATCTTAAACGAATCCAGTATTCTTCTGTCAGCAATTAAGTGAAAGTAAGAATACACTAATATTTTTTTGTTTATAAAATTCTAAAAAATAGTCGCAAATTAAATCTTATGGAAACAATGAACAAGTGAAATAAAATTTAACATAATATGCCTAATTAAAGTAATTAATTTTTTCCTCTTGAATTGGTTGATGCCAGCAATGGTGCCCTAAATATTTGCGCCATAGCGATTGTCTAGTGCATCTAAAGCTCGGACCAGCCTTGATTTTATTAGAACTTGAATATTCATCTACTTGTTTTCATCTAACTTATTTATAGAGCTCAGTGTTATTTGAGCTCCACTTCGGGAAGTTATTTTTTGTTTCTACATTATAAACATTTGCTGCACTGTAGACTAGAAATCATGCATCTACGTCACCTCTTTCTATGTTAAGTTACCAATATTACTTTTCTTGAAGATGTTGCTACTTTGAACCTCATATTCTATATGTAACCAAATGAAACAAGAAAATTCTAATTTGATTTCTCTGTAAGAAAATTATGCTGTTTCATAATAGGTTCACGCTTTCCCATGAATATGGTGACCAAATCTGATTTGCAACATGAAATTTATCTGCGTTTTTGCCCCTATTTTCATAATTTGATCTATTGTATTCATTCCTTTTTTCTTCCCAAACAAAACATCAGTATTTTATGAAAGTGGTCCTTTTTTTTTTTTTTGGTTCATTAGAACAAAACCAATCAAAATTTTGTTGCTTTTGAAGTTAAAAGCCAATCTTTTCTCTGTGTGATAAGATGAAACATGTTTTCAGATAAGTATCATGAATGAATGACAAATATTTTATTTTAAAATATATTTTTTCTATTAAAAAATGATTTGTTATAAAATTATGTATTCATCAAAAGAAGAATATTTTTCTTGTAATAATTTATAGCAGTATAGTGAAAAGTACTCTTAATCATATGATTGTTTTATAACCACACTATTTTGCATAAAATTATATAAAACAAAAATGTCCAAGCATTATAATTACAATAGTAACAATTTATGACTATTCATAGTGCTGTATAGTGTCCCAATTAAATATCCTGAAAGTGAAATAGTCATGAATAATTTTTTATTTACAAACAAGAATACTGAATATCTCTCCTATGTTATTTTATTAAAAAAAATTTCATTCATTCAAATTCTTCTTACAATTATTATGCACATTATTGAATTGATGAAAATAAATATTAACCACTCCGTCAATAAATTTTAAATTTAATTTGATTATATAAAAGATCATAGAAAAATCCCCCCCCCTCACACAAAAAAAGAAAGAACTCTACAGCTTAAAATGTTACTGCCCACTGAAAATGGCCGCTGCTTGCGTTATAGAGCTTTCTTGTTGTACATTCTTTCCATATCCTCCTCTACCGCTATCATAATCTTTTCTATATTCGTCACGAACCTGAAAACAAGATATTTAAATTAACATCAACATTAACATGGACTAAATATTATTTCTAATTGGCCTGGTTCACTTATATATGGTTAGTGCAAGTTATGGAGACAATTAATTATAAGAATATTATTACATGTCTACTGAAGTCCAAAAATCCATTAAGTTCGAAAAATGTCAATTACCCATCTAAGAAGCATGTAATAACAGACATAATAAAAAAGTGCTATTTTCCAGGTCAGTACACAAGTGAACAACAGATGAGAGTATCCCTTTATACAACAGCAGTTCGTTTTCATTTACAAATTAAGAGCATGGCATACCCCTCGAGGAAAGTAGTTATACCCATGATATACCCATAAGATCAGCAAACATATCCAAAACTAAAGAACTAGATATAAGTATTTAGAAGAAAAATAATTCACTTATTCCAAACCAGACCTTCTGTACCATTACATAAAACACGAGTTCTCAACATTTTTTATAGATCGACCTCTTTTAAGAGAATTATTTTTTCATTTAATCCTCTCAAACACGGTGTACCAAAATAAATATTAAATATTATTATTACGTTACTTGAGACATTAGGAAAGGATAGATTCCTTGGATCAGAAGTAGTAAAATAAATACATTAAAAAATGGTCTGAACATTTTCTAGAACCTTGTTATACATAAACAGATGAGGTCAATATTCAAAAAATATTATATTTTTAGTAATTTATTTAAAGATCAACTTTTTCAAAAAATGAATTGTATATATAAAGAATAATATTGTATCATCAACATCATGGATTTTTATAGAGCAATTTATTCAAAGTTGATCTATTCAAAATTGGCGTTGCTCAATTAACTTGAAAAAGAGTGCTTCACTAATTTGAAGCGTTTTATTGTATGAATTAATGAAGATAAATGTACGGTGTCATTTATTTCTTGAAATTTTTAATGCAATATATTCTTTGAACAAGTTAAAAAGACGAGAGATTTTTTCCATCATAGCCTGCTTCATTTTGTGGTCATTGACCAGTTTCGGACGTTCGCCCAACATCAGGATGTCTTGATCAATAGTGATAACATAGACTTGCACACAGTAAAATTACTTTACACAGGCTAACCCGAAAAAATTGTGATGTACTAGCTCAATGGGCCCAACCACAATAAAATAAAAAAAAACGCGTTTTTCTGGATATTTTTAGTGCATAATTCCCCCTAAGAAAGATTCTCTAGACATCTTCCAGAGATTATTTTCTTTTTTATCTAGGATTACAGCCTCTAAAATTTGATAATTTTCCTGTTCGTATCTGCTGAGCCCGTTGAGAACTTCTATATAGAATATGAAATAAGCTACCAAAATTCAGTACTTTTCAATTAGTGGAAAGAACATTTTGACTAAATATTCATTTCTAATCTTAACGGCTTGAGTTCTTGAGCTAGATTATAAGCCATGTAAAATGAATTTAGATAAGCTAGACAAAATGAAATATTAATGGATCATAGCCTGTTTAAATTCATTTCATTGTACATACCTGACCACCACTTTTACCACGTCCATATTGCCTGCCTTCTACAAAACCTGCGTCCCAATCTGTCCTGACAATTCTGTCATCTAAACGGGTCCCATTAACATATCTCATACAATTTTCTGCGTCACATCTCTGATAATATCTGAAATATTGCTAAGGAAAAGCGAAGGAACCACTATGTATTTATACAAACTCAGAGAATGAATTGTAGCCTATGTAAAATCTCAAATATATGTTGTCTGTAATAAGAGAACACTGTCCGGAGGCCGGCAGTGCACTGAGAAGGCTCCGGGCGCAAATGACCACAGATGTTGAGACGCCTTAAATTTAAAAAAAAAAAAAAAAAATTAAAAAAAAAATGTTTATTGAATCTAAAAAGTTAGAGAAATTCTGCATTTTTTGTAAACCATAGTACTAACAAATGGAAAATGAGGCTTAGACAATTACAAAGAACATCTACAAAATTTCTCTATAGAGAGGCACTATCTTATTGATATTTCAATATTTTGCAAAGCCCATGTGAACTGTTATTCAGCCAAGTCTAGATTTGGAATAATCAGCCAATAGACTTTTTAAATAATTATTTTTGCTACAAATAAGAATTTATTCATATCCACAATCTTATAAAATATCCACAAATAACTATCCTTGATAATTAGTGAAAGGATACTCTACAAAACAGAATCCACATGGTGTTTTCTTATATTTGTCTAGTCCCATAATAATTCTCTTTATATCACCACATTTAGAAAATAATTCATATATTTGTTCTTCTGTAGTATAGAATGATAAGTTTCCAACATAAAGAGTAGAAGTAGTTAATAGAAGTCTTTCCTGTTCAAGTCTTGATCCCTAAAAATATGAAACACCAAAAATTGAAACATTATTACGAAAAATGTTTACTTAATGCTTAATTACACCAAGAAACGATTTTACTTTACTACCTTAAAATGCTGATCTCTGTAGGTGCTAAGTTCAGTACTGGTCGTTACTGGGCTACTCATTTTAAACTGTAAAACTAAATCCAAACACTCTAATGACTTTACTCATACATATAAAATTATTATTCTCTTTCTAATTTCATGTAAAAGTTCAAAAAGCCGAACTAACCTGCAACATATAACCATCTCTAACAAATGCATTAGCGGCAAATTTCGGTACTACAGACAACCTCCTCTTATAATTACCTCCAATATTCAATATAAAACTGGCTACTGATTGATAATGAATTTATGGTTTCATTGACAAGAAGGGATTACTATCTTGGAATACATGACAATATTGTATCAAACCACTATCAAAACTTATTAATACCAATGATATTAAGTTCGTTTTAAATTCTTACATATGATGATATATGCATCTGCATGAATCACTTTATCATATGTAAGTAACATTAAAAAGTTTTAAGCCTTACATATACTTTATGTCTAGGTAGTAGCATAAGTAGACAGCAGAAGGAATGGATGGATACACCATTCCTAAAAGATCTATTCTGGCTCGTTTGAAGTATATTTTTCTACTTTATTAACTAATCTACGAACTGAACAAGCGCAACTGTAAGCTAGATTCTGTACACTAAGTACTACAGAGCCCGTTCTAGGGGCGGGGAACCCGGACATTTGCCCGGGGCGCCATTTTGGCTGTAAATGTGGGCAAAATATTTTTGTTTAAATACTCAAATTTCACTAATCGATTTTTTCGTTCGTTGAAAATTTATAGTGCGTTGCATATTTATATAGCTTATGTATTAAAGCTAAAAATATTTACTTTATTATTGAAAAATTATCGCAGAATTTGTAAAGGACGATGCTTGAACTTGTTTGAACAAGCATATACTTCTCTGAACAAAATAGCATTAGCATGCAGCTTGCTGCTTCAGCTCGTGTTTGAACATGCATAGATTTGCTTAATAAAATATATACACTGCTGGTAAAAAGTTTGGACCACCTAGAATAAAAATGTATTATATTTATTTTTGTTAATTTAATGATTTGTTATGAATGAAATAAAATGTCAGTAATTCAAAAATTTTATATTTAATCCATATACAATAATATAAACGATAACAAATTCATTACAAAGTGAAAATCTTTCCCAAAAATAAATTTCGACTAAACGGCTTTTTCATCAAAGTAACCACTTCTCCGCTTAATTACTTCTCTTATAATTCTAGGCATTCTCTCAATCAGTTTATTGATTGTTTCGAATTCAATATTACTCCACACACTGTACACTATCTGCCAAAGAGCATATGGAGAATTAGGGCACTTTTCCATCTAGCTCATCCCACAAAAGTTCAATTGGGTTCAAGACCGGGGATAGCAAGGGCCAGACCATATTGACACATATTTTTCATCCTCTTTTTCCCTAAGGTATTGTCTACACAATTTGGAAGTATGTTTAAGGTCACTGTCCTGTTGCATAATGATTTTTTCCCCAATCAATCGCTGACCGCGGGTAAGACGTGATTTTCTAAAATGCTTTTATAATTTTCTTTTTCAATTATCCCGCCAATACGGACGAGATCACCTATTAAAAGCATCCCCTAACCATGACCGAGCCCTCTCTGTGCATAACGGTGGGTATTATGCATTATGGATGTAGTTGTCCTGAGCTGAAAGGTTCCTCCAACCTTTCTCTGTGAAGTCTTTGTATTTCAAGCCCACTCAGAATGTTTCTTCTTGTTTGCACCCTTTAATGATGGTTTCAGCGTTGCAACTCTTCGTATTAAGTTCGCTTGACGAAGTTCGCCTTTGAACAGTTGATACAGAAATTGGCCTCGAACTTGTTTTAATAACTTCCCCTCTGATTTTTGGAGCTGTGAGTCGTCTGTTTCTCTTACTTCATAAAATAATGAACTTATCCTCAGCTGTGGTTGTTGATTTTGGTCTCCCCGAACGTTCAAATGGTGCAAATCTTCATGATCACCATATTTTTTATAACCGTTTGATAGCCCGGTGACCACCATTTTTTGAAATTTTAAATTCAGCCGTTTTTTTCGTTCTGATTTCCCTATTTTTTGTAAAGTTTATATGGTACTTCTGGTAGCAACACTAACTTTGCCCGTTTCGTATTAATTCAAAAGAGGAAAAATCAGATTTGGAATAAGATGTACTCGTAAATCGTGAAGATATACTCGCAACCGTGAAGATATACTCGTAGACACAAATAGATATACTCGTAAACCGTGAAGCTCAAGGAGTGAACTCCTTCCCATAAATAAAATAGAATAAAAAGTAAGTAAATAATGATTTGTTCACAAACAATACAAAGTCCTAATCTATAAACAGGATCAATAATTTGAAAGAAATTATTCTCTGTGAATCACTAATAAATCCAAGAGGCAAATGGTTTCTTAAAGGGAAAAGTGTATATTATGTTAGATTGGATGGGGTAGGACCACGCCTCATCCCACTGCGACCTTCCACTTATTCCAACACATTGAGAGGTCTGTTGTGTATCTCCTGGGTATGACATCCCTCACCTTCTCCCTCTTAATCAGGCCTAGCAGAGCTGAAAATGACTCCGTCATGAAGCTCGTGGCTTCGGGATTGCTAACCCCCTGTTGAAGAAACCTTGTCTCTTGTCCTTGTTGAATTCTAATCACTTTTATTTGCCACATTTTTCTGAAGGAACAATAGCAATATGCTTTTCTCTGAAGTATCACTAAAATTACTGATTAGCAATAATGCTTTTCTCTAAAGTACCACTAAAATAACTGATGACTGATCGAGTCCCGAAAATAAAACTTCTGTGACAAACAAATAATGCGAAAAATAAAATTCAAATAAAGGTTGTATAAGAAAAAAATTATGTTCCTAATCAAAATGATGCTCTGTTGACAAAGTCTGCATTTTCCCCTCATAGTCTAGATTTGACATCCCTAAATTTATTTAGTTTACTGCCACGATTTAGGAAAAAGAAATCTGGTATAAAGCAATCACCGTTCATTCCTTATTGTATAATTCATTTGCAAATAAACGGTTAGTGGACATGTATTACAGATAAATAAAGGAGGTGATGATTATACTATTTATCTAAATAAGATTGCATTATATGATAGCAAACTCTCTATCAGCTCTCGGGATAGAACACCCTTCACAATTATTTGAAGAATATTTTAAATCGGTATTAAATATAATAAATAAATATAATAAGTTAATTAATTTTAGAGTCGCAATTAGTCCCCTTTAGCAAATAATTGAATAATTAATAAAAGACATAAAAAAAGATAGAGCTAAGGAACAAATATAAAATTTTTCTTTTTTCTAACTGCTTTAAGAATGTAATTTGTTTTAGATGAAGTTTATACTAAAAAATTAGGACTTTATTCTTATAAAACAAACAAAAAAAATTCAAATTAAATTAATAGAAAAGAATTTCTTAATGATCTTCGATTCTGAAGTCCCTTATTTGTAGATGCCATTTTTTAATTTTTTTTTCAAACACCAAAACATTCACATTAATTACTTAGAAAAGTCTATACAAAATCAAAATTTCAATTCACTGCCATATCTGACTCTAACAATTTTTTAACAAGTTGAATATGGTTTCTGAATGCATAATTTTGGTTTTCTAATTAAATAAAAAAATAAACAAAAAAATCAAAATGAATACTTTGCTATATTAAAATGGTGTTTTTTGTTTGTGATTGTTGCCAATTTTTCTGAAAGTTAAAAGTTTTTACTCTTCAAGTTGTAATAATAATGGTAGAAAGCATTCATTCAAATTATTATTTAAATTAACCAAATCAAAATACGTTTTTTATATATTACAGACTTGAGAAATTTATTTGTTTTTGAATAACATATTCTTTACAATCAAACCAAATTTTTATTTAATTTTCCCACTTCATAGATTTATTTAAAAGAAATCGAATTTTTAACGAACAGTGGAAAAATGCAAGTTGATATCAATTTAAAAAATTAAAACATTTTAATGCGTTCACCAAACAAGTACCAACCCGTAAGTTTTTTCTTCATATTGCTTCACTGTTGTTGATTTTGCTGGATAAAAGAATGATCACAATTTAAGTTTCATTTAATTTAATTTTATATTTATGAATTTTGAATTTATTTATAGACAAAAAGAATCATTTACTTTTGTTGTTTGACAATAAAGTAAATGATTCTGAGATATATGTAATTTAATTACAAAACGGCAGACTATTATAGGAAAGCATTTTGTTTTTAATTTTTAATCAGAATTTTTTTTATATTATATTTAAACATATTGAATTTTAATTTAAATATTGTTCTTAGAATTCATTTTGCCCGCGAAGGCATCTGTTGTTAGCGCCCGCTCTAGCGGTTACGTCGGCCCAGACAAAAAGACAAATTGCTGCCCCTTAAGAATTTATACACTACCGATCAAAACTTTGGGAGCACTTAAAAAATTTGGCCTTGAACTACTTCACTATAGTCGATCGTGTCCAATTGAAATCTTAAAGTTATTCTTAAATCTGTGACGACAAGTCCCCAATAGTTTCGTTCGCTGGAAGTTGAATGACGGCAAGTGAAAACTAAGATTTTTAATAAATCTATAAGATTCTGGCTGAAGATTTTATCGATGTAAAGCTACTTGAATCTATCCTCCTATAGTCTAAAAATTTCTCATTTTAACATTGTATTTAAGTTATTACATAAGATAATATTAATATTCGTAGCCCTCTATAGCTTCTAGATGAAAAACAAATTTAAAAAATCTGAACCCTCTCATGAAAGAGAAAGGAGAGAAAAATACTATATCAAGCTTTAATCCACAAAAATATTTTGGCAAATAATATGCTAATCAATAAAGTAACTAATTAAAATTAGTATATTTGTAGTTACAAACATGGCCACCAGATAACAACACCTACTGAGAAATCAATTTTATTTATGGTTATAAAGTTTGTCACTAGGTGTCACTACTTCCAAAGATTTCTTTTGCGAGTCCATTACTCTAACCACTACCCGTCCCTTCCCAAAAGACTCATTTTAAACTAGTGACAAATTTTTTACATCAGAGGATGGCGCTGTGATCGGGTGGCGAATTTTGGAACTACAATTCTGTATATCTAGAAGCTTACGCTTTCTAGCGGCAATAATTTGAACTACTACAAATTCAAGGTTAAGTCAGTGCTGTTACCTGGCGGTAAATTTGGAAAGTTAATTTTATTCGTTTTTAACTATTTTCTTTTATTTTAACTAAAATGTTAAATTTAAGTAGTAATTTTTTTTTTTTTTTTACATTTTAGTTGAAATGAAAGAAAATAGTTAAAAACGAATAAATGTAACTTATATTATTAAGCATTAAGTGGATTAATGCTTGATATAATATTTTTCCTTCCATTCTTTTTCATGAGGGGTTCAGATTTTTTACATTTGTTTTTCATCTAGAAGCTATAGAGTGCTACGGATATTTATATTATGTATGTAATAACTAAGATACAATGTTAAAATGAGAAATTTTTAGACTATAGAAGGATAGATTCAAATAGCAATCCATCGTATATAATCATTATTTTTATAAGCATTTATGTGTACCAACATACAGTTCAAGAACTTTTATCTAAATCTTGTCAATAAAATTTATGGGCTAATTTCATTTTTTGGTATTTGATTGAATATTTTATTTGATATATTTTTGAATGCAGCTTCAAAATCTCTGGAAATGGCTGGTCCAATTGCTTGAAATATATCTTGAGAAATTTCATTCAATATTTATTTATTTATTTATTACTATACATTCAATTAAACTACATTAATTACTATACATTTCTAAAGCAAGAGATTGACGTCTGCTGAAAGCTGAACGAAAAATACAAACGTTACAAGAAGAAACATTAGTATCATTACAGCTTAATCTTCAAAGTAATAAAATAATATTAAATACTTGAATAATCAATAGATAGTAACAATGTTTAAAATAGATTTTATTCATTTACACAAATTATTTTAAGGAAGTAGTTTGAGGGATCTCCTCGTAGGTATTAAATAATACCTTTACAAACCTATGTATACCTTTCCTCTAAAGCCTCAGAGATAAATAAAATAAGTAGTTTAACTTTTCTGTATTTTCTATATCTAATAAGTTAGCAAAAACGTAAGAACTGTGTGAAGGTAAGTACCTATTTAACAATCTCCTTCTCAAAATTTATAATAAGGCATTCCAAAATAAAGTGCATAATATTATCATTTTTTCCACCGCACAAGTAAAGCAACTCTTTTAGAATCAAATAAATGGGCTTTTCCATCTTAAAAAAATCCTGGGGGTGACGATCACTACCTACTCTAATTTGAGCTATCAATCTGGATTTAATGATAGCACCTAATATTTACATATGAGCTACCATTAGCCAAGGGACAATTAATGTATAGAAGATGCCACCCAGTTAAAATGAATGTCAGAACCATCCAAAAGCTTCACAAGTCTTCTATAACATATCTTCAGATATGAGCTGCATTACACCGATAAAATATTCAGCCAGAATCTTACAGATTTATCAAAAATCTTAGTTTTCACTTACCGTCATTCAACTTCCAGCGAACGAAACTATTGGGGACTTGTCGTGACAGATTTAAGAACAACTTTAAGAATATCTATTGGACACGATCGACTATAGTGAAGTGGTTCAAGGCCAAATTTTTTAACTGATCCCAAACTTCTGATCGGTAGTGTGTAAATTCTTAAGGGGCGGCAATTTGTCTTTTTGTCCGGGGCGATGTAACCGCTAGAGCGGGCGCTGAGTACTAAACCCTAGTAATGCATCACTAGAAACTCCTTGTAATGTGTAAATGTCCAGGATGCAGTTTATACCGTGTTTGTTCAAATCTAAGCTTTTTTTTCCTTTTTAATATTAAAAAAAAAATTGGGCATGGTTTGGATTCGACTTAGTTTTTTTTAATATTTCAAGCTTCCGCGGCCGCTGCCATGTAAAACACAGATCTTCGGGTTGGACGGCGTCAGTGGTTGGTTATAAACTGACGTTTCGCCCATATTACAATAGGCTTCTTCAGGGTAGTGTCGCCTCTAGAGCTGAACAGTGTTTTTTTTTATTCGAAAAAACATTTCTTATAGAACTTTTAAAATGTTGTTAATTTTTTTCCCCAATTTCATTAAGTACAGTACATTATTACGATTTAACATTAACTGTTCAATCGTACACAACGTTTATTTATCGGACCACTTTTTTCTCTTCACTCTCTCTATTTTCATGCTCATACCTACGCGCCTTTTACTGCACTAATCCTTTTTTCCTTTAATGTTTCCGCCTCGCAATTCCCGTTTCATCTTCTCTTTCACTCGCTCCTTCACTGTTACTGCTTTTCTGTTTATTTCTAACAAATAAACAAACTTCGTAAAATAATAAAAATGCGCTAAGAAATAAAAAAAAAAAACTATTGTTACCAAAGACGTAACTAGCATGGCTGTTGTTTGAATTTTTATAGGTAAGTGGAAGCTCACATTTTGTTTCTGTTGAACTAATTTATTTAGGTTTTCTAATTAGATGTTTACACGGACGATTTGAAAACCAATTTTGGTTTTATTTTAATTCCTGTTATTTCCTTTACTACCGGCTTATTTAACTTTTTTTTTGATTCTATTTAAGTTCTTTCACTTTCTTCTTTGGGATGAAAAGACCAACCAAAGAATAACTGCTTTCCCTGACTCTCGGGCAGTACTGTTTTTTCGTAAAGCCAACACTCTCTCTCTAACCTTTGGCGTCTCTTTGCCACAATTCTCAAGGCTAGCACTTATGGTTCATGGTTAAACCAACATTTCTAATTGTTCTAGTCATTGAAAAACTAATTTTGCTTAATTGCTAAAAGTGTTATTGGATCACTTTGCCTTTGTACCAGGGTAAATTTTATTATGTTCTGTGAATTACGGCAACGGCTAAAGTGCGCTATATAGTCCCAACACGTGGCGCATTCTACACGTATTTTTTGTAAGCAATATTCATCGCTTAAACCAACTAGCGCATTCCACCAGGCGAAAAAATAGAATCTGTACACATTCTAATTCCAAGTTAGTAATATAATTTTTAAGTCGGGAATTTAGAATGCGCACATTTTGGGGGCCTATTCCCGACTTTTACCGAGGTAACTGCTTATTTATTTCCTTTTTCCAGCGTTCCTTAATCCTAATTAATGCTATCAGTATATATTATATTGTTATTTACTTTTGCCTTCTATTCATTTGACCAACTAACCTTCATTAGACATTCAAGGTTTCATACATTGTTTTCTCCATCAATTACTTATACTTTATACTTATATACTTTAATTACTTGTTACTTATATACTTTTATTCTGCGTTTTGCCAGTTAAGGTTTGTTAGCAGCAGTGAAATTCACCAGCTGGTTTTAACTTGCGAGTGATCTGGACCACAGCTCTGATATCTTCTTGAACTTTATCAGTAACACTCATTAAAAATTTATATGTCGACATTTCTCATATTTCTTGTTATATTTCGACAAAAGTTATTTGGTCTTCAGCAACCCTTCCTCACTAGATTACTCTGCTGAGGTAGTTCTCCGAAAACACAACCCTTCTACGAACCACCTAATCATGGACAGAAGAGCAGTTGCCGGCATTAGTGTGCCCAATATTGGAAGGCCCAAACCCCAGCTCCGAACACTGCTGGTTAGATGAGGCGTGTGGGAATTTGTTTTAAAGGAAGCAATAAAGAGATCTCCTTGTCTTTGAAGTGTATCTTTTTATATTACCCTTTAGATTTCCAATACACCTGGTAAAAATATCTATCAAGAATGAACAAAGCAAAATCACTAGGTAATTTTAGGAAGAAATGCATTGTTTTATCCAATCATCATAGCACCTCCTATATTTCAGACATGGAATATTAAAAGTAGTTATTTTACAGTAAATCTCTGACCTTCCTGCCTTTAGGCTAGACGCAAATTGAGACGCCGGAGGCATGTGACACGACTTGCAAGGAACGCCTTGACGTGATTCGCATATTGCAACGCAGTTAGTAGTGAACTCTCGACGCAGTACCAGATATAGAAATGAATGATTTATTAATATAAAATATGATATGATAAATATGATTCGCAAAGAAAACATATTTATTTAAATTCGTAGGTTAAAAGTCAGATAGTGATGCTGAAGGAGAAGATTAAGTGATGCTCTATGGGCGAAAAATTTAATCACCGAAAATTTAAAATTTTCTAAAGTGAAAAGCCATGGAAAATTTAAAATGATATCCCAGTTTCCTGATTGTATGAAAAATTCAAATTAATGAGAATAAATGATCATGTATTTTTGTGAAAATTGCTTAAGAACAGCTGTTGAGCATAACACGTTGCGCACATGGGAAATCTGTCAGTTTTTACTTTCTCTTACTCCTAGTGTGTGAAATTTTCGATATCGAATTTTCACCGGAAATACACGTTCGAGGTCTAATGAGTCTAGAAAAGTGGTTCTTATAAAATGGTCTCTGTGTGTGAGAATGTGTGTATGTATGTATGTATGTGAACAGCATACCTCCAAAACGAATACTCGCAGTAAGTTTAAACTTGATACTCTGTTTAGTTATCACATGGGATCCGATAGTAAGTTATCTGTCAAAATTCTTCAACCGTACCACTTTACAGATGATTTTTAGAAAGTGCTCTTTCAGTTTATTACACAATACTAGCATCTAAATAATATGTTGTTGAAAATCTGAGTTTGAATAAAATCGGATGATCGGATTTTACTGAAAAGTATTTTTCAGTTTGTGCTAGTTTCTTTAAAACTGCTCCAACGATTTTCTTTAAATTAAGAATGTGAACTACACATATAAAGAGCTACATCTTTTATTTGCAATATTTCTTTGAGTTATGAAAGAGCTTTTGGGGGACAGGGAGGGTTATTTTCTCCTCTAAAGTCTTAGGTAATGATACATTTCTGCCATCTAAAGAAAATTAATTAGAAATAAATAAATTGCTAAACTTCCGAGTTTCAAGCAAATTAGTAAACCGGAGGTGAGTTTTTACTGAACAGTTTCTTCAGTTTTCTCCATAAAAACACCGATGAATTTCGATATACTAATTTGTCAGCTACAGTAAGAGGAAGTTGTTGGATATGTGGATGGGTCCGCAATGCTGGATAACATCAGGTATTTTATCCGAAGAAGCATGCATATTCATTTTGTTCCTGACGATGGGTCAGAGCAAATTCACCAAGTTCGTGTAGAGAGTTCACTTCAACGTAATGTTTCTGTTACATTCACATTTTTGGTTTGTTGGTTGTATCTATGTGTATCGCAGTAAGCATGATGTACACAGTAAAAGGATGATGCCAGGACTGTGTAAACGAAGAACCCAAATGACTCTTAGTCTGAGTAGGAGCCAGATTTCACTGGTGACGCGACTATTTACGGATCATGGTAGGTTCAGGAAACATCTATACAAGGTAGGGCTCATTCGAGCGGAACCCTTGTGCAGATTATGTCAGGAAGAGGAGGAAAGGGCCTCTCACCTGTTGTTTGATTGCGTTGCAATAATTAAATTGAGGTATGAAACCTTGGTACGTTGCGACCTGAGGAGATAGTAGCTCAAAATGACCTGGTGGTGAAGGCCCTCAAACTTCTTAAGGAGGGAGGGTTTGTCTACTAGGAACTATGGGGGGGTGGCACAATAAGCCTCTGTTGGCTGCAGTGCCGGGTTATAGCCCACCCGAGGTTGGTAATGGTAATAATAATAATAATAATAATAATATGCAGTGCACTGAGAAGGCTCCGGGCGCCAATGACCATAGATATTGACGCGCCTTAAAAAATAATAATAATAATAATATCTATGTGTATTCTTTCACGAGTTGTCTTACAGCATTTTAACCATAATATTTGTCTCAGAAGGTGCACTCTTAATTTCAGTGACAGTTATAAGTGTTAACATTTGAATTTCAATCAATCTAGCTAAATAATTGATTCTATATATTTATAAGCTCGTATTATGATATTACAAAGTATTTAAATTCGGTTAGAGATAATATATTTAATTCAAACCAGTGGTGACTTCTAGTTATTTCTTAAACTTCTCTCTTCTTTCTAAACATATTCACTCCCAAGCCGCTTTCAAAAACCGCTCGTGCTACACACATCACCACCAAACACATTTCATTTAACACCAGATTTTTTTTGTTTTGTTTATTGTCTATGCTTTTGTACTAATTTGTACAATTCTTAATGTGTATAGTTTTTGTGTGGTTTTATAATGAGAATAAATATTATTTTTTTCTCGACTATATATATTTATTTTTGAGAACTCCAACACTTTTCACTTAATTTTCCAGGAGAACTATGGTGGTTGGTGAATTAAATATCTAGCAATATAATATCTTTATATTAGATAATTAGCAATTATTAGGTACTTAATAGCAATTAAATATTTTTTTGGTAAGTAAACCAGTGTGTCTTTGGTACAACTAACAATGGTGGTAGTTTTAGTAAATTATCAACAAAGAGCTCCCTATGGTTTCTATATCCTGATACAAATCCTGACAACATGGCACATTTTAATGGTTATAAATTTCAAATTAAGCACGCAAGCTGTGTAGGTAGAGAAATCTGGTGGCAATTTTTATCAATACAAAACGAGCTCCTTTAGCTTTCTAAATCCTGATATAAATTGTAATACTCCTAATAGCTAAAATTCCAATAATTATTTAGTAGTACGTTCGAACCTGTGTAGCTTTCTTCTACAGTGCAATTTTCGTTTATTATACCATTCTATAATTCTGTGCAATATTTATTAGAATTAAATATGTTTTCAAAATTCCAAGTTTGAAGAAAAATGGTTTATGAAAAGGCGACTTAACTGAACAGATTTTTCAGTATTCTGCGATTTTCTCCTGAAGCAGAAAGAAGGTGAGGTTGTGCTGTTTCACAAAAGATATTTTTTTAATTTTCTGAAAATAGATCGTCTTAATCAAAATACGAAATAATGTGAATCCTATCAAATTTACAAATTAAATGCTACTTATCACTTTAAGACTTACATAAAAATATCACTTGCGTGAAATATGTGTTTTTACTTTCTCTTACTCCTAGTAAGAGGAAGTATTGTAATCGTATCAAATTTTCGATATCGAGTTTTCATCGGAAATATACGTTTTGAAGTCCCCTGGGCCCAAAAAAGTGGTTTTTAGCAAATGGTCTCTGTGTGTGTATGTGAACAGCATAGCTGAAAAACGAAAAACCGTAGTAAGTTGAAACATGATATTCCGTTTAGGTATCACCATGGCATCTGACAGTCGGTCATCTGTCAAAATTCCTCAACCGGAAGTACCATTTTACTTGTTTGTTTTTTTTTACTTTTTTGCGTTTTACTCAAAAATGGCTCCGACGATTTTCTTCAAACGTGGTATATCAATTACACATACAAAGAGCTACAACTTTTATTTGATAAGTTTCTCTGGAAAAATTCATTTAAGGGCACTTTTGGGGGGGGTGGGGGGTGGAATGAGGTTTTTATCTAAAGTGCTATTTCAGTTTATTAGACAATTCTGTCATATAAATAATGTTAATTAGAATTGAATATGTTGTTGAAATTCCGAGTTTCAAAAAACTCGGATAACCGGAAGTGCGTTTACATTACCACTTTACTATATTATTTTTTCACTTTTTCGCGATTTTCTCAAAAATGGCTCCGACGATTTTCTTGAAACTACGTATATAAACTAAACATACAAAGATCTACAACATTTTTTAAAAACATTTCTCTGGGAAAATTCATTTAAGGGCAATTTTGGAGGATGGTGGGGTTATGTTTTTTATCTAATATGTGGCTATCATAGTTGATTATACAATTCTATCATCCAAACAAAATTAATTAGAAATAAGTAGATGGCCAAAATTCCGAGTTTCAAGAAAATTAGTAAACCGGAAATGCGCTTTAACAGGACAGTTTTTTTCAGTTTTCGAGGAATTTCATTAAATTTGGTAAACTAAGTATAAAATTTGTCAATTATAATTTTGAGAACTGGTGTAAGAGATAGTTGTGTGAGTGTTTCACACCAGATTTTTTTTTTATTAAAGATTCTTTGATTTTCTTGAAAAACTGTCCCAACAAATATCTTTAAATATCTATGGTATCCTACACTCATAAACATCTATCTCTTTTATTTGAAATATATTCTTCTTTGATTTCATGGGGGTTCTGGGAGGGGAACAGCGGGGATTTAAGCTTTCCTTTAAAATAATTTAGTAAAATGCATGGTTTTTACCACGTATATATTATTAATTCATATTATAAATAGAATAACAATATAAAGAAGAAGAATAGCTTATTCGGAAGGAAGTACAAATTTACAAAACAGATTTTTTTTTGGCATTATCTTGGAAACAGCTAGAACAATTTCCTTTAAATTTGGAATACTGATGGCACAGATACAATTCTACAATTTTTATTAACGCTGTCTTCTGTTAATACAATGTAATTAATTTGAAATGACTATCTGTGCCAAGGTTCTAGCAGCATGTAAACACTCTCACCCTTCCTATATTTACGTTACACTCTGGAAAAAAAGAAGAAAAAAAAAAGAAAAACTTCCTAATTTAAAGAAAATTCGTCAATTTTATAATTATAGTAACTTGGATTTAGGAGAAAGTCGTGTGACTTGTTTCACAGCAGGTCTTTTTCCTCATCATTGAAGGATTTTTTTTTTTTTTTTTTTTTAGGATTTTGAAACTTATTTTAAATAGTTACTAATACTTATTTCTTTGTAAGATATATTGCAAATATATTATTATTATTATTATGAATGTAGGGGCGGGTGTTGGTGTATTGGTTATGAGCATGGACTTGTAAATGGGAGGACCCCAGTTCGAGTCCAGCGTATAACTAAATTTTATATTTGTTTAAAAAAATGTTAATAGTAAAGTAGGTGCTTCCGCCCCCGTACACGACACCTAATTTGGTAGTTGGACGTTAAGCCCGCCTGAAAAAATAGGCAATTAACTTTACTTTATTATGAATGGTATGTGTTTTGAGTATAAAATTCTTAAATGAAGGAGATACTTATATACTACGATTTCAGCAATCAATTAAAAACATTAAAAAATCTTCATATAAATTTATTCTTGATTTCTAATGGAATATTTGGCAATTTGAATTAACTGAATATGTGGTTTTTTTTTCACTTCTCCAAAAAGATACTAAAATAATTAAAAAGAGTTATTTAACTTTAAGAATGAAAAAAAACGATTTTTATGACACAAATAAACTTCTAAGTTATACTCTAGAGGAGGAATTCATTTCATATTACACTACGAACAAAAGAAACAAGACCATTCCTTTTTTTTCATTATATATAATATATATATATATTTTAATTCATAACGGAAACCTCGGTCAAAGCTAATGATCATAACCTGATGTGGTCAGCTCATCCTTTACACAGATGGTAACATGGGCAAGCTGTGGCTCCATTTCATCATTCAATCTATAGGTAATATCCAATGGTAATGAAGATTCTATATAACTTCCACGATTCTTTTTTGTAAACGGTACATATTTCTTCAAGGATGTAAATAATAAGCGTAGAAAATTTTTTGCAGAACCTGATACTGTTTCTTTATTGTCCACATCAACGCTGCTATTATCATCGTGATCATGATGATGATCATCATCATCTCCATCTTCTTCTTCTTCTTCTTTCTCATTTTCTTCTACTTTTTCCTCTTGGTGTATTTTCTTTCTTTTACCGGTTTTCCCCATTTTTGGCGACTTATTTTCATCTTCAGTTGGTATAATGATACTTGTCTCCTCCGATTCATCACCCCCTTCCTCCTCTTCCTCATTCCTATTATTATTATTATTATTATCATTAATATTATTATTATTATTATCATTATTATTATTATCATAATATTCTTCATCTTTTTCCTCTTCGTCACTAACGGTTGTTGGATTAATTCTGTTTTTCCTCTCATGGTAATTGCCACCCTTTCTATTAGCTGCTCTTGTCCTTCTAGCTGGCAGTGTTCGTCTATATGATTGTATTGCCCAATATGAGTTTGGATTCGAGAATGCTTGTAGATTTTTCTTTTTAACTTCCACAAGATCGGCCACCATTTTGGAAAAATCATTTGCAGTATTTCCAAATTTCTGCAAAACCATTATTTGATGAAAAAATTAAAATATTGTTTTAAGTTAAATAATACTGACAGTGAATTTTCTATGATTAAAAAATATTCATCTCAATATGCTTAGTAAATAAATAACTAATACTAAATAATGTTTCTAACTTTAAATTTTAATTATTTAAATTTAGGAAGCAAATTAAATAAAACAATGGAGTAATATGAGATACTCATTATTACATTTTGGCTACTAAATATATATACAACAAACGTAATGTAATCAAACCATAATATAATAGTCAAACCGATTATATGTTTTGAGATGGATAATTTTTTTATTGACTGAAACGATATAAAGTTTTAATTCTATGTACTTGACTTAAAAAAGTTATACAATCAATTATGTCATAATATTTCAAAGTTTTGATGTTCGTAAAGACCGCTGTATTCAGTGTTGTAAAATAGAGTTGAGGTTCAGTCTTGAAATAACTCTTTTTAAATTTTCACCGACGTTTCGGCAAATATATTGCCTTCTTCAGGGTAAAAATGTCTTGTTTGAATTTCTTAAAAGCTACAGTTTAACCTGTGATTACCATCACCAAGTGTTGAAGATCCACGATGTACCCTGCGAAATGTCGGTGAAATAGCAGGGAACATGGAACAGAAGTTCTTTATTAAGTAATAAACCTCTAAACAAAAAGTGATTAGAATTAAAGAAAAATCAAGTACTCACAAAAGAGGGATGACGGAAAGACGAAATGGATTCGCAGACGGAAGCAAATTCTATGATTATTAGGGCCCTATCCTTGCCACAAACAAATGTATCAACTGTCATGGAGTGCTAGTGTAGTGGAAGAAGAAATGCAAAAATAAATAGTTTTGAAAAATATTTTAAATGAAATAATTTTGGCAAAAAGTTTGTATTTTAGAGTCAGGTACTAAAATGTAAGGTCATTGTTGCTAAAGAGACAAAAGCACAGGAATCCGTTAGGAAAATAACAATGCCACTTGACCAACTGTTTTGTAAGAGAAAACCCCCGTTAGAGAGGGCATTCCTTCAAGACAGTCTGCATTCTGCTTTCAAAGCCAGAACACTTGCTTCAGGAATCGCTCTCTAAACTCATGCCAATGACAGTTTTGTTGTAGACACCGAAGCAGAACACTTATTTTTCGCTCTCTTAGCGTAGTGCATATTAATAAGTTAATAACTTCCGTGCAAATAACTTGTAGTTATTATTTTAATAGAATATATTTATTGTTAGCAGTGGTGACTACATTCTTATTTCTGATACTTCTCTCTTAAACATATATACCTACAAGCCCTTTGCCCTTTTACTAAACCACTCGTGCCACAAACTACCAGCACACAAACACACAACATCATCAATCACATTTCACTATAACAGGGAACTTCATGTGATGAGGAACGCGTCAAAACAGATTTGTGATTACTATGCAAAAATCCTCGCACTTTTACGTTATTCACTGTACAGATGTCTACCTCTACATTCAAATAATAAATCATGCAAAAGAGTCATAACGGATCTATAGATCGCCGTGGGCACTGGATTTCCCATAGTTTAGGTACATTCGAAATTATTTATTAATAATTAAACCCACATATTGTATTGGCCAACAGTTGTCGGCTGCAATACAACTTTAGTAAACTGGCGAATGCTTCTTAAAAAATCCAGAATCGGAGGTCCCTGGTAAGGAATCGGCCTTCAGCTTTTTGTGCCTAAAGGACAGCGGCCCAGACTTATCGGAGGAGAAAACTGAAAACTAATAGCTTTCTCACATAAATCTCAAATACTCTTCATAATTACAGAAGTCATTCTCAAAAAAAAGTCCTGCATAGCCTTATCCAAAAGTCAGGGCTGGAGACGATATTATAAATGAGTGGGTGCACAACATAGTCCATATTGAGTCAGATGGCAGTAGGCAGTTTTGACAAACCTTCTTCTTTTATTTCATCCAATATGTGACGTTAAATCCTCCCGATGTAAGTGAAATGTAAATTGCATTGTGGGCAGTCTCATGTTTGTAACAAGCAAAAACCTGTTGTGATGAGGGTCATTCAATAAGTAAAGAGAGATAATTGTAACTAATCTCACATCTATCTATTTTTCAACATAATTCCCCCACTACGTTTATACATTTATCCCGTCACTATACTATTTTTTTTTAGCAGGCAGTAAAAAATTCTTCTGCCTAGAAATGTAAATAAGTTATCCACATTTGTTTTCACTTTTCGTTGCTATGAAACTTAATGCCATGTAATATCTTGAGAAGAGCAATAGAAAAGAAACTCCAGAATCCAAGTATAGAGTGAAGCATCTATTAGCAGGCAAAGCCAATTTTCTATGATTTTTTTTAAAGATATCACAACATCAGTAATAGTCAGAACTGCAAAGATATGCTAGAAGATAAAGTGAAGTGATAAGTGAGTTGCAAAGGAAAGGTGTATTTTTTACTGCGAGACAAAATTTGTGCATATAGGCACAAATTAAGCTGATAGGTTTCTGTCTCATCAACCATACATATGGAACTCACAACCTCAGATTCTGTTTGGTCCCTCCTTGGCCATTAGTGGAGTCAAGTTTCACAGCAACGAAGAAGTGGAAAAAAGTGCAAAATTGGCTCACATTTCAAAAGACAAAGAATAACTACGGCATAAAAAAAACTATGACCATTGTATCTTGTACTTGTTGAAAGACCCTTGTAGTACTAGTTTATTTGGAATTAAAATGAGGAAATAGATACCTCCATTTTTTGCAGTAATATTCTAGAATAATTTATATCAATAGTTAAATTGTAAATTTACTAATAGGAAGTGATGGCAGTGCTGAATCACTGATCTATTTATGTAACACTAAAGCCTACGTTCCTGGTTTGAATGTGGTTAGCTATTAGCATAATGGTTACATGCTAGACTGAAAAGTAAACAACTCAACATAAGTAATAACATAAAACAAAATTTTGAGAACTGATCGTTTTTGTCCCCGATCGTGCAATTCAATTTCATACAATTTTTGTTTGTTTGTTTGTTTGTTTATTTATATTTACAATCTGTAACAACAGTACATGTTGTTATTTCCAAGAAATAAGTAAATGTGGTCTAAGATACATGTGGCTTGAAGGCTTGAAGGAGGTGGCCAATGCCACTCTTCCTGGTCTTGTTACTCCTCTTCCTGTGACAGGAGGTCCCTTGGCCACTGGCGCTTCAACCGTCTGGGAGGATTCCCAGGAATGGTTAGGGAGGACAGGTTTGTGACATGCGGGTTCGTGTGTGTTCCTAGTTTGCTGTAGAATCGTTTGTAAAGTTGTTGTGTAAGTCGTGTACAAATGGGATTTGAAGGTCAGTATGTAGCGTCATGTTAGAAACATAGTATGGGCATTGTGTGATTGTTCGCAGTATCTTGTTCTGTATGGCTTGTATCCGTTTAGTGTGTGTCGATTTGGCAGTTCCCCAAAGTTGTAGTCCGTAGGTCCAAATTGGTCTTATTATGGTTTTGTAGATTTGAATTTTGTTTTTCAGGTTTAATTTAGATCTTTTGTCAAGTAAGCGTTTTACTAGGAAGTATCTGGTTTTCATTGACTGTCGAGTTTTCATTACGTGTGTGTTCCATGTCAAGCGTCTATCTAGGTAGAGTCCAAGGTATCGGATGTCTTTTTCGTGTGGTATAGGAGTATCGTTAATATACACAGTCGGGCAGTTTGATCGTCTGAGGGTGAAGGTTATATGTGTACATTTTGTTTCATTAATTTTGATTTTCCAAAGCTTGAAGTGTTCCTGTATAAGATTTAAATGGTCCTGTAGGAGTGAGGATGCAGTGGTGGCGTCTTTGTGAGTTGAAAGTATTGCTATGTCGTCTGCATATGTAGCCAACAGTGTGTCAGTAGATGTAGGGATGTCCATTGTACTAATAGAATATAGTATCGGTCCGAGAATACTTCCCTGCGGCACCCCTGCCTTAATGGGGAACACTGCTGAGTATTGATCGCCATTACGTACTGACAGAAGAATCGGTCAGACAGATAACTTTTAAGCAGCCGATAGTGCCCATCAGGCAGAATCTGCCGAAGTTTGAACAGGAGACCATTGTGACACACTTTGTCAAAAGCCTGACTAACATCAAGAAAAGCTCCTGATGTGTAGCATCCTCTTTCCAGCGAAGAGGAAATTTCGTCAACCAGTCTGTGACATTGTTGTGTGGTAGAGTGTGATGTCCGAAATCCAAACTGATGTGTCTGGATGACACTGTCTAATTCAGGTTGTATGTCGGTCAGTAGTAGCCGCTCAAAAATCTTGGAAAGTATAGGAAGGACTTGGTCTGTAAGAAGTTGGTAAGTGAACCAGTTTGTTTGGTTTCGGTACCATTGTTATAACTGAAAATTTCCATTGTATTGGGAAGTGTGTCAGTCTCAGAATGGAGTTGTAGATGTTAGTAATGTGAAGAATGGCTTTTTGTGGAAGTGGCGTAGTATTTTGGCGGTAATAAGGTCGCATCCTGGAGCTTTGTTTGGTGGCAGTTGTATTATTGCTTTTTTCACTGTTTTGGGGTTAATGTGCTTAGAAGGAAGACTTAATTGGAGAGGAGTATCAAGAAATTCTTCTATGTAAGAGTGAAACGGGTGAATATTGTCGTTAGGTGTGAATGTAGAGGATAGGAGTGTACCAAACAGGTGTGCTTTGTCTCTTTCAGATTTTGCCCAGGTTCCGTCAGTTTGTTGTATTGGAAACGATGATGTTTTATATTTCAGTAGTCGTCGTGTTGCGAGCTAATTTGTTTTCACTTTTCGTTGCTATGAAACTTAATGCCATGTAATATCTTGAGAAGAGCAATAGAAAAGAAACTCCAGAATCCAATAACAAAAAATTATTTGGATTATTTACCTCTCTGTTAATTGGTATATTATTATTGCTGCTAACAGCTTCTCTACGTGTCTTTGTTCGATTATAAGCTTGAACAATAACATCCCAACTACTGTTCAGTTCACGATATCCATTTTTGATTTGTTGATCTAATTCTCTCATCTTATTCTCCATTTCTTCAACACTTTTGTCTAGATAAGATATAAATTCATCGTTTGTCTTTACCAATAATTCTTTGTATCTAAAAGTTCATTTTATAATTTTATAAAATTACAATTAAAATTTTGTTTATATGATATAAAATTAAGTTTTTAAAATGTGAAATTTGATCAAATTAAATTTATACAGAAATTATGGTTGGAAGACAGGTTTCCAATATTACTGTGTTCAGCACAACGCTCTTCAAATTAATTTCTCTTCTGACTGTATTAAAAGTTAGTGGAACAGTTCGCAGATGATTAACAAGTTACAGTGGAAACTTGTTCCCACATTTATAAACTACTGGAATAGGCAGTATCATGAATTATATAAACTGATAAAAGTGTTGAGTCACTGATCTATTTAATGTAATAAAAAAAAAAAGTTTTCGTTCCTTTTGAATTTTTTTGAACAAAATATTAGCTAATACTGAAATGAAAACAAATTTAACAAAATAACTAATTCACTCAAGACACTTGACAAACCAATTTTTATAAACTCTTTATAAAAGTAAACAAACGCTAACCTTTTCAAGCCTGTATGAAGATAACTCCAAGATGCTTCAGTAGAAGGTGGATAGAACAAGGAATAGAATTCACATTCTTACAAAATAAAAATCCTCCACAGATTAAATAAACAGCTTTCTACTTTTTAATGTTTCATTCACATTGAGATAAAGAGGATTGCCTAGAGCCATTTTATTAACTCTATTATGTATCATATTTCTTATTAGTATCTTATAATTAATCAATCTGTTTACTGACTATGTTTTTAGCATTTTTGAACTCTATTCATCAACAAAATCTATAATGTTTATAATACCTATATACAAACGGCATTTTAGAGAGAAGACATGTCTCTTGCAACTAGAACTTATCCCAAAACCAATTTTTCTATCCAGAAAAAAGTTTCAAATAAAAGTGACTGACCTACATTTTTATTTGTGCTAATAACTAAACTAATGAACTTGATAAATAATTAAATAAACTTAAATAATAATAGCAATGTATTTATTTTTAATGGCATCAAGGTTTAGATATTACGGTTTAGATATTAGATATTAAAGAATAATTTATTAAGTCACGTCTGCTGAAATTGTTTCAAAATAAGGATTCTTTATTTAAGGGAATAAATTAACATTTTATTATGGGTAATAAATAAAAAAGAGATCTATATTTTGTGTTAATTAAAACCACATTTACATCAGATACTGTCAACACTTTTATAAATTTTTCTGTATCATGTTTCAGTTAACACCAAAATAACCTTAAGCTGACACTTTATTTATGTAAAGCAAAAAGAATTTTTTTTTTTTTAATCCTTACTTATTTTCTTTTTTTAAAGGTCAGCTTTTTCATAAATTAACCAAAAACTTTTTTTACTTTTACTAAATTCAAAGTTTTCTTTTTTTTTTGTTTTTAGTAATTTTTTATGGGAACATCATTTACTTTTTAAAATACAATTAAGGCGCAAACTTTGCCAGGGAAATACGGTAAGATTATGGTGTTTACTAGTAAGTAAAGTAATGCCTATATTTTCAGGCGGGCTTGACGTCCAACTACCAAATTAGGTGTCGTGGACGAGGGCGGAAGCACCTAATTTACTATTAACATTTTTTAAACAAATATAAAATTTAGCAGTTATACGCTGGACTCGAACTGGGGACCTCCCACTTACAAGTCCATGCTCATAACCACTACACCAACACCCGCCCCAGGTGTTTACTAGTAAGATTTAACAAAGAAAGAACAGAAAGAAAAGTGAATTATCAAAGCAAGTTTTCATACATGTATTAATAACTATTCAGCAAGTTTTGTTAAAAAGTTTGAAATTGAGTTTTCATTGGCAATACATGTTTTAAATTCTGTTGGCCTCAAAAATGGGTCTAACAAATAGAATATACATATGTATATATTAACAAAAATTTCATAACGAATAAAAATAACGAATTTCATAACGAAGCTCAAACTTGATATTATTCTGTTTAAATAAGCGATCCCATTTGATATACATACGCATTCATACATATATAGACGTAACACATGCAATATGGATGATTGGGCCAATTTACAGGTTATCGCAACTGGAATGTGACACCCACACTTAACTGAAAACAATAAGTACTGTTTGTGACCCCTAAGTAAGTACTCCCAATACTTACTGTTTGTAAACCCCTAATTTTAACGGAAAATTTCAAATATATCACAAAACTGCTGTGGAATGGCGGAATCAGCAGATAACTTTCTCATTTCAAATAATATTTGTTAGCCTGCCGAAGGCCATACCCATTTTTCAAGCCGTGCATATTTTTTTCTTTAAACCAATTTCAAAATGGTTTGTTTATACAAAATGATACCAAACTCAGTATGATTGGATTACGTATGCTATATCATTTATGATGAAAGTCTTAAAATTAATTGATAATTAAACAAAAAATTACCTTTTTATAAAGTAATGTTAAAATTAACGACCATTGCTTAAACACATCCTGCTCTTAAACTCCATTAATTTTTATTAGCTGCTGCTATGGAAGCTGAATCAGTCCCATTGGTTCTATTCTATTCTGCACTTGTATAACTGATAGGGGCAGACAAATATCCCGTTAGACAAATATATGTACTGGCAGTGAACAAACTAGTAAAGAAAATATATGTACACACTATATATGTACCATTTGACAAAGTTATAGAAAGACAGACATATTTTCTGACATAAAATCTGGTGTGAAACACTCACATGAATTTCTCTCATTCCTTTTAACACAATTATGACGGTCATTCAATAAGTACGAGACAAATCGCTATAGCTCAAAAACGATTTATTTAATCAATACAAAAACTTTGACTACTTTTCAATATAGTCCCCAGCAACATTTATACACTTTTCCCATTGTTCTTCCAATTGTGTATGCCTCTGGCAAAAAATTCTTTGGGTTGATCTCGAAGCCAGTTTTGCACCTGATTTTTAACTTCTTCATTGCATTGAAAATATTTCCCACGTAGAACCTCTTTAAAGGGTCCAAACAAATGGAAGTCCGATGGGGCGAGATCAGGGCTGTATGGGGATGTGGAAGGATCTTCCACCCCACTTTTTGAAGCGTTTCTTGAGTTAACTGTGCCGTCCGTGTGTGGGCGCGCGTTGACATGATGCAAAATCATGTCTTTTGTCCAAGAGTCCATGACGTTTCGTTCGAATAGCAGGCCTTACTTTGTGAGCATATCACTGTAATACTGGCTGTTGATGGTTCGTTGATCATCGAGGTAGTCACAATAAATGGGCCCCTGCGAATCCCATTATAAGCATGACTATACTATAAGCATGATTTTACCTGCAGGCGGCTTGGTCTTGAATTTCATTCTAGTGCGAGAACCTGTGTAACAGCAAGAGAAGCTCAGCAACCAAAGAGAGCAAGAGAAGCTCAACCACTCTCTCGGACTGAAGTGGGAGAGTGGGAGAAGCTCTATAAATATAGCGTCGGACAGTCCATAAAACACAGTTAAACAGTTAAACACAGTTGAAATTAGTTCAGTACATCCAATCGCTACGTGTCACTCTTCGCCACTCACCCTTAAACATTCATACATTGTAAAGTCCAGGCAGTCTGTGTCTCATTATTAATATATCAGTTAACCAGTGTTAACCAAGTTTTCTTCATAACTCATCAAACAAAACCAATTATCAAAACCAATTATCTCCATCCAACACATTCATTATAACCTGTATGCTTCCACTCAAGGCTTTGACGCTTAGACTCCGGCTAAAAAAGTGTACCCCTGTTTCATCACATGTTACAATTCTACTGAAAAATTCTTTTTCAATTAAACAAATGGGCATCCGTAAGTTGTCTGGAACCCATTTCGCACAAGTTTTCTTCTACTGCAACTTATTCTGAATAATGACAGTTCCAACACTCGCGTGCACTTCTTCAACTATCAGTTCAACAGTAATAATGCCTATTGTCCTGAATTAACTCGTTAATGCGAGATTCGAGGAAGGAAGTTGCAAGTTCAACCGGTCGTCCACTCTGTTGCTCGTCACACACACTTACACGGCCACTTTTAAACTGTTCTACCCATTTGTAAACGTTCAAACGTTTCAAACAATTATTCCCGTACACTTTCAACATTCCTTCACGGATTTCACTACCTTTTACGTATACCCTTTGCAACTAAAAATCTAATCACTGAGCCTTGTTCTTCCGAGCGGACTCGCCATTGCTAACTGAATACATTTAAGGTTATAGTTACCAAATACTCTCAAACAGCTGATGAGAAACTAAGTACAAGGATGCCAACCTGACGCACTGAAACTATTGTGTGGATTAAACAAACCCGTTTCTGAGCTACAGCGATTTGTCTCGTAATTTCCCTCGCACCCTCGTATAATAAATATATAAAATGACAAAAAAATCTTTCACCTCAAAATTTAACGTATTTATTGTTAACATAAATATAGGTAGCGGACGATAAGTACCAACCTGTACTAATCTTGGCAGATGGCAGATAGAGGTGTGATGATTATCGTATTATGGCCCAGTGGAGCCCTCTAAAAACACTGAACCAACTACTTATAAAATTTGAAATTAACGCCACGAATTCCGCACAACTATTTAAAATATTTTTTTTAAAATTTTTTTTTTAGAAAAATAATACGTTTTCACCTGTGAAGTTAGCATGCCAAGTTTAAAGGAAATCGTTATAGTCGTTTTTGAGAAAATTCCAAAAAAAAACCCTCAAAAATCTATTCTGTAAAATCGCACTTCCGGTAAATAGATTTTCTTCAAATCTGAAATTCTATTAATGCTTTCAATGTTTATTAATATTATGTAGGTGGTAAAACCATATATTATACAGAAGAAGAAGTTTACAGGAAAGCGGAACGCTACTGTTCGTTCCCCCCCGAACCCCCCAAAAAATCAATATTCTCGGGAAAATGTTAGAAAATAAAAGTGATAGCTATTTATGTGTGTAGATAGTATATCAAGTTTTAAAGAAAATCGTTGTAGCCGTTTTCGAAAAAAATTACGAAAAACGGAAAAAATAAAATACCATTCAGTAAAGTCGTACTTCCGGTTGATGGATTTTGCCCGAAATCTTTGTGTCTGATGCGGTGGTAATACCTAAACGGAATACTAAGTTTAAGAAGCTTCCTGCCGACTTTTCGTTTTTTGTTAAATCATACACACACACATACACACAAACAGTCACAGAAAATTCGCTAAAAACATTTTTTTCGTATTCAGACGGTCCCAAAAACATATACTTCTGGTCAAAACTCGAATTCGGAAATCTAGCATGATCGCAAGAGGCCAGATAAAATATTGATAACAAAACATACTATCAGACATACATATATATTGTTAGCAGAAAAAGTTCCCACCAAGCTGCAGACAAACAAACATACGGCACAGAGAGAAAAAAAAATACATAAATAGAAACTTACGTATGAATAAATATGGCAAGGTATAGATGAAATAGAGATAGAAGATAAACACACCTAGTTATAGACAAACAAACAAACAAATACCTACAGACAGAAAAACATACATGAAGGCAGACAAATATAAAAACTGAGGGATAAAAAACATACAAGAGGTTATAGTTGTAAACAATAGCAAATTGGTTGATTCGATATTCGTAATTAAATTGGATTTATCCGTTATTTTTGGTCTTTATGATAATAATTTTTTTGCCAATCTCTGAATGAACATAATAAATAATATTTATTATCCTGAATTTGGTACCATTTTAGAACTTTATAACTTTTTGTGAACAATATTTGAAAATTTCAGATAAAATTAGGTGGTTATTAAAAGAAAAAGAAAAATTATTATTTTTACTTTCTCTTTTTTTCAAATTAAAAAGGGTGGCCATAGCAGTTGCGAATATATACATTGCAACGTAGCCAGTAGTGCCATCTAGGAGAGGAAGTAGGAACCTCAAGTTCTCCTAGTGGCGCTAGGACGCGCTGGCGGTGCACTCCTCTAGCTCTTTGTAGAAAAATCGAGAAAGTTCCAGACTCTTCTCCACCGGTATAAATAGTGGGACCATAGAGAATTGGGAGAGTTTTCCAGTTACAAACGAAGTCACTAGTTTGTAAAAAGTGTATAAAAAGTGAACAAAGTGAACTTTTGTGGTTTAAACTGTGAAGTAATTATTATTAAGTATTGTATTTTGTAATTTATTGTGTATAACAATAAATTAGTGTTTTCTTTATTGAAGTTTAGAGTATTTTCTCTATACGAACCCACTTAAAATTAGTTGCAGTAGCTAGTTTATAGGGAAAAACTTACATTATCTTGTACGTATGTACTGTTAATATTAAAAGCAATGACCGACTCTTAGAAGTGGATATGTCCCAATTAAGAACATATAAAACAAATATGACAATATTTTCGTCAACGACAAAATAATATTTTAAAACATTCCAATTATCTTCCTCCTTAAGAGGGAACTTACCGCTAAGAATTATTACATAGAATAAATTTTTAGATAAACCTATATCCAGGTATAATCAATCAAATGAAAATTATAATATTATGTTCAAGGTATTACACTATACAAACTACCGCTTTGTATTAATAACACCATACAAACAGTGTCGGTATAATTGTATCGTTAATGTATGTACGTATATGTTACGTATTGTTAAAGTCTGTAAATGACAAAGTTGTTCGAAACATCGCAAACATTTTTTTTTTGTGGAAATAAACAAAATATTCTTGAAAACTGATAGAATGGTTCATTAAACCCAATAATATCGTATTTTAAAATTTCTGGCAAAAAAAAAATGAATCAAATCTCGAAAAAAAATGTCCTATCTACAATTGATAGGCCTTTTTTTACTTTTCTATTACAATTCTTATTAGTGTTTTAAAACTGTCGGCACTTTTATGGAGAAAATTACAAAAAACTGAAAATACTATTCAGTAAAGTCGCACTTCCGCTCAACCGACTTTCTTCAAACTGGAAATTTTGGCAACTTATATAATTCTAATTAATATTATTTAGTTGACTAGAATTGTATAGCATATTGTTGAACTAAAATTGCACATTAAAGGAAAACATAACCAAACCCCTACCACAAAAGTGCCTTTAAATGAATTTTTCCCGAGAAATGTTTCAAAGGAAAGTTGTAGCTCTTTGTGGGTGTAATTGATATAGCAAGTTTAAAGAAAATTGTTGAAGCCGTTTTTGACAAAATACAAAAAACTGGAAAAAAAAAACATTCAAGTAAAGTGGCACTTTCGGTTGATGGATTTTGCCCGAAATCTTCGTGTCTGATGCGGTGGTAGTACCTAAACGGAATACCAAGTTTGAGCTTCTTTCAACTTTCCTTGTTTGAAAAAACACATAGACACATTTTGAGGTAACACAGTGACCACATTCTAAAAAAACACTTTTTCAGACTCAGGGGACCTCAAAACATGTATTTCCGGTGAAAACTCAATTTCGAAAATGTGGTACGATCGCAATACTTTCTCTTACTATTTATTAAATAAGAGAAAGTAAAAAACACATATACGGCTTTCTCTTTGCAATTCGTACATTTCTGTTTAATAAATTTGCTAAATAAAATCTGAATTTTTTCTATAAAGATGTTTAATTCCGTTGACTGCCATCAATTTATGGAACCGTCAGTGTACTGATTGGCACTGTACCATGAAGCTCTAATTCTCATTCACCCGAATACCCTTGTAAAATAAAAAATATTTTATATATAAAGTACCTATATTTTATATTTATATTTTAAATATAACTACATTCCTGAAGGAGTTGAAATAATTCAGTATGCCGTTGACCATTTGTGCATTTATGTCACAAATAAGGATTTTAATATTTGTCAAAATAAATTAGACACCTCTATGAAAGAATTAAAAAAAAATGGTTTAGCAAAAATGGGTTGAATATCTCTCCAGAAAAAACAGTGGTCTGCCCATTTACGCGGAAAAGAAGCTTGCCAGTCTCAGAAAAGATTTCGCTTGGTGGAATGCGCTTTCCTTGCAAGGCAGTAGTCAGATTTCTGGGTTTATTTATGGACAACTCGTTGAACTGGGCATCTCACATTAATCCATGTATTGGATAATTTAGAATGATTACAAATATAAACTGGTGTGCAGATCCTGGCATTGCTCAAATATTCTATAGGGCAACAATTAGCTCCATACTAGATTGTGGTTCGATTTTCTATGATCATGCCAGTGGGACAAATTTATAGAAACTAGATGTATTGCAGAATCGTTTCTACGTCTTTGTTACGGGTTTTTAAAATCTACTCCCATAGATATACTGCTATCAGAGGCAGATGAACTACCGATACCACACAGGAGTAAAAAGTTAACGGACAGAGCAATAGTGAAATATGCAGCATCTAATGAGGTATTAATAAGAAAAATTAATAATCTAAATGAGTTCGTACTAACATCAAGGTACTGGCAAAAGAAGAAGGCACCTTTTATAACTTCAAGTTTTAAGGATAATGCCCCATTCTTCGGTATCCTGCATAAAAATCCTCAATTGCCATCATTTTCTGTTGACTATCAGGTTCTAAATCGATCGCTGCAAATTTATTTCTTCGCCCAGCCGGCAGATTTGCAGTATTCCGATAAGTATGTAATTGAGTATGTGTCTCAAAAGTGCCCTAAATCGCAGTTATTATACACTGATTGTTCAAAGAAGCAAAATGGAGTAGGATGTGCCGTTTATGATCATAAGAGGGATCACGTTATAAAGTTTAGACTGCCTGATATTCTCTGCTGAGATGTACGCTACAGCCGCAGCCCTGAAGAACGCTTTAGAATCAGGTATTAAAGAAAATTGGGTCGTTTTAACGGACAGCAAAAGCTCTCTTCTTAAAATGAATAACTGTACTGATAATCTGAATTTCAACCATAATGTTAGTGAAATTTTAATAAGTATTACTCAGCTCTCAGCTAAATTGTGCAGTCTGCTTTGTATGGATCAAGTTACATGCAAATATAATGGGAAATGAGCGGGACGACTCTTTTGCGAAACAAGCTATTTGCGACGGGATGATGGTCAACAGTAAAGTTTCTATAAGTGACGTGTTTCCTGTTATTCAAAAAAGAATATGGAATGTCTGGTAAGGTGAATATGAGGAGTCTCTAAAGAGATTATTTTATAAATCCATAAATCCTGAAGTTCATAGAAGGCCATGGTATTATGGATTGCCTATTAATAAGAAACATGTAAGAATAATTTGCAGAATGTGAGCTAATCACTGACTATGTAAGGCTTACGGCCACAGGATTGGCAAATCAGAGAACTCGCAATGTAATGAATGTGGAGAGACGGAAATGCTAGAACATTTAATAATGATTTGTACCGGGCATGCGAGAGAAAGAAAAGTATTGTTTACCAAAATATCTGAAACGATTGTAAACCCGTTTAATTATAAATCAGGCACCAACTTTAGAGCTGTGTTATGTCATATCTAAAGTTTTAGATTCTCCAATAGAAAAGTTTAAGGATTGGATGTGTAGAATATTAAAGATTAACTTCAGTTAAGTTGGCTATGGCTTTTTGCTAATGCCAAAAAAAAAAAAAATCTATATTTTAAATAAAGATAATTTGTTTATAGATAAATGGATTTCCAAGTTAAAGGAAAATTTTGTAATCCTTTTTGAGAAAATCATGAAAAATTTTTGGAAAATTTATTCTCTGTAAATTCGATCTTGCGATTATTTTATTTTTAAATTTGATTTGCAGTACCACAGTACTGCGCCATTGATATTATGTAGCGCTATTATGACGCTAGCGCTCGTGATTATTAAAGCAACCAGCTCCAGCCAATTCACAAAATGGGAAAATCAGAAATTTGGGTCCAATTTGCTTTCTAAAAATAGTTTTTAAACATTCTTGGAGAATTTAACAATAATCTAACAAATAGTCTTAGGCAGGGGCGGGTGTTGGTGTATTGGTTGTGAGCATGGACTTGTAAGTGGGAGGACCCCAGTTCGAGTCCAGCGTATAACTAAATTTTATATTTGTTTAAAAAATGTTAATAGTAAAGTCCCCGTCCACGACACCTAATTTGGTAATTGGACGTTAAGCCCGCCTGAAAAAAATAGTCTTAGGCATCAAGATGATTTTATGGACACATCAGTTGCTTAGCTCACCAGTAATAAGAATATTAAGAAGTTTCCTTCGGCCAACAGGGTTAGTCACTCTTTCGGATCTTACTCTTATTCAACATTAGTCCATCCATATAAACATGGATTCGCTGTTCAAATATAAATTTAAGGGTGCAACAATTATAGTTAGTGCACGTCTTATTCCTTCATTCGAACATCATTTCTAACTATTATATTTATCAAGTATTCAATACATCAATGAGAAATGTATATAACTATATAGAAACAGATAACAATCTCAAATAGCACTTTAGTGAGAAGTGTGGAGTAAGTGATGTCCCCCGAACATCCTATTAGTCAGTTTTCAATGAAAAATGTTTCAAATAAAAATGAAAGGCTCTAGCTGTATCTAAGGGCAAATCTTGAAGAAAATACAAAAGTCATTTTTGAAAAAAGCTCAAAAATAACTATGAAAAAAAAAAAGTCTCAGAAGATGTCGAACTTCTTAAAAAAAAAAAAAAAAATCTGGTGTGAAACACTCACACACTTCTCTTACTACTAGTTCTCAAATTAAATTGAAACATTTTATAGTTTTGGTACAAATTTAATGAATTTATCGAAACTGAAAAAACTGTTCAGTAAAAACGCACTTCCGGTTTACTGATTTCCTTTAAACTCGAAATTTTAGCCATCTATTTATTTTTAATTAATTTTCTTTGGATGATAGAATTGTATAATCAACTATGATAGCACTTTAGAGAAAAACATAACCCCACCCTCCCCCAAAAGTGCCCTTATAGAGAAATATTTTAAATAAAAGTTGTAGATGTTTGTATGTTTTGTTTATATAGGAAGTTTCAAGAAAATAGTCGGAGCCATTTTTAAGAAAATGGCAAAAAGGTAAAAAAAACAAAAACTAGTAAAGTGGTATTTCCGATTGAGGAATTTGGACAGGTAGCATACTGTCAGATCCCATGGTGATACCTAAATGTAATATCAAATTTCAACTTTCTACGATTTTTCGTTTTTGAGTTATGCTGTTCACATACATACACACACACACAGACCATTTGCTAAAAACTTATTTGAACTCAGGGGACCTCAAAACGGATATTTCCGGTGAAAACTCGATATCGAAAATTTGACACAATTGCAATACTACTACTTACTGGGAGTAAGATAAAGTAAAAATTGCAATAAATTCGCAAGCTGCTTATAACAAATTGCAACATGTCACAAAAAAAATGTCAGCCATTGCTTTTTGTTCATTCGAGTTCGCAGCTTTGATAAACAAAAATAGAAAAAAATATAAAGAAAACCATTTTTCTGATACAACATTTCTGGTAACTCGAAAGGGTAGATTTTTAAACGATTTGGTAGACTAAATTTCATTGATAAGAATAATAAATTTGTAGAGATTATAAATATGTAACGGCAAATAGCTTTTAACAGATTCATTTTAATAGTAGGCATTTAATAAATATGCAAATGTAATAGTTGCTGAATATTTAATAAGACGCCAAGTCTCAGCCAAATTACATTAACCTTTGGGCTATTAAATTAATGGCCTTCCTAATTTTTTAACAATATAAGATTAAAATATTCTATAACTAAAAAAAAACAAAACTGCATATTGTCTATTGAAATTTGAAATACCTATATATTAAAAATGTAGGGCGGGTGTTGGTGTATTGGTTATGACTTATGAGCATGGACTTGTAAGTGGGAGGATCCCAGTTCGAGTCCAGCGTATAACTAAATTTTATATTTGTTTAAAAAATGTTAATAGTAAAGTAGGTGCTTCCGCCCCCGTCCACGACACCTAATTTGGTAGTTGGACGTTAAGCCCGCCTGAAAAAATAGGCATTACTTTACTTTACTTTTTATATTAAAAATGTTCAAACTTATAGTTAAAGATATCTCTTCTTCAAAATGTCAAAAAACTACTAAGTAATTTAATAAACGATTACTAACTGTTTCCCCCCCTCTAATGGCAATGATACCCCGATAATAGTAAGCAAGAAAGAGCACTTGAAATTAAGAAATAAATCAGACATAGATAACATACGTATCAATAAAATCTAAATTGGAGCAGTTTTCTTATACGCGTTGTCTTTCAAATGATAATAGTTTGGATGCAGGTGCAAATAGTAATAGTGACGGCAAGAATTTAAGTAAAAATGCACAGCAATTCCAAGAAGTTAAGACCTTTTGGACATGCTGGCTTACAACGTCCATGGCTTGAAAAATAAATAAAAAATGACCCGGAATTTTAAAAGTATCTAAAAAGTTTTGACATCATTCTACTTTTTGAAACGTTTGTGGAGGCTAAAGATTAAGAAGAGTTTGCATCAATATCTGAGGAATTTCATGTGAGATGGTTTTTTTTGCAAGAAGAGAATCGAAGTTCGGGAAAACTTCAGGAGGCTGTCTTTATGGTGTAAACTTAAAAAATACCTTTAACAGATATGTTTCTTTTTATAGAATTCAAAACAAAGAATTCTTATATATTTAAATTAATAATTTATGTATGTATGTTTATCCGGTATACTTAAATTATTATAATCAGGGGGATAGAGATTATACAGAGTTGTTACATTTTGTATTCGAAAATCATAATTTGAATATATTTTGGTTGGGGATTTTAATAGCAGACTCTCTCTAATTAAACAAGATATGAAGACACTGTTATAATGTAGCTATAAGTTTACACAAACTGCACTGGACTTTATAATGACTTTGATAGAATAAAAGGTGGGAGTAGAGATATGACACGATACGAGATATGGTTGAATCTGATAGATAGATTCCCACTGGCTTATATACACACGTTCTCCCACTCTAGCCTGCCTAAGTCAGAGAGTACCAGAGAGGATCTGTCTTCTCTCTCTTGCTATTACAACGATGTTGAGAAATTACGGCGCTTTTTTCTTAAAAAAATTATTCAATTTGCCTCAATACACTCCTTCGGCTTTCCTTTATGTTGAGACAAATCTAAATCACATTTTCCTATACAGTGTTAAACTGCATTTTAAATATTTAACCAAAATTCTCTCTTTTCCGGAAAGTAGGTTACGAAAAATTTTGGCCACAGAAATAATTAAAAACGATATATTCTGGTTTTAGGAAATTAAACAGCATATTAATAAATTTAATTTAAATTTATGTTTAAACCATAACAATTGCAATAATATTGATTTATGGAACAATAGTTTAAACCAAATTAGAAAACTTATTTTAAGTTTCAGGAAGCAGCACTTACTCATTTTCGTTAATTCAGAAAAAAATTTCCTCTCTATAGACAATTAAAGTACAACTTTAAAAAATAAACATTATTTATTTGGCTCTACACGTTTATGGGACAATATCAGTTGGATTGTTAGATATGAAGGGGGGGGGATGTAATAAATTTAAATTATACATATTTTAAACAAGATAATATTAAATGTGGACTGTGTGGTAATTCAAAAAAAAAAATAAATAAATAAAAAAATCTGACTAGCGAGGCTATATTAGATTACATTAATGGTAATGACTGGGACGGGACGCCTTAGCAAAATATTGTAAATATGCTTCCACGTATAGGAAGTCTAAATTAGTCAGCTAAATTACAAATTATTCTATAATTTTATTGTTTATTAGTAAATTATGATTCAGTTAGTTTATTATTTAGTACTCTTATCTATATTGTAATTTGATTTTCTTGAAAAAGTTTCATTTTATTATCACTAATAAATGACCAAGACTCTATTCTGGCGGTCTGTGATCAAGAGTTTGTCTTTAGCTTAAGTTATTTTATGTCGGCATTTATACTAACAAGTTTTTTTTACTTTTAATTAAAGGATATTTAATTTTATGTTTTATGTTGTAAAAATGTTAATATTAATAGATTATTATTACTATTATTATTAATAAATATGCAAATGTAATATTTACTTGCTGAATATTTAATAGACGCCAACTCTCATTCAAATTACATTAACCTTTAATTAATAGCCTTCCTAATTTTTTTAACAATATAAGATTAAAATATTCTATAACTAAAAAGAAAAAAAGTGCAGATTTTCATATGAAATTTGAAATACCTATATATTAAAAATGTTCAACTAATTACTTCAGATGAATAATTATAAGTCCAAAACTGTTTGAGAAAATAGCGGCTTTTATATAATTACTAAAATTATTTCACTTACTTATTTTAAAAAGTATTATGGCTTAAACAAATTTAACGGTAACTGGTTGGGTCAGTTCTACTGAAAAACATCAAGAGATTTTGTCCGCGACAGTCAATTTCATTTGTGAATATTGACCGGTATTGGTCGTTGGCCCATCTTCAGTGAAAGTCTTGGTGAAAGTTCGAATAGTAAAATGTGAAAATCACAGGGAAAATGGACAGTACAAAAGTGGTCAATGTTTGGCACAAATGAATTAGGCTATCGTCGGGCTAATTACAACATTGAACGCTTGGCGAAGCAAATTAAATTTTACTTAGACAATTGTCCGAACAGAAAGTTTATTTACCCTAGAATATATTGTATAAAACAACTTTGTCCGCTCCTTGGACCATATACTAATGTACTTATTACACTCAAAATAGCAATTACCAAGCGGTTCAACAACAAAAAGGATTATTTGATCAACTATTTCAAATTATGTAATTTATTAGAGTTACCTACATAGGATAATTGTACGTAGCACATTGAACAAAAAGTTATAATTTTACCGTGAACCGGATTACGTTATAAACAATTTTTTCCAAGAATGAAAAATAACTGGTACAGACTTTAATATTCAAATCACAGCCTACACTTTTTTTTTCTTGAATTAAATTTTGCATTAAAGATGAGCAAAAATTACTTAAATAATTTTAGGAAGAAATGAATTTTTAAAATTAATGTAGTGTTTCATCCAATCACAGCACTGTCCTACTTTTCAGACTAGGAATATTAAAAGAAGTTATTTTACAATGGATCTTTGGATCTTCCGGTCTTTAGGCTAGATGCAAATTGAGACGCCTATGAAACGATTTGAAAGGAACGCCATGACCTGATTCATATATTGCAACGCAGTTAGTAGTGAACTCTCGACGCAGTACCAGTTATAGAAATGAATGATTTGCAAAGAAAACATATTTACTTAAGTTCATAAATAGTTCTTAGTGACGAGGGATGTCGCACGTGCTGTAGCACTATTCCATCAGATAGTGATCTTCTATTCTTCGAAAATTTAAATCACCCGAGAAGTTTTATTTGTTTAAAAGGAAAACTCATGGATAATTTAAAATGACATCCGAGTTTCCTGATGGTCTGAAAAAAATCATATTCAAGAGACTAAACACATTCTCGTAAATGACCATGAATTTTTTTTGAAAATTGCCTAAACCACCTGTTGGGTACGACATGTCGCGCAAATGGAACACGAAAAACTGTCTCGAACAAAACGTCACCTGCCTGTTTACACACACAGCGCTGTGTAGTGGCTTGTTAGCAAATTACACAGTCCTATTAATTTTCGTTGGTTATAAGAGAGCGTACTGTGCTGTGTCACCTCATACGCGTCTCAATTTGGACCTAGCCTTATATTTGCTTCTGTTAATTTACTCATCATTTAACTCATATTCACAAAAAAAGTGTGTACATTATATAAAAGTGTGCATATATATACATTCACCGGCAAAAAATTCTGGCCAATTAAAAAAATTACATTTAATAAATAATATAATATTGTCTGGTCTGTTTTCACCAGTTTTGGCAACTAATAGTTTACCGTTTTAGAGTAAATTGGACTCGGACATAACACTTGTGGTATTGAAAAAATTAAATAAATATTAAAATGTTACAGATCAGAGACATTTTCCGTGGTAGCCTGCTTCATTTTGTGGTCATCGACCGGTTTCGGGCGTTCGCCCATCTTCAGGATGCGTTTTTCACCACCACAACTATTAAAATGTTCACTAGTTTGTGTTCATTTATTATCAATTTGTTTATTTTTATTCAGTTCGAATTGATTTTTATTTGCTTTAACTTCACTTTAGACTAGAGAAAATTAAAATTAAAAATTCGAATTTCAAAATGCTCCTTAGTGACGAGGGATGCGCACGTGCTGTAGCACTTATTGATGACGGCCACTCCATCAGATATACAGCTATTGCTATTGATGTTCCCTACCAAACTCGGCGAGATGCAGTGCAGCATTACAGAGAAACAGGCTCATACTTAGGAAGACCAGGCTCAGGGCGTCCAAAGACCACTGAACTGCAGGACGATCGTTTTTTGACGTTGATAGCTGTCGAAGTAGTTCACCGCCTCCAAAAAATTCTAGATGTTCAAATTTCTGAGAGAACAGCTCGAAGGAGATTAAATGAGCAAGGTTTGATGGCTTTCTGCTCTCCACAAGAAGGCTAGAACAAACCAGAAAGCACCGAATTTCTCGCCTTGAGCTTGTTCGGCAATATATCGATTAGACAATCGAGCAGTGGGCAACTATATTGTTTACTGACGAGTCCCAGTTTACCTTAAGGGCTCCAGACGGCCATGAACGAGTGTGGCTGAGGCAGGTGAGAGATTTGCCCGATGCAATTTTGTTCTCACTAGGCCTTTCCAACGGGGATCCCTGATGGTTTGGGCAGGTATCAGTTTACAAAAACGTACAGAGTTAGTGATCTTCGAGGATGTTCCATGACTGCTGCTTGGTATTTGACGGATATACTGCAAGTACATGTGGTGTCTATCATGGCGGAGATAGGTGAGGAGTTTGTGCTAATGCACGATATCGCTCGTCCACATATAGCCCACATTGTGCAGGCCTACTTAATAACCATAATATTGATTCTTAAACTGGCCTGCCCATTTCACTGACTTAAATTCCATAGAGCATCTGTGGCATATGCTTGGAAGATTGATAAGAAGATCGGAGAGCCCCTTCTAGGATGCTTCAGGAGCTAGAAAGGGTACTTCACGACATATGGGTTCCAATCTCACAAAACGAAATTTCCTGCACGATTCAGAACAAGTCGAGAGTCTAGAAGTTCTGATAAAGGCAAGAGGAGGTATTTCTCGTTATTAGCACCATCTCACTAAAATATAATGTAAAATTAAAAAAAACAAAAAAAAACAAGTAAATAAAATTTTTCAGATTAATTAATTAGTAAATTTTTTTTTTTAATTTTTTTTTAATTAATTATTTTAAATTTCCTATTATAATCCAATTTATTTGTTTTATTTTGAAAATCAGGTAAACTATAAACGTTATGTACGATAAAAATTATGGAAAAATTGAAAACTATACATAGAAATAGTAAATTTTTCCAGGTGGCCAGAATTTTTTACCGGTGAGTGTATATATATATGTGTGTGTGTGTGTGTGTGTGTGTGTGTGTGCTTGCATACTGGGCAGGATATTCTCTTTCCAGTATCCAGTTTATGTACAATGTCAAAAACAGGGCTGGACAGGCATAACCCTAGGAAACTGAAATTAGAAATATGTAAAATTTTGCAAATGTTTGAAATCAATATCTTTGTCCGTCAGCTGACTTTTTCATCAACTTTTGACCCTTTTTTACGTGCTCCTACATCAATAATTTCTTTGTCTGCCTCTCCTTATTTTTTAAACACAAATCACTTCACAATAACTCTACAAATTTTATGGACCACTAAATTGATTAAAGTGTTGTATTAAAAATAAAGTAAAGTAATGACCATTTTTTTTTCTGGCGTGGCGAGAGGCGGTTTTACTTTACTATAATTTCACTTATATTAATAAATCAAATAAAATCTAATTCCAAGACCGGGAAGCGAATCTACCAGACCACAATGCACATGAGATTAAAAAGCTTTATCAGTTTCAGTCCCAACCAGTATGGTTTTGTATCGGGAAGATCGACGACAGATGCCATCATGAAAATCCTTGAATTGGTGCGTGGCAGTGGGCACAAGTACGTTCTCACAGTATTCCTGGACATAGCTGGGGCCTTCGATAATGTCTGGTGGCCGACTGTTTTGGAGTCACTAAGAAGACGAGATTGTCCACCATGTCTTCTAAAACTAATACAAAGCTACCTTACCCAGAGGGTAGCGATGTTAGTGTCTCAAGCCGGCGAGGTCTCACGACCAATAACTAAAGGTTGTCCGCAGGGCTCGGTGGTGGGTCCGTTCCTGTGGAACCTAGTGATGGAAGAGCTGTTGAAACAGACTGATAAATTGGATTACTGTGACTCGGTTGCATACGCTGATGACCTAGCAATAGTTGTCCATGGAGATTCTCGGAGGGAGATAGAGGAGCGTGCTTGCACAGCTGTGTCTCTAATAAAAAGATGGTGTCAAGGGGAAAAGCTGCAGATTTCGTTTGAGAAGTCGAAAGTGATGCTCATGAAAGGCAAGCTTCATCCCAGTCGTCCACCTTGGATCCGGGTGGACGAACAAAGAATAGTCCACGTAACCCAGTTCGAGTATCTGGGCGTGCTCCTGGATTGGAAGCTTTCTTTTAAGCCCCACATTCAGCGGGTCGCCTCTAGATGCTTAAACTTATACCAGGGGATCAAAAGAGTAGCCCGTGGAGAGTGGGGGCTGAAGACTGGTGTGGCTCTGACCATCTACAGGGGCACCATCGCCCACCCTTCGGGGTGCAGTCAGCCTCTGGCTCTCTATGAGAGCCAGTTTTCCTCTCCCGTCCCACAACCTGTCCTTTTCCTTTCCTCTTGCCGGGTTACTGGCAAGCAGTCCTGGGTTACTGCACCTCTGTCTACTAGGCACTGGACAGGAATCAGTAGATGTTAACCATCGGGTGTGCGATCAGTCACACTATACTCGGTATCGAGTATGAAATACTGAACTACGGGCGCAAGCAGCGTCGATTTCCAGGCCCGATTGCTTGCGATTGAGGTCGGATTCGTAGTGGCCGTGGTCCCAACAACAACTCCAATGACTTCGGTTATGAGTTGAGCGGGAGGAGACTCGCAATATAAATTTAACCCCGGTGCCAGCCCGTAGCTGGAAGTGCACCTGCTAGATGTGCGAGGTCCACCGGAGCCTGCTAGAGTGCCTTCTCTAGCTTCCGGTAGTGGGGTGTGACCACTTTGTGGGATCACTCTGCGCGCTGGTTGAGCGTATCTCAACCTACCCTTAAATGGGTCAAGCGGGGGAGTGCCCGGGGTGGCACTTCTGCCTTGGAGAGGCCTTGCACTACAGCCTCTCCCGGGTGGTGACATCCTTCTCTTGTAAAACGACTCCGTGCTTGCACGGGGGGACTGGTATATCCGAAAGGATAGGAACGGTCTTTAAAGAACCCTTAGTACCGGAAGGGAACAGGCAGAAGGGAGGAATGACCATCTACAGGGGCGTGATTGAGAATGTCGCAACGTACGCATCTGCCTGTTGGGCTGAAAAGCTGGACATGCAGTCGTACCGCGACATCCTATTAAGAATGCAAAGAGCTATTTTATGCTCGGTAACTAGGGCCTATGCGACGACGTCCACGGCCTCCTTACCGGTGGTCGCTGGAGTGTTGCCGCTTGATCTCCAAGCAGAGATGAGGGCCCTAAGATATAGATACCAAAAGAGGGGCATGATCGTCCTTGATGGTCGGGAGTTGTCTAGTCAGATGCCTCCCACTCTCGTAAAGAAACGATCCGAGAGTATGAGATAGGGAAGTGGCAAAGACGCTGGGATGAGGCAGAGACAGGAAGAACTACTTATGAGTTCTTTCCAAATCTGCATCACAGACTGTCGATGCGATGGCTGCGGCTATCGCAGACCGTAACACAATATTTCACGGGGCACGGGGAGTTCAATTCCAGGCTCTTCGACTTGGGATTGAAAGATTCCCCAAATTGTGAATGCGGTCAGCAGGACACGGTGCATCACGTTCTCTTCCGGTGTCCTCTCCTCGACGAAGCTAGAATCCATATGGAATTCAAGCTGATAAGTAGGGGGGAGAACTGGCCGGGAGAATGTAAAGAGCTGGTAACGAATGCAAGGAGTTTCGAAGACTTTGTCGAGTTCGCTCAAGAAGTCGCAGTGATAAGAAGGACGACGTATAAGTAGAGGTCCGCCTCCCCGTGGCAGGGACGGGAACTTATCTACCTAAGTAGATGAGGCTAGTGACCATAGGCACCGGTTTTGGCGCTACGCGCTTGGTACGGTGGCTAAGAGTGTGCGTAAAAAAAAAAAAAAAAAAAAAGACACATTCACCCATCAACTTGGCGGTCCACGTCTCTAAAATATTTTGCTATACTTTACAATAATAAATGAAAATTAAAACGAAATTTTGAAGAACATCAATAAAATCAAATTTTTTTATGAAATAATAAACAAAAATTAACACTTACTTTATTTGGGCCATCAGTTGATCTAGATTTTGATCTGGTACAGTTTTGGTTTTGGAAACATTATTGGATTCAAACCAATTGTTTTTGAAAATTCTAGATTTAGACTTTTGTTCAACTTCCAGTTCTTCCGAATAATCAGAAGTTGATGTTGCAACCTTTTTACTATCACCTGTAGTTGTTTCGTCCCATTGCTGTTGCCAATAATATTTCTTGCCGTGTGTTGTAGATGGTGATGTTTTCATAGTAATATTCCTTCTGAACAAACGGCGATTTGTATTCTCAGTTTGGCCTAGCTGTAATTCCAATGCTTTTAAGATTTCCTTTAACAAATGATTGAGATCTCTCTCTTCGAAATGCGTGGATGTTCCTCCATTCAACATAAAAATACACCTGAAATGAAGTAGGAATTAAAAAACAATAATCTTTTTCAAATTCTAGTCTGTTAAAAATGCTATTTTTTTTTTGCTGCGAGCTATGTTTATTATTAATTAACAAATTTTTTTTCATGAATCTGAGCTGTTCAAGGAAATTATAATAGTAACCTAAACTGAAGGCTGACTAGTAAGTGAGGAAAAGTAATATAATTATGTTAAAACACACTTGCATAAAGAGCGATAGTAATCAAAGTGAATATTTTACAATAGTTTAGATATGTATAGGGGGGGGGGGGTTATAAACTCTACTCCACGAAGACTTAAAAGATCTATTGCGGCGTCCATAAGAACGCAGATGCTCATAATGATGTGAATTTGTTTGGTGCTTTTTGAGGGGGGGAAGCACTGCGACCTTAAGATCTATTGTGCTATGCCCCCTGGGTGCCGCAGGATGTCGTCAGCACCTCAGCAAGGATATCCAGGCTTAAATCGTCTCTACAACACCTCCATCAGGTTAAGATTCCTAAGGCATCCTAATAACCTAACGGACTGTAAGGAGAGTATATTCTCCTCCTCCACCTGGTAACTACCGTTCATAAATCTTCTCTGGGTGGCAGCCTCGTAGTCTATTAGGAGATGTAATGGAGTTTCTTCCATTTCCCCACAGAATCTTCATGCGCTGTCACTCATCAAACCTAGCTTCGCCAGGTGACCTGTGAGTCGACAATGCCCCATGAGGAAACCAGTAAGAACGCGGAGTTTGTTCTTGCTAAGGGCGATTCAGGCCTCTGATTTCCGTTGGTTATAATTTTCCAGGCAGATCAGGGCCTCCCTGTTAGGTGCATTAACCAAACAGTAGACTTTGTTTGTGGGTGTATTAAGTTCAAGTAACAGCTGAAATTAACTTTTTACGAGGGTTTTTTTTTTTTTTTTTTTTTTTTTTTTTTTTTTTTTGTGTGTTGTTTTTTTTAATTTAAGGCGTCTCAACACTGTGTCATTTTGAGCGCCGAGCCTTCTCAGTGCACTGCCGCCTCCGGACAGTGTTCTCACCGTTACAGACACCACTGTCCATCACCGGACAGTGAGCTTTAGGCTCCTAGGAAGAGAAACATCTAAGGGTAGCACGGGCTGGATTCGAACCCGTAGATCTCCGCGTTGCTAGTCCAGCGCGCTACCACTGAGCTAATCCCTTCCCTCTACGAGTGTTTTGATATCAGTGTTATATGATTCATGCTGTCAAGCTGGGACACCGATTTATATATATATATATTTTTTTCTCTATATCATTTCACTTTGTGGTTTTAGTAGTAATTTGATAACTTTTTTTTAGGCATAACTCAGGATTTAATAGAAATGAGAAAGTATTTTTATTATAACTATAAAAATAATAATATTGCAATACTTTTATATTTTCATTATTTCTAGTGCTAAAATATGAAATCAATCAAATTGCCAGGTTTTCTATCTAATATTAAAAATCTGGTGTGAAACACTCACACAACTTTCTCTTACTCCAGTTCTCAAAATTATAATTGACAAATTTTATAGTTAGTTTATTAAATTTAATGAAATTCGTCGAAAACTAAAAAAACTGATCATTAAATGCGTACTTCCGGTTTACTAATTTTCTTAAAACTCGGAATTTTGGCCATTTATTTATTTCTAATTAATTATATTTGGATAATAGAATTTTATAATCAACTATGATAGCACTTTAGAGAAAAACATAACACCATCCCTCCCCTAAAAGTGCCCTTACATGAATTTTCCCAGAGAAATGTTTAAAATAAAAATTATATATCATTGTATGTGTAGTTTATATAGGAAGTTTCAAGAAAATCGACAGAGCCATTTTTGAGAATCGCGAAAAAGCGAAAAAAATCAATTAGTAAAGTGGTAAAGTAAACGCACAAAGCTCGTTCGTAAACGCGCGTTTTTTTTCCAAACTCAGAATTTCAACAACATATTTAATTCTAATTAATATTATTTAGATGATAGTTTATTGTATAATAAACTGAAATAACACTTTAGAAGAAGTCGTAACCCCACTCTTTCCCCAAAAATTACCCTTAAATTGAATTTTTCCAGAGAAATAGCTCAAATAAAAGTTGGTAGCTTTTTGTATGTGTGTTGTTGTATTAAGGTTTCAAGAAAATCGATGGGGCCATTTTTGAGAAAATTGCAAAAAAGTAAAAAAAAAAAAAAAATTAGTAACGTGGTAGTTCCGGTTGAGGAATTTTGACAGATAACATACTGTCAGATCCCATGGTGATAGCTAAACGGAATGTCAACTTTCAACTTTAAAGCTTTTCGTTTCTCTGCTGTGCTGTTCACATAGATATATAAATACAAACGCACACACAATTGTCTAAATATCACTTTTTTTTGGGTTCAAGGGACCTCAAAACGGATATTTCCGGTGAAAACTCTATATCGAAACTTTGACACGATTACAATACTCTCCCTTACTAGGAGTAAGAAGAAAGTAAAAGGATTCCATGTATTCTAACATTCTTGTTATGCTAAAATTCTCTTGAATGAGTTAACTATATAAAATATATAAATGTAGCGAATATAGCAACAAGGTCACACATAAAAGTGAGAGAATATAATAGGATCTCTATAGAAATGAATTACTTACAATTTTCGAGATTATAAAAATGACTTCTGAATTTGAGAAAGCTCTTCACTTCAAGTAAATTAGAATGGTTAGTGAATTTACAGAAATATGTTAATGATTGTTTTGATGCAAGCATCACATTAATGTCACATTGTTGTATCTGTTTACCCACAATTTCATCAATCATTGTACATTCATTATAATACTCAAACATACATTAAACGACGTTCTTATTTCCATTTCACAAATGATATAAATTACTTACATTATCACAAGAGGAGTAATTTTTTTTGAAGATGACATGCAGTTATTTTATTGTAATTTCGGTTCTAATTACTAAAAAATAATAATAATTACTCTATTTAAGACAATGCTGACTTTCATACCAATATATGGTTTCTATGGATTTATGAAAAAAAAAAAATTAATTAATTTTTTTGGTATTTCTATAACAGAATTTTAATCAGAGATTATTTTTTAAAAGATTGCGTGCAAAATTTTCTTCTGGCCATTCTGCAATTTACGTCACATCAATCCAGTAATGGAATCATGGAAAGTTCACTGTTACGCTTTGTATAATCAACGTCGCTTTCTTTTTAAGTGTTAAAAAAATAGTTAGTTAAAAATTACGTGGATTAGTGATTTTTGGCAAATGTATAATTTAGAGGATGATCTAATCAGTGTTGAAATATTAATAAACTATACCGACTCTTTCATGAGTAATTAACTAATTCAGATTTCCATTTATTAATTCTGGGGAGGGGGGATACTACTAGATCAGCTCATGTTGTATCATCCCCACTTATCTGTTTGGACAACAATTTTCTGCCAGCTGTTTATAAACACTAGTTTTTATTCCATATATAAACTCTGCGATAATTAACACTAAGGGTTTGATCCACAGGACGCGATCTGTCGAGCGGGCAGCGATCTCGCGATCTTTTCGCATACAAAGCGAAATCTGTGTGAGCGATCTAGTGTTGTGTTGTACTCAGAGCAGGATCACAATATCGTTTTGCACTAGTTATAGAGTTTTGCAGATTTTTTGGGGGGAAAATGAGTAGTTTTGATGAAGAGGAAGTCCTGCTTCTTCTAACACTACAGTGCATCAGAAGAAATAGACGATATTGTGTGCACTCAGTTAATGAAAAAAATAAAAGAACTTGGTGAATACTACCGTCTCTGTTGGGGAACTGCAGTCACATGAAGATTGATTTTTTTTTTGTATATTTTCGTATGTCAAGACAAAGTTTGGAGAAACTACGTGATCTATTCCAGCAGAGTATTGAAAAGATCACCACGAACTGGAGGAGACCTATTGAATCAAGAGAAAGATAGGACGTTTGTTTGTGGTAAGTTAATAAAAAATATACACCCGCACCTATATATAGAATGAACGGAGTTATTTATTTCACTAGAAAACTGATGAAGATCGCCTAGAACGTGCGATAATTTGTTGTAATTTTGTACAACCAGCTCGCCTACTATGGCAGTCAAGACTATATCGCTGAGATAGATAGCCTCGTATGTGATAGGAATGATGCAGTATTGCAACACACAACAATATCGTCGGATCGCGGTGGTCTCAGATGGCTTTTCGCTGCGACAGATCGCGTCCTATGTGTCCAAGCCTTCTTAATTGCAACTGTAACTTAGAAACAAATTACTATCTATTATAAAATAATTTATTAATAATTAATAAACTACTTAAATTACATTATTATTTATTTATCATTATATATATATCGTATCAGGTGTGATACTGGTGAGGAGGTATACTGCTTTCTTTAGGAGAATGATCCTCCCTTACTAGCTGAATTTCGTTTCCTTTACTTTCCAGGGAGAATATTGTATCCTTCTTAACAGGTCAGGCCCACCCTTAACCCCCTTCTCCACTATACTCCCATACCTGGAAAGTATGAATACAAATGTATCATAAATTTTGGATCACAGAAAAATCACAGAATTTCAGTCTATTATCTCTTATTATTATAATTTTTTTTTTTCTTTGATCAGTGCATACATGATCACTTTCAGTATATTCGTAATTTTGTTTATATTATGTACATTTGTTTAAATTACTTTTTTTTCTCTCCTTTTTATCTTCTTTGAGGTAAAGAGATGTATTGCTTTACTTGGAAAAAAAAAAATTAATTTAAATATGGTTTTACTTTTTTATTTTTGTCCAAGTATTTTATTATTTAGGATGAACAGAGAACTCTGGCGGAAGACCTTTTGCCAATTGAAAAGTTTCTTTTGTCCAAGTTATGACGCATCCATAAGAAAAGTACCAATGCCGAGTCAGCAGAGGCTGATTTCATATAAATACAGCCACCGACCAGCAGTTAGGCAGTTCATAGCTCACCACCAGACCTTTCGCATCTAAGTTCTTATTTCCAGTGCATTCTATTATTGTGTTAAACTATTAGAGTAACTTGTGTATTGTCTTTAAATTATATTTGTAACTTTATATTAAATAAATCTTTTTAAAAAGAGGCTTCCGGGTTCTTGTAATATAACTGGCGCCCGCGAACAGGGACTGCGAAGGCTCAAGTAGAATAGTGCGACCATTTGTCTCACAGTGCGACCATTTGTCCCACATCCAAGGAAGACTAGAAGCTCCCACATCAGTGGCTTATTCGCAGCTCTCCACCTACAGGAACCAGGACCATCCTCAGACAACCGAAGAACAGCAAGCTGGCGAGTCAACAAGCACGCAAATCTGTAAGTAGCTCATCTATTCTCAAACCATCCAAATGAGTTCTCCCTAAAGAAACCATCCCCGAAATGGCACAAATTAATTATAAAATTTCTAAGGAAGACTACGACCACATACCTTACTTTGACGGCAACCCCTCCGAGCTAGCATTCTTTTGCGAAATTGTTGAAAGTGCTTTCGCTACTGTCTGCGCAGAAAATATAGTCGAAAGGGACTACAACCATAACATTCTATTTATAAAAGTAAAAAGTAAATTAGTAGGGCCCGCTAGAAATATCCTTCTCTCTAACAATGTGGACCATTTACTAAATTTATTAAAATTTTTAAAGGAAAGTTTTGCTGACTCGAGATCCTACGAGATACTCAGGACGAGATTTTACAAACCAAAATGCACGCTAGAGAGTCTCCCATTGACTTTGTCAATAGAGTACAGGAATTGCGAAACTTAGTTTACATTAGACTTAAGTTAGACGGACTGACAGCGGATGCCCTGAACCAATTGATGACGCGAGTCGACAAAGAGATAATCTTTCATATATACAAATGCTTACCCCCTACACTAAGTAACCATATCATGATTTTTGATCCCAGCACTCTGGACGAGGTACGAAACGTTATTTATAATAAGTGTTCGTTCATCATAGCTAACCTAAATTCTTCCAAAAGGCCCAACCAACCCTTCCGAAAACCAAACCCCTATAATCAATCCCAACAGCCTTATAGACCGCAATACGCTTACAGACAGAATCCACAACACTTCGCACCACGCATACCCATGGCTCAAGCCCCTAACTACCAGTACCAACCAATTGAATATAATCCCAGGCCTACAGAACAGACACCTCAAACTTCGCTTTACAGACAAAGACCGCAGCCACAACTGCAACAACCTCAACGACCAAACGTCGGACAATCCCACCATCCTAATCATCCAAATAATCCTGATCACCCCTTTAATCGACCAAGACTACCTCCGGGCTACTTCTCGCAAAACACGGTGTCGATACGAACCGCAGGCAGACCCCGTTTCAAAGACTATGTTTCTCCACACGAACTGACCCACGGCCAAAATGAAGACCCACCTGAAAACTATACCGAACCAGATAAAACATATGAGGACAGACTTTCCCGCCTAGAAAATTCTATAGACAGAATAACCGAAAAATTTGAGCATTTTTTAGACGATGGCCACGAGAGCCAAGAAGGCCCCCCGAATTTAGCTTAAACCTCGTAAATAAATCACTACCCCACTTCGTAGACAAATCTGGCCTCAAATGGCTAGTAGACACAGGCTCGTCGGAAAATTATATCAATCCAAATGTGGTTCCCGCTAACGCCCTATTAGTAAAAGATCCCTTCATAATCTCCACTCCCGCAGGTAAGAAGCAGGGAGAATCCTCATGTAAATTTAACATCCTAGAAACCTTCAAACCAAATTCCATTTGTTTCCTTTCTCAGACAAATATGACATCCTATTAGGCCATAAGACCATGCAAGAACTTGGCATGAGTATAGACCTAAACAATAATGTCCTTTCCTATCCTCAAGGCACAATCCCCCTGAAATTCACCCTTAACGCCACAAGCGACGATCCAAATATAATCAACATAGAGCAAGGTGTCAATTTCATAGAATTACCAATTAAAAATAAAGAACTAAGGAACGGATTAGTAAATGAAGATATAAAAATTAATGAGAAGTGTACCGTAAAAGAAGGACTGTATAATGTTAACAATAATAAAATTCTGTGTAAAGTTGAGTCCAAGGAAGTCATGGCCATTTGCCCTGAACCCATGGATGTCGACGAACCGCAGGAAACTAGTATAAACATACCGGACGTAGTAGTGACCAATTGTCCCGAAATGTCCGACAAACTTAGGTTAAGAGAAATAAAAAATGAAATTCCTAAACTAATAAGAACTGAGCACATGAACTCAGAGGAAAAGAATAAGATAATAGAATTAATAAAGAACTACCCCCAAATAATCAAAAGAGAGCATGACAAACTAAGCTGCACGGACTTACTGAAACATAAAATTCGAACGACTGACGAAAACCCCGTATACACGCGAAATTATAGATACCCGGAAATATATCGGAAAGACGTACAAATCGAAGTTGACAAACTACTAGAAAATAAAATAATACAGCATTCGAATTCCCCCTACAACAGCCCAATCTGGGTAGTACCAAAGAAACCAGACGCCTCCGGTAAAAAGAAAATAAGAATGGTCATAGACTACCGCAAACTTAACAACAAGACAATCGAGGACAAATTCCCCCTTCCTAACATTGAAGACTTATTCGGTAAAATAGGACGCGCGACTTACTTCTCAGCAATTGACTTAGCTTCCGGGTTCCATCAAATCGAAATGGACCCCGAATCAGTTCCCAAGACAGCATTCTCGACTGAAAGCGGACATTACGAATTCCTGCGCATGCCTTTCGGGCTTAAGAATGCGCCTCCCACATTTCAACGAGCCGTAAATTCCCTCTTTTCCAGGATCCCTAACGTACTAGTATACATGGACGACATTATTATCTTTTCAGACAGCTTGGACGAACATATAAAGCACCTTAAGACGGTCTTTGACAAGCTTAGACAACACAATCTAAAGATTCAACTTGACAAGACTGAATTCTTCAAACGCGAACTTCTCTTCTTAGGACACATCATTTTCGACAAGGGTATACAACCTAACCCGGCCAAACTAGACGCTATTGCGAAATTTCCACTTCCCAAGACACAGAAATAAATCAAACAATTTCTCGGACTTACAGGCTACTACCGAAAAATGATCAAAAACTATGCCAAGATAGCCAGACCTCTAACCCTCTCACTAAGAAAAGACAAAGACATCATAATTGACGACAGCTATAAACAAGCCTTTGAGACGTTGAAATCCCTTTTACAGAATAGTCCCATCCTGCAATTGCCTAACTTCGAGAAACCCTTTATCCTCACAACAGACGCCTCCAATTACGCTATCGGAGCAGTCCTATCCCAGAACATAGACGGAAAAGACCTCCCTATTTCCTTTGCCTCTCGCACACTAAACAGACAGGAGGAAAACTATTCCACTATAGAAAAAGAACTACTGGCCATAGTTTGGGCCTGCAAACACTTTAGACCATACATCTACGGACGTAAATTCACTATACAGACTGACCATAAACCACTACAATGGCTACACAATCTCAAAGAGCCAAATTCTAAGCTCATACGATGGAAACTACAACTGGCAGACTTTGACTTCGACGTCAAGTACGTACAGGGAAAAACTAACGTAGTAGCAGACGCACTATCACGAAACCCACCAGAGGAACAAAACCTAAACGCCGTGGAGACCTCTCCAAATCCCGAAGAAATCCTAAACGAATTCCTTTCCGCCCCTTCACCTGAAACCAGCGACGAAATCCTAGAAGACCTAGCACGAGCTTTAAACATTACTGACGAAGACGAGAATGAGAGCTTACAAACGCAACACTCCCAAGAATCCTCTAACAGTCAAATCAAAATAATAGACGACAAGACCCGTTGCATCAACGTAGAAAAATTTCAAATTGTCCTGACCCGCGGTAACCCCGAGACGAAAGTCCCAATTGACAGACCTTTCAACAAAACTAGGTACAACTGGTACACTAGGTACCCATACTCTAACGACATAGACGAATACTGCCTAGAATACTTACAACCGAATCATACGTACGGCGTCCTGTGCTCACCTCCTATAGAAAACTCCATTGACGAACAGATATACGACCAAATCTTTGTTCACCTGTCCAATATAATAAAAGACAAATTTCCGCCAGTCAAACTCAAACGATACTACACCAAAAGACTAGACCTAACAGACTCCTCGGAACAAGAAGAAACTATTCAAAATTATCATGCCCGCAAAACCGCACACCGTGGTATACATGAAGTGTACAGAACCCTAACCAAACGTTACTACTGGCCCAAAATGCTCGAACAGATAACAAAAGTAATCAACAACTGTTCTCTTTGTAAGGAAGTAAAATACGAGCGTAGACCGATACGACAAATTTATGAAATTACCCCTACTCCTTCCAAACCTTTCGAAAGACTACAGGGAGACATACTACACTACAACGGGAAGCAAATCTTTACACTCATTGACTGTTTCTCCAAAAAACTATACGGGTATCCAATTAGAACCTCCTCTGCTCACGAAATCGTTACCTCTTTAGAACACTATCTAAGTCTATTCCCTTGCCCTAAGACAATTCAATTTGACATCGGAACAGAATTTAAAAACGGACTAGTGGAGAACTTTCTAAAATACAATAACATAGACACCCACTTTACTACCCCAAACCATTCGGACTCCAACGGACTAATAAACAGAGCCCACTCGACACTAATTGAAATTCTAAATATAATCAAACACGGAAAAGACTACACCCTCAACAAAATTCTAAGACTAGGACTAATAGCCTATAACAACGCCATAGTTTCTAACCTCAAAATGACCTCAAAATGACACCTTCGGCATACAAACTACCACTTACGCACAAGACCTGGTTCTAGAACAGAAAGTTAAAGAATACCATGAAGATAGGGAATTGGTAGCCCGCGCTATTAAGGAAATTATCGAGAAAGAAAAAGAAACACGGACTAACAGACTAAATCAGACCAGAGAAAATATCGAAATTCCGGAAGGCGAAGTTTACATACGAGACAACCAATACGGCAAAGCCAAGCCGAAGTTTAAAAGGGGAAATTATTCTCAGAAAACTAAATTAGTAACCACACAAAGGAAATCCTTTAAAGTGCATCCTAATCTCTTAAAAAGACCTAGAAAGTTTACACAACAAACTCTTCCTGTTACAGATAAGAACAATGACTCACGCATCCTGCATGCTGACGGCAATAATACAAACACTACAACTGCTGACGGCGGGGAATGTAGCTTCAAGCCTACAGATAACAGATCTGACTCAGGGCCCGGGAATTCTAGCCGTGGCACTTAACACAGTTTACGTCATAGACAGATACTATACTTTTATACACGTTACTGACGTACAACTAATAGACATTGAAGTAGATAAAATTTATCACATTATTGGCACGACCTATCAGCACAACCGGACAGCACAGATAAAATCACTCTTTAGATATTATCACTATCTTCGTAACAAACTAGACCATTTGACAGTTAATAAATCTCGGCCTAAACGCGGACTCATTCATGGCCTAGGCAAAGCCATTTCCTGGTTAACCAGAAATATGGACAGTGACGACAAGGAACGATACGACAAGGTTATCAACACTATTGAACGAAACAGTTTTCACCTCCAAAATAACCTAAAAACCCAAATGGCAATAAACAAGCGAGTAATTGAAGAATTCAATCACGATATACAAATTATACGAACTAACAATGACAAAATGACAACCTTCTTCTCCAACCCTATAATTAGCCAAGTCGAACTAAATCAGCAATTCAATTCGATCCTCTTGAACCTGGTCCTTATCGCCAACCATATTGACGACATGGAAAACTCTCTGGATTTCTGTAAATTAAACACCATACATCCTAGCACCTTCTCTCTCAAAGATCTCGAGTCATTACAAAAATCCCACAATATAACGTTCGTAACAGCAGACATCGAGGCACTTTGGCAATTAAGCAAGGTGCACTGCTCAATAAAAACCTGGACTATCTACTACTTCATTAGCGTTCCCCTAAAAACCTCTTCCTTCGAAACGTACTTCCTCTTATCCTACCCTGTAGAAAAGGACAACCACCTTATGACAGTGCACGTCCATCCACCTTTGGTCCTACACCTCCAAGATGAGTTATTTACAGCCACCTGTGAGGATATCAACGGTGCAATGTACTGCCACAACAAGACCAGCGTCCAGGACGACTGTATTCGACAAATTATAACCAACATCAACCTCTCAGCCTGCAAGACAGTCTACACGTCAAGCGCGCCCTTTATCAAGTATATCCCTCTTGTAGACCACTTCCTAACGTTCAGGACTAACAGGATCGTGGTAAGCAAAGACAACCGTAACGACACCATATTCCTAACTAACACCAGCCTTGTAAAATTATCTAAGGACGAAACCCTACTGGACAGTAAAGCCATTCCTGTATATAAAGACTCAAAAAGCATATTGACTTCTGCACAAGTATTCGCTCATACCAGCACGAACATATCCTTTGAGGATCTGCACAAAATCAATCTCCGAATGGAACCGCTGGAACACCTGGAGGAGATACCCAGCAGTTCCGCAACTATCTACTACTACAGCATAATGGCGATAGCCCTCCTATTATTACTATGTTCCTCATGTTTTTACTATGTCTATAGAAGGAAACTGAATCCACAGCAAGGTGGAACCCAGCCACAAACCATACCTCTACAGCAAGCACCAACCTCTGCCTACCCCGGACTCTCATGCCATTTGTCGCAGGAGCTCCAAACTTAAGGAGGGAGGAGTTATGACGCATCCATAGGAAAAGTACCAATGCCGAGTCAGCAGAGGCTGATTTCATATAAATACAGCCACCGACCAGCAGTTAGGCAGTTCATAGCTCACCACCAGACCTTTCGCATCTAAGTTCTTATTTCCAGTGCATTCTATTATTGTGTTAAACTATTAGAGTAACTTGTGTATTGTCTTTAAATTATAATTGTAACTTTATATTAAATAAATTTTTTTAAAAAGAGGCTTCCGGGTTCTTGTGACATAACTTCCATTATTTGAAATGTAATGATATTAATTAGAAACAAGGCAAATTACAAGTCGAACACTACTTTGAGTAACTATTGTATAATGTATGTGAGATGGAGAGAATTAAAGAGAATGAATTTAGGAATGATTAAGAAAAAAATAAACTAGAAGATGTGCTGAACGCTATACAATAAAATAGAAACACAAACTGCAAGGACTTTTACACTGTTAATAGAAGTTAGAGAATAAGGAAGCGAGAGAATAATTAAGAGAGAGACAGACTGGCTGAGTAATTAGATAATAAGTAGATTGATCTTGCTGACTGGTGTGGAAGACTTGTAAAAAGTGTCCTGGAACTGTTCTTCTGGAGCTATATATATATAATTCTCCCTTCCTAGTTTGGCCCTTCCTAGATGGGGAATAACTAATGTTTGATTACACTAATGTCTGATTCTTCGCCCTCCGGATCCTATGAATCTTTAATGATTCGGATCCCATTATTACAATTGCAAGAAATTTGTTTAATTTGGATAAATTTTTGTTCATGATAGATTTTACTTTTAAGTCTATTATTATTATCTACATTCTCAGCAGAGATCATAAATATTTTTTAGTGTAAATTTAAAACGATAAGACCTTTAAAATATTTCATTTAATCAGTTAATGAATATATTTGGTGATTATTAAATTAATTAATATATTTACCTAATTGCTATTTTAGTTTAGTAATCAAGCTGATGATGATGATTATAATAATGAAAATAATAATAATATAGTATATAAGTGAGAGGTAATAGATTAATTTTCACTAAGCTGTAAGTGTGATTAAGTGAATCAGTGAGGCAATTTGATCAATGATATAGCTGATATGGGTGCTAAGTTGCTAAGTTACAATTAGGATGCTATTAACTAGGATCTATAACAAGCCACTACTACTGCAGAGATCACTTCAATATCATTATGACTACTGTCCAAATCTGTTAATTGAAATCTTCTTTGATTATATATATATATCATCAAAGAAGATTTCAATATATATATATATCATCAAAACGTACATAGACATCCTTCCGAAACAGAATTACGGTACCTACTAGTATTAATATACACTTTGATTTTAGTTAGAAGACCAAGAAACGAATACTGAAGTTGATTACCGTCCATTATACAGGCTGAAAATTTATTATTCTGCAGTGTAATTGATGCTAGATGATCGTCATTTTGATATTTTTCTCGGGAAAGAGATTCTGTTGATTGTGTGCAGAACTCGATGGGCATTTAAAAGCTTCCTCTAGTGGTACGGTAAGGCACACTAAGAATTGCCAGGTCTAAGGATTTTCTCCTGCAAGGTTGGACTTCTATAATTGTTATTAAGTTCAGATGTATTCAAGAAACGAATCTATTGCGGGTAAGGAAAGAGCATTTAGGTAAGGTAAGGATCAGCTAAAGTGCCAAGAAATTAGGGAATTCTTTATGGATAAAGACTTAGAATAGTCTATTTTTTTTAGGTAACAAAGGTTCTTGGAAATATACAGAATACTTAATTTCGATTAATTACTTAATAATAAATTATAAGTTTACTCTGTTATTTCGACCTTTTTAATCTGTAATACGCTCTTTGATTTATATAAGTAAACGGTTTAATTTGAGTTTGAATAAGGATATAAGGATATAAGCATTTTTCACCTTACAATTCAAAAATGGTTTGTTTACTCACTACTACTAAGATTACTTCTCAAAATAGCCGCCATCATTTTTCTACAACTTAACAAATTGTTAACCATAACAATGCATGCAAAAAGGATACTACTGCAACTTCGATATAATAAAAATAAAATAAATATTGGAATCATAAATCTTTATTCAAGGCAAGAAACTTAATTTCCTTTTGAATAAGGACAAAATTTTGTTTTTATCTCAGTTTATAAAATAATAATGAAAATAGGATGGGTCTTTCGGATTATAAATAACATGTTATATTCAGTGTTATACGACGGCCATTCTAACATGAAATTGATACCCATATAAGTGTTCATGGTTTATTAAAAGCAGACTAGAAAATAATATGTTTTCGTTCAATGGATAAAACAGACACACACACACACACATAATCTTCTATTCAGTTATTTTGTTAATAAAACAAAGCTATTAATTTTGTTGAACATTCAACTTAACCGTCAGTACAAAAAATTGGCTAAACATAGGCGCTCAACATTGGAGAGGGGGACAAATTGTTGAGCTGAATAAATATGAATTCAAAGCTGCTGTTTATATAGAATTAAATACTTACAATGAGTAAGTATTTTCTCTAATATTTGAATTAGAGAAATTTATGATAAACCTTATTACTTACAGATGTTTTTGAATAATGATGCTTGAAAATGGCAAATATTGTTCCAAGAAATCTTGCTTTTTTTAAGAAACTAAACTTACTAAATTTCACCCTTGGTCGATATCTTAATAATAATAATAATAATAATATTTTCTTTTTCAAAACTGAATGCAATTTTTTATAATTAACGTCTATAAGAAACAAAGATGTATAAGCATCCTAGGACTGAAGCAAGTTAAGACCTGCCTGGACCTTCTTTATGCTGTGTTGTTTCCTTACAGGGTATTGTAGCCTCAGTAGACTCCAGGGATGATGGGATCGCAGAAGAAGATGGGCCTAGAACACGACAACACCTACAGATTCTGAAAGGAGATGGAGGAGGCTCCAATCACCTTTTAACGGACTGTGATGCTATCATCCAATTAAGTTTCGCCAGGCTACAGGAGGAAGATATACCCTCTCTAGAACTTTCCCAGATCCTGAGATTCCTAAGAGATCTTGATCTGGAAGGGGAGTAATCTCACTCTTGGTAACAGTGGCTAAAGGTGTCTTTAGGCATTGCCAGTTCTACAGCAAGTGCACGAGTATTTGTGGTTGTATTTTACTCGACAGTTTTCTCAGTAAAGCCTCAGCAACAACACATGAAGGCTGCCGAGAAACTGTCATTCTTTCTAAGGTCATATCACCGCTATTAAATTTTTGTAACCAACGCAGAGGAGTACGCTGATCAGGGATACTTCCTCTTGGATTTCTCACACGGCACATATAGCTTCAGCAGCTAATACTGTTTTTTTCAATAGTGGTGTATAATTACTAATATATCATAGAACATATAATGGTTTTCTAAAAAAAACAAAACAATTGAACTGACTATTTGAAAGGGGACGTAATATGTATAGTCTGAAGATTAATATAATATAGTGTTTGTAAAACATAGGCTTATGTGGATGGGTTTTATATGTCTCCATTGAACTTCTTTAATTAGAAAAACGGTAATTATTTTATATACCCTATTAAATTAAACATTAATACCCTATTACCTATAACTGAGTCTTAAATTTTATTAATACCATAAATTATAAAGTTTAATAAACCTTTAAATATAAATTACCGAATGAAGTAATCGCTGTGGGATAGTGACAGCATAATCCATTACTATTTATTTGAGAAAAGAGTAAACTGACACTGGAAACTGAACGAGTCTTGTAAAAACAATAAAACACGCTTTAAAGTAACAGTTAGTCTGCAACAGTAAAAAGAATGTAAAACCAAGTAGATTTAAATAAGAGATGTTTCTAGTGAATAGAATTTAAAATGTTTACCAACATTCAGAATGGAGTTTATTAAGTTCAATTTTAAAAGTGTTTAAAGAAATATTTAATTAAAGAATTTATACTATAATACTATTATTATTACACTTGCGAGTCATCCAAACCGTAACATTTTTTTAAAAGGAAGAGAGGTTATTTTTAATCTCTAGAGAGGCAATTACTCTTAATCTCCCTGAGATTAAAGGCCTTCTTTATTTGTTGACTTTAGCTTAGTGACCTATAAGAAAAAAAAACTGCGACTGCGTATCAAAACAATTTTAATTTACGTGTCTGGGTGTAAACCAGACACTCAATGCGGATGAATAGAAGTTGAAGCCTTCACTATGAATGGTGGAGAATGAATCCTGAGCTTACCTTCACGCGCCATGCTTCAAAAGGACGGCTTTTTGTACTCAGCCTAAACGGGATAAACCCAATCAATTACCAGCAATGCCACTAGGAGATGTGCACAAAACCAATGAGAAGCCGAGGCTATAAAGTGGCCCACACTGGTCCTTCAGGTAACGGACTAAAATGGGAGGAGTGCAAGTCCATCACTCACTTGCATCTATTAGGGACGAAATCCTGAACTAAGGGCGCAAGCGTCATTTCCAAAGCCCAATTGTTAGCAATTGAGATAAAGAAGGCAATTGAGAATTGAGTGGTTTAAAAAATAACTCCAAAGATGAGGTTATGAACTGAGCGGAAGAAGCCCCCGATAGATTCTATCCCGGTGCCAGCGCTGGAAGTGCACTTGCTAGATGTTAACCGCAGCCGGCTAGGGCTAAGGGTATCTCTCTTAGTCCGATAGTGGGTGTAGACTTCATGCGATGGTTGACCAGCCCTCTAACGGGCCCTCTAACCCGACGGGTTTTGCCAACCTGAATGCTGTGGTGACATCCCCCCACATGCTTGCATGGGAGGGCCAGTTAGCTCCGAAACGGAACAGGGATGGCGAGAGGTAATTTATTTAAAAATGCCAAAATGACTTACATTTTAATTATATGAGAAGCACAGATGCTGGAGTCTGGTCGAATTTTCAGCGACGAGATGCGTGTAAGTGTATATGTGTACAGAAATATGAGAAGCTGAGTTTAGTAGTTAGAAGCGAAGATAAAACAATTACGGTGAATTATCAAAGAGCAATAATGAAGTGCTAATGTATTATTAACCAGACGTTAATTATAAAAATTACCTAGACAAAAGACTAACTTGGAACCTCCATACAAGACTTAAACATTCTGAGCTGAACAAACGATACAAACTTCTAGCTAGGCTACTTTACAAACGCTCAAAACTAACACTGCAGAATAAGCGACGATTGTATACATCTCTACTTGCACCAATATGGACTTACGGACTAGAGCTCTACGGTACGGCTAAAAGATCCAACATCAACAGATTACAAACAGTTCAATCCAAAATCCTCCGCCGCTTACTAAACGCTCCCTTTTATGCAAGCAATAATACCATACAAACAGATCTCAACATTCCATTCATCTATGAACTTGCCAAAACTCGCTACAATAAATTTCATCAAAACTTAATATACATCCTAATCCTTTAGCAGCTAACCTTTTCTCAGCAACACTCCCCTCCAATCCTCCACGACGACTGAGGCGCCGATGGCCCCGCGACCAACTGGTTGACTAATGGCGTTCATCGCTGGATGACCGCCATTCACGACTGTCACGCCACATATATGTACATACATCTGTTTTACTTATTGCACCATTTCGTGCAGTTGTAAATTTTCAATAAAAAAGTTATAAAAAAAAAAAAAAATTATAAAAATCTCTGAAAACTGAAGCGTGAAATAATTAATACTAATTTACCATAATTGATGAAAAAAAAAACCTGATGTGCAATATTCACACAACGTTCTTTTACTGCAGCTTTGTAATTGACATTTTATAGTTAGTATTCCCAAATTTAATGAAATTCATAAAAACTGTTTAGTTCCGGTTTACTATTTTCTTGGAATTCAGAATTTTGGCAATCTGTTTATTTCTAATTAATTTTGTTTAGATGATAATTGTATTGTCAACTAAGATTTAGAGGTCAACATAGCATCCCCAATTTACTCGGAGAAATGTTACAAATAAAAGTGATAGCTCCTTTATATGTGTATCACATGTATAGTTGGTTTAATGAAAATCGTTGGAGCCGTCTTAGAGAAAATAGCAGAAAACTGAGAAATTGTTTTCAGTAAAAACGCACTTCCGGTTATCTGATTTTTTTATAAGCTCGGAATTTCCTCAACATATTTAATTCTAATTAATATTATTTATTTAGATGATAGAATTATTATAAGAAATCAGCTGACACCAAATGTAAACAAATTGCTTAAAATTTGTCTATATTTTGAGAGTAATTTCTAGTGCTTGAAGGAGTGTAGATTAATGCTTCTTATTACAAACTGATGTGTTATTTACGTACTTAGAAGTGAACAATAATCAACTTTTGAAGTTTATTTTATTAAGAACTAAAATTGAAATGATAAATAACTAACCTATAAGTGAGTACCTTTTGTGATATTTTACAAACTATTAAGTGAAAAAAAAAAAAATTATTTCTTGTAAGATAATTTTATTAATTCTCTTTTTTATTTCTATTAGTTACCTAGTCATTATTCTTTTTTGAAGTGATATTGTATTATTTCATTTATTTATTTATATTTAATTTTCGTCTCTGATGGTTCTTAATGTTGAACCATACATCAGCTCCTCAGATGATTCAACCGCTTCTACCACTATTAATTCCTTAAAAAGAAAACAAAAAACATTCAACATTTCTCCTCCAAAAAATAAGAAGGGTTCACAAGCCACAATGGCTACTAAGAAAAATAAATCAGCAAGTAACATACAAACAGACAACTTACCCCAGACTGCCATCAACAATTATCAACCTTCAGGAACCAGCCATCAACTAAACAGTGATCCCTCCTTAAACGAAACAATAACAGCCCCACCAGGAATCCTTTTTCACCTATTGCCGTAACAGATGAAATGGAAACGACAGCTACAGCTTCAGCACCACCACGCGTCCATAAACCACCGCCTATTTACATTAAAAACGTAACTAGGTATGCCGACCTCTGCAAAGCTCTCTCAGAATTAGTCGGAGCCGACAGCTTTGCTTGTAAAGCTCGGATCACTGATCTAATTGTTAATGCCAACACCATAGATAGCTATAGGGGTATCATACATTATCTAAACGACAAAAGAGCTGAATACCATACATATCAGCTGCAGCAAGATAAAGCTTATCGTGTGGTAATCAGACATCTGCACCATTCCACACCATCTGAACTTATAAAGCAACAATTAGCAGAACTGGGCCATACTGTACGCAATGTGTCACCAGTAATCCATCCAGTCACCAAGCAGTCTTTACCCCTATTCTTCGTGGATCTCGAACCTAATGCCAATAATAAACATATCTTTGATATCGAAGTATTATGTTTTACCAAAATTAAAGTAGAAGAGCCACACAAGCAGCGTCTGATCATTCAGTGTAAACGCTGTCAAGAATATGGACATAGCAAGTCCTACTGCCAACATCGACCTCGATGTGTGAAGTGCGCAGGAGAGCATTTCACACCAGAGTGTACCAAGCAACGCAACACTCCCGCCAAATGTGTATTATGCAATGGCGAACATCCCGCCAATTACAAAGGCTGCGCAATATATAGAGAACTCCAACGAGCCAAGAGGACACCCCCAGTATATAGCCATCCATCTGCTCAACGCTTCTCATTGTCAAACCCAGGATACTCTGCAGCTAATCAACCTACTGACTTCCCGCCACTCAAGAATTCAAGCCAGATACAACACAATAACAATAGATCTACATATTCTCAGGTGGTCGCGGGGCTTGCACCTGCTCAGTCTTCCGCACAGCCGTCCACATCTGCCTCATCGCCTGATATATCTTCTCTCCTTAACTCCTTTCTTTCAGACTTCAAAACCCTTATCAATCCTCTTATAAGCCTCTTAACCTCGGTAGTGAATACTCTACTTCCTCGCCTAGCTCCCTAATGCCGCTTAACCAACACTCTCTCACTATTCTCCTGTGGAATGCCAACGGACTTACTAGACATAAACAAGAACTAGACATATTACTTCATGACAAACGAATTGACATAGCTCTTATCACTGAGACTCACTTTACTGACAAATCATATTTTTGTATTAACGGATATACGCTCTACAGGACTAATCATCCAGATGGAACAGCTCATGGTGGCTCTGCAATATTAATTCGCAAGAAACTAGCTCATTTTCTAATTCCTTACACCTCAACAAACTATCTCCAGCCGACTGTAATCTCCTTACTTTCGGAACCATTTAATTATAATATAGCTGCAGTGTATTGCCCACCCAACCACGTCATCACCTCTGATCAGTTTCTATCCTTCTTCCAATCCTTAGGATCCCGATTCATCTGCGGTGGCGATTTCAATTCAAAACATCCTCTCTGGGGCAGTCGCGTAGCTAACCCCAGAGGCCGCATCCTTTACAATACCTTACTTCAAACTAATCTCTCCTGTGTTACTCCCTCACACCCCACCTACTGGCCTACTTCCTTAAATAAACTCCCAGATCTCCTTGACTTTTTTGTTTGCTCAAATATATCCTCAGTCTTTATTGAATCATATACACTACCTGATCTTTCATCCGATCATAGTCCAGTAATACTATCCATGGATATTTACCCCAAAGCGACTCCTCCGAAACAAACTCTGATTAACGGACCGATAGACTGGAATCTATTCAAAAATCTACTAGAACTTAAACTCAACTTGAAAACTTCACTTAAAACGCCTAATGAAATAGACTCAAATGTTCAACATCTGACTCAAGTAATACAGCAAAGCATATGGCAAGCCACAACAAACTTTTCGACTAACCAGACAAATTCTACCCCCTATAACCTACCTCTACATTTAAGGATGCTTATTACGAGGAAGCGACGGGCAAGAGCTCTCTGGCAGCGCACTCGGTACCCGTCACACAAACACTCACTTAACGTACTTACCAGACAACTAAACAATGAACTTCACAAATATTACAACAACCAATACGCCAATTACACCGCATCTCTAACAACTGACGATAACTCCATGTGGGACGCTACAAGACGACTGCTCAAATACCGAATAGCCTCAGCGCCTCTACGCCATGACAACGGTACTTGGGCTAAAACAGACACAGAAAAAGCTAATCTTCTAGCTTCGTATCTCACCACTGTATTTATCCCAAACTCCGACATTCAAGATGCAGAACACATTTCTAATGTCACCAGTGAACTTGACATCCCATTACCTCTTTCACTTCCTCCTAAACCCATTACTCCTTCTGAAGTAACACAAATCATCACTAACCTCCCTAAGAAAAAGAGCCCTGGTTACGATTTAATAACTTCAAATATTATTCGTCAACTTCCCCGCAAGGCCATCGTATATCTAACTGCTCTCTACAATGCAATATTTAGAACTACATACTTTCCTATCCTTTGGAAATTTGCTTCCGTGCGCATGATTCTTAAACCAAACAAACCTACACATCTCCCAAGCTCTTACCGACCCATAAGCCTGCTACCTATTTTAGGAAAAATATTCGAAAAGATACTTCTTTTACGCCTTCAACCATTACTAGACTCTCTCCAAATTATCCCTCACCACCAGTTTGGATTCCGTAGTGGACACTCCACCATTCAACAAGCACATCGCGTTGTAGATGTCATCGCTACTTCCCTCGAGCGGAAGCAATACTGCGCTGGTGTATTCTTGGACGTGTCAAGGGCGTTTGATTGTGTATGGCACGAAGGCTTGTTATGGAAGCTCAAAGGCATTTTACCCCATACTTACTATCTCATTCTCAAATCATATTTAACAGACCGCTTCTTCCAAGTTACTCAAGAATCATCTACCTCACCGGTTTATCCTATTCTTGCTGGCGTGCCACAAGGCAGTATCCTGGCCCCTATACTTTATTCAATTTACACTGCTGATATCCCCACACATCCCAATACGACCATCTTTACTTATGCCGATGATACAGCAATCCTTTCACCTCACAAAGATCCTGTAATTTCCAAACGTATTCTTCAATGTCATCTTCAATTATTAGAAACTTGGCTAACCAAATGGAAAATAAAAATCAACACGAACAAATCTAAATTTATAGTATTCACTCTAAATAAAAAAGTAATCTCTCCAGTCAATCTCTACAATACTCTTATACCACCTGCAGACCATGTTCGTTATCTGGGACTTTACTTAGACAAACGTCTGACTTGGAACCCCCATACTAGACTCAAACGAACTTCCTTTAACCAACGTTTCAGACTTCTCTGCCGATTTCTTGACAAACGCTCTAAACTGACTCTACAAAATAAAAGACGACTTTATACCGCTCTCCTCGCACCAATTTGGAATTACGGACTGGAACTTTATGGGACTGCAAAGAGAAATAATCTCAACAGACTCCAAACTCTCCAATCCAAGATCCTACGACGTATCGTCGATGCTCCTTTTTACGTCTCAAACAAAACAATCCATACTGACTTGAAGATTCCATTTATTCACACCCTAGCAAAATCCAGATATCTCAAATTCCATGGTAATCTCTCCCTCCATCCTAATCCTCTAGTCCACGCTCTCTCTTCAAATTCACTTCCGGGTAATCCTCCAAGACGACTGAAGCGTCGTTGGCCCCGCGACCTCTTGGGCATCTAATGATAGTTATCACTGGATAACTTATCATTCACACCAATCACGCCTCTTTTATATGTACATTGATCATTTTTACTTGTTACATGCAGAGCATGTAGTTGTAAAATTCTAAATAAAAAGATAAAAAAAAAAAGACATATTATAATAAACTGAAATAGTAGTACATTAGAGGCAAACTTAACACCACCCCACCGCCAAATGAAATTTTAAATGAACCTTCTCGGAGAAATGTTTCAAATTTTACGTAACCTTTTCTACTTTAAACATTTCTATTTTAAACATTTTCATTTTCTATTTTAAATGTTTCTAGTTTTACGCAAACTTAAACTATTAATACGTAAAGTATAAGAGTAAAGTAAAGTAATACCTACTTTATCATCAAGCGGGCTTAACATCCAACTACCAAATTAGGTGTCGTGGACGAGGGCGGAAGCACCTGTTTTATTTTTAATATTTTTTGAAACCAATACAAAATATAGCAATCATACGCGGGACTCAAACTGAGGACCTTCCACTTACAAGTCCAAGCTCATAACCACTACACCAACACTACACCCCAATATATTATTGCGTTTTTACCTGTTTGATAAATAAATAAATATAAGTAGCTTTCTCTATATACAGTTGATATAACAAATTTAAAGAAAATAATTGGAGCCATTTTAGAGAAAATCGCAAAAAAAAAATCAGTAAAGTGTTACTTCCGGTTGAGGAAACTTACTGTCGGATATCGGTTATACCTAAACGGAATATCATGTTTGAACTTCCTGCGATTTTTCGTTTTTGAGCAAAACATAAACACAAGCACACACAGCCCATTTTCCGATTACAATACTTCCTCTTACTAGGAGTAACAGAAACTAAAAACGAGGCAAGTTTTACCCACATATAGAGAGAACATATAAAAAGCGAGCGAATATTACTCACAACAAGGTGGGAAAGTTTTTGCCGTAAGGAACAGGACTACAAAATAAACTATTTGGTTGCCATGGTAACAATCAAACAATAATAATTTTCGCTCTTCTTAACAGTTTATTAATTTTACATACGACAAGATTATCTAATCTAAAGTGATTATTATGTTGGCGCCACTTTGGTAGCCCAACTAAATGTGGTAATACCATCCTAATTTAACACTATCATTATACTGTCCATTAACTGGTAAATGTATCACTTGATCTCTCTGGCTAAGTAAGCCATTAGTCCGTTAAAACACGGTGTTCAGTAAACTAATCTTTATGTAGTAAACTACGGCTCCTTTACGCAGAATACCACAAACTCTTTCATTTTATAAAATATAAAACATAGAAATTACATTAAATTTATGGTTTTATCTATAATTTGTACTCTAAATTTTCTGCATTCTCATTAGATATTCAAAATCTAGGATTTTACCGCAAATACTAGTTCAAGGTATTCTGAGTAAGAAAAAAAGATTTTTGTAAAAATGGCCAGTCTACTAATATCTACTTATCTCAAACACGAGAAAAATTAGGAAGTTCAAAATTGATATCCTTTTGGTAATCACCAGGGAACGACGGTTTTGATCCAGATCATCAGCAAATAAGTATTATTGAATATGTGGGTCCGCAATGCTGGATAACATCTGGTTTTTGAGAAAGCTGCAAATTTAAGTGCCACTTCGCTAAAATGTCAAATCTGTACAAATGTAAAATCTAACTCCTAATGTAGTGGCTTCAATTTCAAGTTGTTTATTGTCTTAAGAAAATACAAACTTATGACAAGGAATCAAGCTCGACTGATTTTTACTACGAAAGTGAAGATATAAGATATACAAAATAATAATGAAATGAAAGTCACAAAATGCACAGAATAAAAAAAAAAACATACCTTATTAACAATTACAATAATACAAATTAACAAAGAATAAAAATTCTTTTCAAATAATAGATCTTTCTAAATTTTATGTTAAAATAAAATTACAAAATAAGAGAGGAAAAGACCAGAATAAAAAAACGCAATGTTCAACCCTTGTTTCAGAAAAAACTAATGATAAAATAAATAAATAAAATTAGAAAGATAAGAATACATATCGTGAATGTTATAAAAATGTCGCTATTATTAACAACACTTAGGCAAATGAGGTCAATATTGAGAGCACTAAACATTTAACGCATTATTTTTCAAATTTAAACAAATCTTGGTGTATACGAATAGGTCCTTAATTTTCTGTACAGAATTTACGAACAATAATTTTTCCCACTTCACATCGTCTGAGAATTGCAAATGATCTACGATGTACTTATATCTAAACTCTGTAGAGTTTACAGTAAAAATCGGGATTTACATAGAGGGCAAGTATTTAGAAAATGATATTCGTATATCTTTTTCTTAATAATAATTCTAGTCTTAATTGAGGGATAAATTGTAGAAATGTAAGATTACATTGAATTTGGAGAGCAGGATTATCTAAATTATAATTACAAATTACACTAAATAGTGAATTATATTTGGAATTGAGTACTTTATTTATGTCTCTGTTATGTAGGTAATTATTCATTTAATTTATTAAATTATACAGTTCCTTTTTTGTAAAGATAGGATTCTGTGAGTCCCATACATTCATAGCTCCTATAGGGTATAGCAAATTTTTAACAGAATCGACCCACTTAAATGGAATATGTTTATTGAAAGAGAATTCACATAATCTTCTATAGCCAAAATTTGGCTGCAGCATTCTTCCATTTCCAAAATGTGTATCCACCAAGAGATGACCTGCTTAAAGACTTGTGCTTGTACATGTATTCTTCCCATTTCTAATCTAACATAGTGGTCAGGAGTAGAACGTGGAAGTAAGAAAAGTGACTTCAAAAAGAATAATTGGACCCTCTTAATTATTTCAACATAATTGGGTGCCCATATCTCGCAGCAGTATAACATTATGCTTCTGACTAACGCATCAAGCAGGCGATGTCTGCTTTCCCAGACATCCGGTCTACCTAGATAAATCAGTCTTCTTAGCAGACGAAGAAAAGGTTATTCCTAAATAATTAAACGAATTTCTCAACGAGATTTGCATTTATTATAATAAAAATCATTCACTTTTCTCAGTTTACCTTTCAAAAATGGGACGACTATAGTTTTAGAAACGTTAACTTCAAGTAAATTTTCATTGCAATACCTGCCCACAATGTTAAGTTTATTCTGAGCATCCGCCCAGGACCAAGCTAAAATCACTAGATCGTCCGCATAAAGGAGCAGATTTATGTCTCTAGACGAGTCTATACTTACACCCTTCGTTCCATTCTTCTCAAAAAACTTGGCAATGCCTGGAATGTACAATGTAAATAGAAGTGGGGACAATTTTTCTTTTTGCATAACACGGATTATTTTCATTTCATTAGAAGTCCAACCACCAATGTCGACCATAAAATAAACGTTTTCATTGCCCAAAATTCCAAATGAATATAATTTTTCCCATAGTTTTGGATGTGAAACAGAAAGTCGACAAAAATGCAAAAAAATCTTTCTACTTTTGAGTCTTAATTGGAGATCAATAATTGACGACAAGGTCAAAAACGCATTTCCTCCTCCGGGAGCAGCTTGTGATCTTGTTCCTATATGGCAAACCTATCATAAATAATGTGTGTGAAAACCTTGACCATTTATTAAAGAAATGCCAGTTCAAAGGGTCAGAAGGGTCCCCTTTTTATAAAACATTCTTAATTTAATTTTACCCCAGCTAGTAGGTATTTCTTTCTTCTTACAAAGTTTTATTAAAAATGTTTAATAAATAATGCGTCCAATCTGGCGACAAATATTTCTGGCATTCATTCAAAACATTATCGATCCCTGAAGCCTTATTATCTTTACTCATTTTAATACTATACATAAGATCCTCCAAGATTATCGAATTCCTGATGGGATACTGTAAAATATTTAATTTCTATCGCTGCAGAGGCCAACAGCATATTCTCTATAAACTTTTCCAATTCTTTAAGAGAATCATTTTTATGGTGTCCCAAAAATATTTGTGGATATGTATATATTTAATTTAGGTATGCTTGAGGAATTAGAATATGCTTGCAGGGGGTGAGCCTCAGCCCAAACCACATGAAAACTAAAATTATTACAAATAGCTGACGGCCAGCACAGAAATGTCCCAATGTAGAGTGGAGATAGTCGAGGATGTAGTGTACCTGGGACAAGCTGTTTCTTTCCGAGGCAGATTATCAAAGGAAATTCAGAGACGCATTGCTCTGTCTTGGAAAAAATTCTGGTCTCTTAAAACAATTATGAAGGCTAATATAAAAACCGAGTGGAAGAGGATTACCTTCAGTACTAGCATTCTCCCTGTATTGACATATGGATGTCAGACATGGTCAACCACGAAGCGCAGGAAAAGAGAATAGAAGTTTGGCAAAGGGGCATTGAACGAAGTATGCTGAATGTGAAAAGAAGTGATAGAATTAGAAATGAGACTATTAGGATGCAGCCGGATTTGCCAGAAAGTTAAAGTGGGAATGGGCTGGTCACGTGGCTAGAAGAGACAACAAACGCTAGGCCAAAATGTTAACAGAATGGACACCTTTAAGTAGGAGCGGAATAAAGATAGGCAATTAAAGTGGTGGTCAGACTAGATTAAGATGGAAGATGGAGTCAATTGGATGAGGAAAGCTTGGGACAGGAAATACTGGACCAGGAAGAGTGAACAGATGGAAGCGAGGGCATTGAACTCCCAGTTACAAGGTACGGTTGGTCACCGAATATGACTGTAACTCCCTTCAGGGAAAGCCTATATATTTTGCATATGCGATCTAGAAGAAGTAGAAGAAGATGAAAAAAGAAAAGTTTTTGTGTTTAGGAATAGTGACTTTTATTTTAATTAATATTTGTTTTCGTAATTTTATTTTTTATGGTCTTTTTATTTTTCCTTTTGTAATGCAAAATATGTAAATAAAGGCTATTATTATTATTATTATTATTATTTAATATAGATTTCTGGATTTGAATATAGTTTGATTTTGAATAATTATTCCTATAACTCCGCTTAGTTTCGGATCAGAAAACAACAACTTGTTTGCTTTTTTTGTAACAAATTTTAATTTCTTTTTTAGCCCTGTAACAACTTTCGTCAAACTAAGGTTAATTTGTAAGTTTTTCCTTAGTAATATCAGCAATAGAAATTTTAACAATTACCGTAGGAAATTAACAATTAACAAATTCCGACATATCTCGTCAACAGAATTACTATAAAAATATATGAAGGCAAATTCATTTACAAATTTAAGAAATTCAGAAAAATTTTCTTCACTTCTATTAAATCTTGTTAAGATAAAGTATGCATGGGGAGTTTCTGTTTGGGAAAGTTGCAAGTTTAAGTGCCACTTCGATAAAATGTCAAATCAATATAAATGTGAAGTCTATCTCTCCTCTTGGCTTCAATTTCAAGTTTAAACAGAAAAAAAAGTTATCCAGAAATGTGACTTTAGCTTTCAGCCAGTTGAGATACTCAAAGAAATTTTACAACTAAAAATGAGCATCTTCTTAAATTGTGGATAACTAAAATGTTGATAATACATAAGTGATAGGTCACCATTGTATTAACCTTATTTCAGAGACAGTGGATGACAGTTATGCAGGACGGTTTTCCTAATTCAATTTTCTCGCTAGCAACTAGTTATGAAATAATCATTTTAAATTATACGAAATAATAATTTTTAAAATTTTAATTTAAATTTTTTTTTTTAAAAGCAACTTTTTCTTATTTAATCTCTCTTTCCTCAATTAAAACTTAAAATTATTTACAAATATTTTAGGAACAGATTATATAAGCCCTTAAACCTTCTATTTAAGAAACAATTGATAATATTTCTAGGGAAGTCATATTTAATTTGATTTACATTTTATTATCCAAACTGTTTCCCAATATTTTTTTTACTCAGACATTTAATTAAAAAAAAAACAAAACAATAAATGTTGAAAATAAAAAGTCCTGGTTAAATAAGGATATTTCTTATTAAGGTTATTTGAAAAATGTTTAGTTTAATGGACCATAGAGTGCAGCACATTCTTGGGATATACTGCTGGTACTTATGTAGTAACTTAGCATCATTAAGTTCAAGTGAACTACGATAAAATAAAGAAGAGTTTATGAGTGAGTTTTTTTTTTTTGTTCAAATAAAACCGTTTCGAGGCCAGGTACATATATAATAGTGCGGCTTTTTAAAGCATGCTATTTTCGCTTTAATACTGTATACCTTTTACATTCCGTGTTGCCATTATTACATACACGTCCAAATAATTTGGTTAATAAGAATGGAGAATGGAACAGCTGAGAGCCAGTTCTTGAATCCAAATGAATATGGTAGCATTAGAAAAAATTTGTACTTTTTCTTTTCAGTATTACTAAATATTTGATGCATAATTATTCCATTTATTCCGTATTTATTAATATTATTATTAATAATATTATAAAGTACATTGTTGTACAGAATAAAGTGAAGAAGAATACAAAATAACTACTTAAAAAGAACAATACCAGAGTTTGGCCCAAATATTTATATACAAATAATAAAATACTTAATTTGTTAACTTAAAATATTTGACTTGCTGAAATTAAATAAAACAAATAAACATTGAACTTTTGTTCAAAAGCAAAGAGGAATATGAATAATTAAATAATAAAAATGAAAAGAGAGAGAAAAAAGAAAAAATACAATATGGTAAACTGAAATGTGATAAAATGAGAAGAATGTAATTAAGCCATCTAAATTTATAATGCGATAGGAATAATTAAATAGAGATCACAAAATAAATACAAGTTTAGTATTCATAAACAAAATAAAATATCAGTCTGAATTTCTTGTCAATGTCTTATGCCCCAAATTTGCACAATTACAAGATAAAGAATCAGAGCCAAAGTAACGGACTTCGTAGCTCAAAAAAAAAAAAAGCCGGGCACTTTCCAAGAAAATGATAAAAGAGTCTCCGTCTGCTCAAGATTATATAATTGATAAATCTCCTTATCTTGATCCTTTTCCATCCAAGGGACGCTGTTTAAGTTTAATTACTCACTCTTAAGCCTAAATAACATTCTCAGACCAGGTAAATTAAAAGAACTTTTTGTATTCGGACCACAAAACCTACCAAATTCATCATTAACTTCTGTTTACATTCGATATGAACGGAATCTGACAACCTTGAGCACGATAATTTTTTTTGGCTATTCAGCTATTTGGTCCACGGCCTGCTATAAAGGAACATAGGCTGCGCTGGCGATTGATGTTGTTTGTTTGATTGGATATCCAGCGGGTACGTGAGAACAATCTCGGACGCGAACAATTTCCCCCCCCCCCCCCTGAGCACGATTAATAGATAGATTCCTTCCTTTAAAAAATTTTCAATGAAAAATGTAAAATGCCTAGTTTGCTTCTCTGCACACGATTCAAAGAACAAGATTCAAATCAGATAGTCCAATCCATGCTGAGAACCACGATAGTCTACGCCTGTCAGTTTCCAGGGCTACTATGTAAGGCAATAATTTATATTTAATTTCGATGTATATAAGAGCATAGCGGTAGAACAGTCTCATTATGGAGCATATAGTTAGGGGTGCATCCAGGAAGAGAAAACAGAGTTGTTTTTAGAAATACCTTTGGTATTTCTCGCAACAGTTCAAACGACTAACCGGTCATCGACCGGTTTTGGGCGTTCGCCCATCTTCAAGATGCGTTTTTCAGACAGTGTAACAACACAGACTTGCACCGAGCAAATTCAGTTTTCACACTGACTGGTGTTTTTAATTGTATTTAAAACTTTTTATATTACTAAGCCTAATAACGTTCCCAAATCAGGTAAACTAAAAGAACTTTTTGAATTCGGATTTCGAACTTGATGAATTTGGTAGGTATTGTGGTCCGAGTTTTAAATACAATTAAAAACACCAGTCAGTGTGCAAACTGAATTTGCTGTGTGCAAGCCTGTGTTGTCACACTGTCTGAAAAACGCTTCTTGAAGATGGGCGAACGCCCGAAACCGGTCGATGACCACAAAATGAAACAGGCTACCACGAAAAATGTCTCTCATGCTTGCCAGCTCTGCGGAACCAACCACCACAACAATTATGAGCAGCATTTTTATGAATTTGATACTTTACTTGTAATGGTACGTCCTTGTTTTAAATTAAATTAAATTAAATTAACCCAAGTTGTATTAATACCTATCATAGCGAGATTTTCATTTTAATGTTTTCGGAGAAAGAAAACCGATTAGACAATTCGATCCCTAAATACTTATAATTAGGGAACGGATTCGTAGTATTTAATATTTTTTTGCTAGGCAATTTACGACGTTTTTCAACTAAGTAATTCATACTGACACTTTTTAAGCCGTTTGAGTCTACTTTTATTTTATTTCACATATTGGATGGTATCGCATATTTATAATATTTTGATCCGGACCCAACATATTGCCACCGGATCGCACATAGAGAATAAAAACAGAAAGAAAGAGAATCAAGCCTTCCTTACATCTCCATCATCAAGTAAGTCTACTCTGAGTACAGATCTGTGTCGGGCTTTGGTTAGAGCAGATATCCCTTTCCACAAACTTAAAAATCCTCATTTCAAAGGATTCTTAGAGACCTATATTGGGAAAAAAATGCCTGACGAGAGCACTCTGCGGAAAAACTACCTGGAAGATATCTATAAAGATACACTCCAAAATTCGAGAACATATCAAAGATGGACCGATTTGGGTGTCAATTGATGAAACCACTGACGTTGAGGGCAGGTATATTGCCAATGCAGTTATTGGAAAACTTGACAGTGATGCTGATGTGGATTCAAAGCCATTCCTTTTGAACTGTGAGGTTCTCGAAAAATGCAATCATTCCACCATTTCACGATTCTTCGATGCCTCAATGCATATCCTATGGCCCAGTGGAGTTTTGAACGAAAAAGTTCTTTTGTTTCTCTCTGATGCTGCCCCCAACATGGTCAAGGCTGGGCAATCTATTCAGGTATTTTATCCTAAGATAATTCATGTGACGTGTATTGCTCATGCCTTGCATCGAGTAGCAGAAACTGTCCGATCTTTGTTCAGTGACGTAGATTCCTTAATCTCCTCGGTTAAAAAAGTGTTCTTAAAAGCACCAAGTCGCATTAAAATGATAAAAGATCTCTATCCAGACTTGTGCCTTCCACCAGAAACATATTGACAAGATGGGGTACTTGGCGGAAGCAGCTCAGTATTACTATGAAAACTACAATAAAATCAAGAATGTCCTTTCACACTCGAAGGCGAAGCAGTAACGATAAATACAGCCAAGTCTTTATTCGAGAAACCTAATTTAAGGAACGACCTTGCATTCATTTCTGACAATTGCGTATTTCTTGCACAAGCCATTACCCAACTTGAGTCCCAAAATGTTCGACTGACAGAAAACGTGTCCAACGTTAAAAAAGTCATCGAAAAGTGGAAGGAATACCTGGGAGTAAGGGAGATCTGATCAGATCAAAACTGGTAGAAGTACTGAGCAAGAACAAAGGGTGGGAGACCATCTGCCAGATTTCTGATATTATCAGTGGAACAGAAGTCACCTCAGAACATCGTGTACCCTTTACAACCAACGAGATAACTTCTTTCAGCAAGGCACCTATAACATCTGTAGATGTTGAACGATCTTTTAGTCGTTACAAGTCCATCTTACGCCCAGATCGTCGTCACTTTACGTTTCAACATTTGAAATTTTTTGGTTGCAAACAATTTCGAAGAGTGAAGTTTTCAAAATTGAAAATTTAACACATCTTTTTATAAAAGTAAAAATGTTCTTTGTTGTATAAATCATTATAACTTGTAAAAACAAATTATTTTGTTCCTAATAAATTATTATAAATTGTAAAAATGTTCTTTTCTTGTATAAATAATTATACTTGCCCCCCCCAAAGTCCATTTACTTAATATTCAGAAAAGATTTTAAGAAAACACATATTTTCCACATAATGAAAAATAAATGCATATTAAATAAATATTGGCATTTTAAATACATAAAAATCGTTCCTTCTTAAATTAATACCTAATTATTTGAATTTCCTGACCCTTGTAGTACCAATGTTCACGAGATGCTAGACTACCATTACGAATTAAGAGAATACTCTCTCTCTTTACAACTTGCTGTCTTTGGTAAAACCTCAAATCCATTGCTATTTGGGATTTATTTTCATGTATTGCCGCTAGATGTCGGACTAGTTAGAGTCGAACAATTTTAACTTATATCATTTGGGAGAAATGGCTGTTTTTATTTTCTAATTGTTGTTGAAACTATAATTTAATAATCGCCATATTATTACACGATTGCAGAACAAAAAAAAATTATCACTCGCCAATCCGCTACTGGCGATACAGTCGGTAATACTAAACTATTTGAGAAGCAAACGATACTATATCTCTAATCTAAAACTTTGTAACAGACTTAAAACTGCCGTTTGTTCAAGAGAAACTAAACAGACTGTTATCAGAAGTTCACAGACCCACTTACTGATAAGAGCAATACACTCAACGCTCCTTAATATTGCTAAATCCTATTTGAAGATAGAGAAATCTGTACGTTAAATGTAGGACCAAGAGATTACTATTACTATACAGATGCACACACAACTATGTTTTCGTCAATCAATAAAATATCCCCCCTCCCTCACGTTAAATATTTATTAAAAATATCTGGTCAAACTTTTGGAGTTACAAATTGAATAAACAATTAATTCTGGTATAAATTCAATTTCAGAAATTTAATAAGATCGCATTAATTCTTTTCACTTAGAAAGAAGAAAAAGTAACGAAGGATCTCAGTGTTTCGAATTTGTTTGCTGCTGTTAACCTCGACAAAAATTGTCAAAGAAATAATTAATCCTATGGCGCAACAGTAGTCCATCAAGGGCAAGGCTTGCCAGACAGCGATTTGAATAGGGGGCCATATGGTAAGCAACGCCGCAGTTTCCTATACCGTTTAATTCCAGCCCTCGCTATCTAGGGCGCTACTAATTGTAGCTTCTCTCACGGGAATCGCACGAAAGGCGAATGCCTTAAAAAAATAATTAAATAATTTAATAATTAAACTATTAAAGTCTTAACATGTTTTTATCTATATATATGTGTTAAATGTTAAATCTTTTATAAATAAAAAATTGATTTAAATTGTTCTTATTTTACTACCTCGAATATACAAAATATCTTTATAGAAATATAAGCATTAAGTTTACTTAAGTTACTTACTAAGTAATTTAAGAATTTTAGCAGTATATCCGGCTTACATAATTTTCTTAATACTGCACATTGGAATATACGTTCTCTGTACAAGTACCTGACTGAAATGTACTTTGAATTCCAAACAATTTACTGACTAAACATTCCAACGGTTTTCCAGCACAGCAATTTGAATGAAAACTATTATACAAAATATTTTGAGTTGAGAATATTCATAATTCTGCAAACTTCACATAATTATATTATTATATAATATGAGTAGTTAGTACATCATATTTACTAAAATTCATGGCCTATATATTTACTCAAGACAAACATTTTTGGTAAACATCAAGTCCGGAAAAAGTTCGAAGTATATTCAAGTTAAACCTAATTCCAATTGAAATGTGGTTTTAAAGTAATTTATTATGTTTACAACTAAAAAAAGGATGTTAGAGGGAAATTATGATGGAGTGGAAATAATTCAAAGAAACCGGGAAACAATTGATAATATTGACTTACAACTTAACGAAGCAAAATTACAGATAATTCCATCTCATTATTTATTATTACAGCTCTTGGAAATATATTTATGAATGCTTTATCAAATAAACTTTTGATTATTATCTACTTTACATATGAATTTTTAAATTTACACTGGCAACAGCAGCAAGTAGCTATTCGTCCAAGGTCTTAACAAATTACATATAACGCTATTGTTAACAGACATGAGCTTTAAAATAAAGGGCTGGGCAAGAGATGTTTTATTAAGAAAGTTAAGAGAGAAAATTACCTTTGTATTCAAACTTTACATGAATTACGTAGACACACACAAACATACACCTAGTGATTTAAAGCTTCCTATAAGCCGAAACCATAGATAGAGGATAACTTCTCTATGTCAAAAGTTTAAACTCAGCTCTGCTACACTTTATGCAAAGTTATGATGTTCAAAATGTATTATATTATTTATTATATTATATAGTTGTTCAAAATAATAATAATAATAATAATAATAATAATAATAATAATTTCTTTTATTTATTTTGTTTCTAGGTAATAGAAAAAACAATAGAACTACATTTCAATGTAAACTTTTAGGACCAACTTTTCTTTTGCCAAGAATAAGTTTCAGTTCTTTAGTTTGGAGAGGGTGTTAACACATTTAGGAGAGGAGAGCTAAGCTTTGTCCATATTGCAATAGCCTTCTCCAGGCTAGTTGTTGGCTTGATTACTAGACTAATTCAGGGAAGAATCAGAACGGATACTTGTAATCGAAGCAATCGAGGTGCGGATTTCAAGGTCCCCTTCAATCATGCTGCAGGTTGTAATTGGAATTGGATCCTATACCTTTCCACCACTCCCCGCTCGAATGTGATTGACGTAGAACGATTCAGATCTAAGTATTCCCACCACCAACTGCCTTGCTGTCAAAGTCACAGCTTTGTTTTATACTGTTTAACTGTAATTTTTCACTCTCTTCTAATTTTCCACTCTTTTTTCAGAAGAGGCGTAGCCCAGTACTGTACATAGTCAGAGGCCATCGTTTCTATTTATCCATTTCTATCCTCTTAGTCAATTTCTTTTGCCTCTTTTACGATGCTATCCTTGTATAACCTTAATATTATATTATCCTTGTATCTCAATATTATGTACGTTTCAGAACCGAACAAACTGGCTATTTTACGACACTATCCTTGTATAACTTTAATGTATCTCAATATTATGTTGGTTGTAGAACCGAACAAACTGGCTCTTTAGAGGAAAGGTTAACGTTACAGCTCTCCGAGAACCCACAAAAAAAAAAAAAAATAAATAAATAAAAGTAATAGGCATTTATATTTGTAGTTGAGATGTGATGTTTAAAGAAATTCCCTAGAGACATTTCGATTCAGTTTGATATCCGATATTCGGTAAATGCATGTTCACCAAAACTGCATGCTGATTGGATTACATCTTAATGCGTACGAAAACGGAATCTCATGTTTGAAGGTTTCTGCGAAATTTTTGAGATATTTTTCAGAGGCAATACGCTAAAAACAGTTTTTCCTATAAGGAATATCACAAGACCTGTATTTTCGATAAAAAAAAAGTTATTTCAAACATTTTGAAATGAGCTTCCTCTAACAACAATAAGATAAAGTAATAACAAAGTTTATTAAAGTGTATGATAAATACTCTAGAATTATGGAAATGAAGTAGCCATTTTATGTTCCAATTAGAAAGGGCAGGAACTTTTATGGACTAGTTTAAGTGCAGAACTAATTTGTGCAATTTAGGCGTGAGAAAAAAAAACAACAAAAAACGGAGAGGCGGGTAAAAAACATGAAAGTACGTTATTCATGGTTAAAAAGCATCAACAGAAACTACAAAATTTAAAAAAAAAGAAAGAAGATGAAACAATGAAAAAGTAAAAATGTATAATGTTTGTTATTCATTATAAGAGAAAAAGACTTTCTAATTTAAATTATCTGACTCAATAAGGTGATGTAGAAGATTTTATAGAGCATTATAAGCAATAAGAATATTACAAAATTTATTGATAAATATATTAAATATAAATGGTTGGATAAATGATAAATAACAATAACAACAGCATTTACCAGTATTAATCTTTAATTACTAATAAATATCACTAGATAGCAGCCCTAACGTAGCTGTCATGACCCTCCTTCACAAACTGTTCTAAGTGATAAAAACTTAATAGTTTTTGAATTTACAATTTAATATCTTACAATTAAAACTTGTGGTTATTAACAGTAAGATAACCGTTTTTTTTTATCTAAAAATCTTTATAGAGATTAATGGGACTATGCTTTTGTTACATTTTCAGGCAGCAATCAAATTCTTTGTAACAATATCAGTTGTTGTTATATCACTTGTTTGTACAACATTATATCATGTATTACACTGGACAATAAATTCAACACTTAACTGGTCCGTCCTTCTCTCTTACTGTTTTAATAACCGTTCCACAAACATATTGTGCTTTATAACAACCGCTCGTAAAGTATGATATTAAATTCTATAAATAGAGTGGGAAACTTTCTACTTATTTTAGTTTATTAAAATATCAAAATTGTTTGTACAAGAATAATTGTTCTCACCGTTTTACAGTCATGCAATATACTGAAATGTTTTTTTTTTATTATAAAAGATTGTTTGTCATTACAGTTTTCCCTAGGATTCTTTATTATGTTGGAATATAGTGCTGTAATGTGATGATGTTTGTAGTAGTTGGTTGTGTCAAGAGCGTTTTAGTGAAAAGGGCTTGTAAGTACGTTGGAGATAGAAGTATTAAGAATAATTAAGAAAGCACCACTGTTTTATATAATAATTATATTATCTCTTAGTAAATTTAAGTATTTTACAATATCACACTATTATGTTTAAGAAATTAAGTATTTATCAAGGTTAATGCAAAGCTCTTATGTTTTAACTTATAACTGGCACTGATTTGAAGAGAGCGATTCCTGAAGCGTCCTGTTTGAAGGTTGAGTTAAGACTGTCCACTCTTTACTCTTTTAAAGCTGATGGCTCTCTTCTTTGGAATTGCTCTCTCTCTCGCGGGGGAATTCTCTTATACAAAAGAGTTACCCTAACGGGATTTAGTGCCTTTGTTTTCTTAATAGCAATGACCAGATTTAATATACCTGGTTCTAAAATACACACTTTTTGAAGGTAAATTCACAGCACTAAAATAATTATAAAATATTAACAAAAATACAATTTTGGATACTATAAAATATTCAGAAACATTAAACTATTATTTTTCGATTTTGTCCTTCCACTACAGAGCTGTAATGTGTAGCGTGAGCGTTTTTGAAAAGGCTTATGTGTGAATAGGTTTTAAAGATATGTTTAAGGGTCCACAATGCTGGATGAAATTTGGTATTTTGTCCCTCGTGACATGCATATTAATTTTGTTGCTGACTGGTTTCGGCTTTTCATCCATCATCAGAGTATACTCCTGAAATAACTTATTGCCCCACCCTCCCCTAATAAAAATGACTTGATAAAACACTGAGCATACTAAACAACACAATTAAAATTTAGTTATAAAGTATTCTTCAAAACATGGTATTTATTATACACTATTTTCTAATGTCTGACCATAATTTATAATAATTCCATTTTGTCATGAAACTGTAGTGGAATCAATTGTCGTGATTCCTGAGGTATTAAGTTAGATGTCTTGAAGAGGGATTTATTAGGCGGAAGTTATTGCGGATTATTAGTTTAGAGAGTTATTGCTTGAATTACTAACACTGAATTTATAAAAAAGGAATATATTTTAACAATAATTTGAATGAGCCTAATGGTAACTACAATTAATATGATTTGATAAAGTAAATAAATAATTTTAAGAGTTAAATAACAAATAATTTAAAATGATTATAATAAATAAACTAATATGCACAACTATGAAAATAATTATAAGTAAAACCTTGTATAGGGACGCGCTAGGAACTCAAGTATAACTGCTGCTGTAAAATGATACTGATATAATGATGTGGCTACTCGTATAATGATGAATGATATACTGATCCCCTCTTCCAGTGGGGCGAAGTTTATATTAGTCTTACTCACACACTGTCAAGTGTGTAAGTAAGTTCTCACACTAAGACATCTCTAGTAGCATGCGACCTTGTGCCACCTTGGTTAGGTCGGCCACCAGTGATTCAGGTCAGGGCTTTATCGGTACTTGTCTTTGATACCTTTGTATTGAAAAGGCAGCAGCCGGCTGTGGGACCACTAGTTATAAATTATTCTTTCCTTTTGTTATCTTTTGAGAAGGCTTTGACATTGCTATGTCATTACAAAACACACACACATAGTAACATAAACTTATAAGGGAAGGGATTAGCTCAGTGGTAGCGCGCTGGACTTGCAATGCTGCGGTCCCGAGTTCGAGTCTAGCTGCTGCGCTTAGATTTTCTCTTCCTAGGAGCCTCTTACATCTCATTGTCCGGTGATGGACAGTGTTGTCTGTAACGAGAGGATACTGTCCGGAGGTCGGCAGTGCACTGAGAAGGCTTCCAACTTTGAGGTAACTATATGGACCCAGAAGAGTTTTGGGTAGCATAGGGCTTGGTTCCTTCCCACAGACAATAAAAAAGAAAACATAAACTTATAACCTCCCACACATATATACAACCAACAAACCAACAAGTGTGAATGTAACAGAAACATTACGTTGAAGTGAACTCTCTACATGAACTTGGTGAATTTGCTCTCTCAATGGATGAAAATTCGAAACTGGTCAGGAACAAAATAAATATGTATGGTGCAACGGATAAAATACCAGATATATGAAGAAGTCACCACTGTTTGCACTAAATAATTTGACTGTATTTGAATTACTGAATAATGTGAATAATAATTACAACTAAACTGTAATAAATGAAATAACTTATAAATATACAAAAACTCTTTCACTGAATGATTCTTTTAGCTCACCACTTCTTAGCACACTGACTGTAAGATGAATGATGGAATGATACTCGCTTCGGAATTGACTGATCAAACAATACTGGTGCTCTGTCCGGAAGGGTATTTTAGAAAGGTCTTTCTAACGGTCTTGAACCTGGGTCTTTGTCTAGGGATATCATTGAACTCAGATTATTAGTCCCTAACAGATTCTAAGTTCATTTCACTGCACAAAAATGCACTTCATCTTATGTTAAAAATCACTAACACATTTTCCAAAATGATTTCTATTTTTCCATTTGCTTCTTCCACTACAATACTAAACGCGCTGTATTTGATAAAATTCAAAGTTAAAAATGAAAAGCAAACACTTCTTTAGGGTTTTTTAAAAACGGAAGTGGATTCTTCAAGGATTTTGTCGTTGCTGAAATATCCCTGTATTATTTTATGAACATCATCGGCATTCCAAGTAGTGGATGCAAAGATTATTGATTCTGTAATCTCTGCAACACATTCACACACACATTCAGATTCTAGATAGATTTTATAACGGAACGGTATTCAAAGTTTTTTTATCTTGTTAAAAAACACAGAATACGCTTGCTTTAAACAGCCGTATAAAACAAACTATTTGTCTGATCAAATTCACATTTGATATTTATTTTTGCTACAAGTGTGCCTACACAACAAAACAGTTATTTCATTTGTAGCAGCAGTGCCATCTATTAATTGCTTCTATTTCAATTACATAGTCCAGTAGATAGCGCCAACATCATTGAACAAATCAAATGGAAATTTAACGCCACTAATTCTGCTGCAGATTTTACTAAAACAATTATTTTTTGGCAATTCCATTTCCAATAAACTTGATAGATATTTGAGTGTGAAGATAGTATACGAAGTTTTATTACACTAAACCCGTCACCACTGTAGTTCAGCCGGGGCACCTGAGTATGTATACACTAAATATGAAAATTTAGTGTAACAGTTTCAAACAAATCGTTGGAGCCATTTAAAAAAAAAAAAATATGAGAAAACTATATATAATGATAACTGAAAGTATAAGAAAGTAGTAAAAGTAGGTAAAGGTACAGTATCTTGATATACGAATATAATATTTTTACTTTCACTTACTCCTAGTAAGAGGAAGTATTGTAATCTTGTCAAATTTTCGATATCCAGTTTTCACCGGAAATATCCGTTTTGAGGTCCCCTGAGTAAAAAAAAGTTGTTTTTAGAAAATGGGCTGTGTGTGTGTGTGTGTGTGTGTGTATGTGGAACAGCATAGCTCAAAAATGAAAAACCGTAGAAAGTTGAAACTTGATATTCCGTTTACGCATCGCCATGGCAACTGACGGTGGGTCATCTGTCAAAATTCCTCAACCGAAAGGACCACTTTACTACTTGTTTTTTTTACTTTTTTGCGATTTTCTCAAAAATGGCTGGAACGATTTTCTTGAAACATGATATATCAACTACACAAACAAGGAGCTACAACTTTTAATTGAAACATTTCTCTAAGAAAATTAATTTAAGGGCACTTTTAGGGAAGGAGTGGTGCTACGGCTTCTTCTAAAGTGCTATTTCAGTTTATTAGACAATTCTGTCATCTAAATAATCTTATTTAGAATTAAATATATTGTTGAAATTCCGTGTTTGAAAAAATCGGATGACCGAAAGTGAGTTTACTTTACTAAATGATTTTTTTTTAACTTTTTCGCGATTTTCTCGAAAATGGCTCCAACGATTTTCTTGAAATTTCGTATATAACTAAACATACAGAGATCTACAACTTTTATTAGAAAATTTTCTCTGGGAAAAATTCATTTAAGGACACTTTTAGGGGAGGGGTGGGGTTATGTTTTTCTCTAAAGTGCTATCGCAGTTGATTATACAATTATTCTATCATCCAAACAAAATTAATTAGAAATAAATAAATGGCCAAAATTCCAAGTTTTAAGAAAATTACTGAATAGTTTTTTTCAGTTTCCGCGAATTTCATTAAATTTGGTACACAAACTATAAGATTTGTCAAATATATTTTTGAGAATTGAAGTATGATTATTATACCGGGTGCCTGGTGGCGTGGGACCTGAGGCTTTATCCCTCCGGTGCCCCCCCCCCATATCATCCCTTAAATAGACTCCCCCGGTAGCTTACCGGTGAGTCTACAATATCCAAGATATCCTTTAACTCAACTCGCCCAGGCAATCCTGCGAGAGTGGTGCCCTCCCATATACGCGAAACTTAGTACCAGCGAATCGGGGACACCGACATAAATAGTGGTACACCGTTTCCCTGACTTCCCTCAGACCTGTCCTACTAAGGGACAGGAGGTACTCCGAAACTCCTTGCTTAATTCTTTTTATAAATCTTTTAGCTTGGAGGCACCCTTGCGTGCCCCCCCCCCAGCATTTCTCCAAGTCTCTCGTCTCCCAAAGTCTAATCTGTTTATCGTGAATCCTCTTAGTGACCTTGCAAGGGCTGGTTCAGGACCACAAAATGGTAATGATGATCCCCTCCCTAGCCAACTGATCCGCCTTCTCATTGCCCTCTATCCCGCATGTCCAAGTATCCAATAGAGACACACCATACCCCTCCAAGCCAAGGCGTTAAGCCTTCTCCTACATTCTCCCACTAGTTTCGAGCTCCACCATGGCTTGCTCAGATCCTAGAATGGGGAGTAAGAGAAAGTTGTGTGAGTGTTTCACACCAGATTTTTTTTGTTGTTTTTGTTTATTGTTAAGAACTTTGTTTCTTAATATCTGTTATTCTAAGTATTTTAAGCCAATTATGTATAATTCATTTTTGACCTTTTCTTATTTTCTATTAGGAAGTACTGCGATCGTGTCCCAATTTTTGAAATTAGTTCCCACCGGAAATACATGTTTTGGGGTCTCCTGAGTGTAAAAAAAAAAAAATGCTTTTAACGAATGGTATGTGTGTGTGTGTGTAAACAAATATCTCAAAAATGAATAATCGCAGGTAGCTCAAACTTCGTAATTCCCCGTCGTTTAGGCTCACTACCACCGCATCTGACATGAAAGTTTCGGGCATATTCTATTAGGGGAAGTGCGACTTTATTGAATGTTTTTTTTCTGCAGCTTTTTCGCGTTTTTTTTTTTATTTTTTTATTATTGAGATTGGGTCCAAGATTTTCTTGAAACTTCGTACAATATCTACACACTTAAATTTCTATCACTTTTATTGGGCACGTTTTTCCAAGAAATAATTGTTTTAGGGAGATCTGCAGCAGAATTTGTGGCGTTAAATTTCCACTTGGTTTGTTCAATGATGTTGGCGCTATCTACTTTCCATATTTCTACTACCTGCATCAAGTAGTTTCTTGACCACTCTATTGAATAATTGACGAATTGGAGGGTCATTTTTGATTTAGACCAACTTTCAAGAAAATTTTTTTTTTTCAATTATTAACAGTAGTAGAATAAAAGTCGAGTTTCACGCGATTTTTTTTTAGCCGAAAACCTTCATCTTATCAGGCCTTTGACTATGACTGTCAGTCCACTTTGAGCGCTGAATACTGAACATGATTGCTTTTCGCTGTAAATTTAGGTTTAAATATTTGGTATATTTACATAGATGTCTATCTATCCGATCGATTTAACTGACAGGTGATTCAGCTGACGTTAATTATTATAAATTTTTTTCTTCTAATCAACATTATCTTGAAGTGAAGAAATGAAAAGGAAATACCGTATTATATCTGTTACATTATTATGTAAATGAATGCCTGTATGAGTTGTGTGACTAGGATTTGGAGGCTTTGCTGCAAAATGATACTGGAGGTTCCTATAATAAAAAGAAATCTGTTATGAAACATTCACACAAGACTTTTTCTTATCGCAAGTAAAACAACTTAATTAACACATTTTCTTTAAAACTGCAATGTTTACAATCGTCTATTTGAGCTGCAATGTTTACAATCGTCTTTTTTACCAACTTAAAAAGAAAGGTGGTAAGTTTTAAATATATATATACCAGCAGTGGACATTGAGGGTGAACTCTGTCAAAACCAACAAAGCTTGTAGCGGCAATTTAAATTTTAACCCAAATGATAGGCCCCTCCAAAATCAATTTTTTTGGATAAATGTTACAAATAAAAGTGCCAAGTTTGATTCTGCAGTTAGTATTACAAGTATTCTTGGTCTGAAGTTTTCATGAAACTAAGTAACTTTTTGAATTTGTTTTTAGAATATAAAGTGGTCCTTATTGGCGATTTAAATGCAAGGGTGAGCGATCTCCAACGTCTTCCTGATGATCTGTTTATTGATAATTGGAAATGCCGTTCATTTAGAAATTCCAAAGATGGTTTGGCGAATGATAATGGTAAGAAATTGCTTGAAATTTGTGATGACTTTGAGTTAATTATTTTAAATGGTCGTTTTGATGGGGACTTAGAAGGTGAGTTTACTTTCTCTGGTGGAATGGGATCTTCGGTTATAGACCTTTGTTGTGTACCTTTCGAATGTGTCCCCCTAATTAACGATTTCGCTGTGCTTTCGGAGCCATTTTCAGATCACTTCCCACTCTTTCTTACTTTTCGGATGCATCACAGCACTAGGGACAGGTGTTTACCTCTTTTACCACAATTGGTCTGGGTTAACAATAAAGTGGATCAGTATCAAAGTAATCTAACCTCATTAATTTGCAACTCTTCTTGTCATTCTCTAGACTCTCAGGACCAGGTTAATTTTTTGATTAATCTTATTAAGAGTTCTTGCCCTACCCCTATACCTAACTCTGATAAGTCTTTCATAAGACCGTTTCGAAAATACCTGGTTTGATGGACACTGTCTTCAGGCTAGAAAAAAATCATTCTCACTGTTAAATTTATATCGTAGAACAAAATCTAAATTTATTAAGTCTGCTTATATGAAGGCTATGGAGTCATTTAAAGCAATTTGTGAAAATAGGAAGAAAGAGTTTTTTGATTCATCTGCAAAGCAACTTAATATGACTAATGATGCAAAGTCATTTTGGCAATTAGTAAATCATTTCAGAAAAAAGAGTTTTGTGTGCGCTAGTGGAATCCAACCACCACTTGGGTAGCTCATTTTAATAATTTATTAAACCCTCAAGTTAATCCTGTCTCTGTCTTATTTGTAGAACCTTCCATTTCTTGCACTTTATTGGATGATTCATTTACGTCTGCAGAATTAGCGTCGGTTATCAATAAATTGAAAAATAAAAGAGCCCCAGGTCAGGACCGCATAAGTTACGAGTTTTTTAAATTTGCTCCATGCATATTCCAAGTTTAATTATTATCGCTTTTTAACTACATTTATGATACTGGCATAATTCCTCCTTCATTTAGTAAATCAATAATTTTCCCACTCTTCAAGTACGGAAATATTAATGATCCCTCTAATTATAGAGGTATCTCTTGCATAGATTGTATCGCCAGAATTTTTTCTGGTCTTCTCCTTCAACGTCTGGATAAGTTTGCCACTACCAATGACCTTCTCAGTGATTCTCAGTCTGGTTTTCGCCGTGGATATTCCACAGTAGATAATCTCTTTGTTTTGGTTAATTTGATTAATTTGAGATTCCTCAGAAGGAAGCAAAAAGTATTTTGCTTTTTCATTGACTTGAAATCTGCTTTCGATTGTGTAGACCGTGGTGCGCTAATGATCAAATTATATAATCTGGGTGTTTCAACCAAATTTATTAATGTTGTAAAAAGAATTTACGAGGACTCTGTGTCAGCTGTTAGAGGAAAAGAGGGTATATCGGAGTGGTTCCGTGTATGTTCAGGAGTGAGGCAGGGATGTGTCCTTTCCCCCCTCCTTTTTTCTCTTTTTATAGATGACCTCTCCTCCGTTTTGGATTCGGGAGTTAGAATAGGCAATACGCGTATTAATCTACTCATGTATGCTGATGATGTTGTTTTCCTAGCTGGCAATCCCTATTCGCTTCAACGAAACATTAACGCCTTAAAAGAATACTGTGATCAATGGAACTTAGTAGTAAATCTGGCCAAGTCCAAAGCAATGGTTTTTAGAAGAGGGGGCAAGTTATCTTCAAAGGAAAAATGGTATTTTGGAGGTATGAATTGAGGTGGTCAATGAGTACAAGTACCTAGATGTAACTCTCGTTTATCGTTGAACCATCACCTGGAGCAAAAAGTCTCTGCGGCTAAACTTGCAATCAACAGATTATGGTCTGACTTTATATGTTAGGATATGATCTCTTTGCCAGTAAAATTTGGGTTTTTTAATTCCATTGTCCGTTCCATTCTTTGCTATGCATGTCATTTCTGGGGTTATCAGCGGTATGATCAAATCGAGAAAATCCAACGTTTTTTTTATCAGAAAATTATTCGCTTTACCTTCTGGTGCACCAAATTACATGCTCTATTTAGAGACCGGGGTTGATCTTCTATTCCTATATACTCTGAAACTGCACTTTAACTATATCCTAAAGGTGATGAAGTGTTCTGATCATAGATATGTCAAGAACTTGCCTTTGATGTCATTAACAGCAATGTCCTTTGGTTCAACCAGTGGAATACATTATCATCCGCCCATCTGTCAGATTTTAATTTTTCTGTAGACAATATTTCCGTGTGGCCCTCTTTTTGTTCAAAACTAATTAATAAAATTAGGGAAGGTCATCAATTGGAGATTTTGGAGCGCGCTCAGTCTACCACCAGTTTTGTATTTTATAAATCCTTGGACAGAAATTTTGTTTTGTTTAATTTTGCCATAAACAAGAACACGAGCGAGCTAACTTGGCGAGAACTACGATGGCTGTTTAAAATTAGAGGTGAGCTCTTGTATCTGAATTTTATTCCTTTCATAGAGAAGGAAAATGTACTCTGTTCAATGTGTAACGCTCAGGTTAAAGAAGATACTGTTCATTTCATGACGGAGTGCACTGTTTTATCTGAATTTAGAGTTTTGTATCTCGGTAGACTTGTTTTGACAACAGCCCAATTGATTGAGATGTTAAATTTTCCTAACCGCAAATTTATTCAATATGCTCGCACTTCGTGGAAGTATCGCCAATATCTAATTGAGCAATTTAATTTTTAGCTTTCGTGTAAATATTTGCTTTAATTTTATAACGTACTAATTCTATACATATAGACAGTGGAAGCTTATAGCAGTGGATATTATTCTTTATCATCATATATTCACTGGTTCCATTATTACACTCATTATTAATTTTTCTACTTTACTTTCCTGTATAATTAAATTTTTTTTGTTTTTCAAAAATACGAAGCAGTAAAATTAGAGGAAAGGTTAGCGCTAATAACCGAGTTGTGTAATTGAATGTGGTTTACTCTTGTGAAAGTTTGTCAAGGCGTATGGAGTGAAAAGCGTTCGAAATGTCTAGTGTGGTGAAGTATTTTTTTGTGTGTAGTGTGGATAAAATGTATTAGATATCTGGAAGAGGATAAATCTCAGAATTGGTGATTGTGTTTAATTTATGCAAATCAACCTCGTATCTGTATTGTTTGCATAACTGGGTCATGTCGTTAGGATCGACTTCTGTCTGATTCGCAGTCTTCTTTTTAACAAGAATTACGGGATGGAATCAGTTTCTTGTACTTGGGCTTAATTATTCCTTTATCCAGATTAATATATGGGAATAATACATGTTTGTAGTAGGTTTCTAAGCCTACTCGTAAGCTTTTAGCATTGGGGCTTCTGAATACGAGAGTATGTAAGGTCGACTGTGTTCGGAATGGATGATCTTGTGCGTCTATGTGGTGTATTACATCTGTAAATTTTGTTTTAAAATCTTTGTCATGTGTGGAATGTCATAAAATGGTAAACATTTTTCGATCATTTGATTTGCTTGTTGTATGGTGAGATGTGTAAGTTTGAGATGTAATTGTTATTGGAAAGCGTGTAGTTGCGATTTTTTTGTGTGTGATAATTTTTGAATTGCGTTTATTGTTTGTTTGTGTGAAGAATCATGTGTCTTAGGGTTGTATGTTGTGAAATGTAATTGGTGATGAGATGTGCTATAGTTGTAGTAGCTTGTGTTGCACGAGCGGTTTTGTAAAGGGCTTGTGAGTATATATGTTTAAGAGAGAGAAGTATTAGAAATAAGAAAGTAGTCACCACTGTTTTTAAAGTAATTATATTATTCTCTAAAAGAATTTAATCTTCACAATAACACAATAATATGCTTATAAGTATACTGAAGCTAGCTAGATTGATTTAACTTAAACTGGCATTGATGTCTACTCGTAGAATGTCTGATGCAGACTGTCTTGAAAAAATGCCTTCTAATTGTTCGTTCAAATCTTCCCCTGTAAGAAGAAGGGGTAGACAATGCTAACAAGGTTCATGAACTCTAAAAGACAATGGTGGTCTTCTACCTGAATAGTCCCTTGCCAGCGAATGTTACATTTTTTCTTGATATTACAAGTAAAATATTTTTCTATATTTCTGGCATCCATCAGAGTTGATTGCGGGCGATTAGAATGTATTTGGTGATTGTGATTTCGTGTTGTGTAGTATTTATTATATTGATTGCTCAGGTATTATTGTGTACATTTGTGAGTGTGTGCGGTAAATTAACCACTGTGAACCGTTAGGGAAGGGATTAGCTCAGTAGTAGCGCGCAGGTCTAGCAACGAGGAGGTCCCGGTTCGAATCCAGCAGTGTTGCCCTTAAATTTGCCGTTCCTAGAAGTCTCTATATCTTCGGTGATGGACAGTGTTGTCTGTAATGACAGGTCACTGTCCAGAAGACGACAGTGCATTGAGAAGGCTCTAGGCGCCAAACACCAGACCAATTGAAGCGTCCTCAATTAAAAAAACAAAAATGTGAACCGTTGAATATCGGTAAATTATTAATCATTTGAAAATATCTTATGTTAACGGTATCAGGGCATTGTATAAGCACACGATTGCTTCGCCCGCGGTTTTTCCAGTCCATCAGTGTTTGATAAACCATTTGTACTTTTAATAAACGCTGTTTTAAAATAATTAAATTGCCGCTTATCGGGAGATTGTTTTCTTTTAGAATTTTAATAATATCGGCTCTTTTTATAAAACGTCAATACGTCAATAAGTGCAATAAAAGTGTAAATATAAAATGTAATAAAATAAAATTATATATTAGAAATAAATAATTCTTCTCACAATTCTTAATTTTATTCAAGTTAACTATAAATTTTACATTCGAGCAATATTTTTATAAATTAGGTTGTTGAAAGTGATGTTTAACTTAGCATGAGAGAGATGTTTTACGGATATCAGCGCTGGCGACTTGGCTGAGAACATGTTGTTCACAATGAAAAATCATGTCCAATGTTAGATACGGGTTGTATTATGCCAACATCCACATGTTCTTACAAGCTCACAACATTCCTTCCTATAATATTTTATATATATATATATACTAAATTAGATTCACAGCTGTCCTTGTATTCCGGTTACTTATTTCATACTTTTCAAAATCTTGTTTCTGCATTTCTTTGTTTAACTTCATCACTCAGTTTCTTTCCAAACAAGTTTAATTTTTCATTTTTTTAGATGGATGTCATCAATAAGCCAAATAACAAAACAAATATAAATTTATGACTTTTTTGCTATTTCTATATATTTCTGTATTTGGTGTAGGGCCCGTTATGGGGCCGGTTTATGGAAATAAAAGGGAAATAAAGGGGGTGAAGTTGGCCGTTCCCTCTGCCACCTTTCTTTAGGTTGTTCCCTCCTTCCCCCTGGGTTAAACCCAGCGGCTGGTTGTTCACCACTTACCTGTGCTCGCGGCCACACCTGCACCTGCTGATGGAAAAAGATTAAGGCTGTAACCAAAGAAAGAAAGTCTCGCTCAAGAGTATCATATATAATTCAATAAAATAAAGTTTTTCAGCGTTGCAACCCCTCCCTTACAATATTAATACACCCAAAATAGCTTTTCTCTCATCGAACAAGTGATAAGGCTTGATAGCCACCTACCCGCAACTCTACTGAAATACACAATGCTCTTTCTCGAGAGCAACTTAGTCTAGCTATTAAAATAAAAGGTGTTAAGAATACTCTCTATTAAGTTAAAATACGTAATATGAAATCTTGTTATATAAATAGAGAATGAAAAACTAGTTTTATTTCAAATGAAAACAAATGTCTTAATTCCTACTAAATCTATAATATTTCTGCATCCCTCTGGTGTATGCAAATTAATTTAAGTTATTGAATAATATACAAAATCTTAGTCTCTATCAAGCATATACTATTAACTAGTCTAATTTTCATACAAGGAGAATAAAGGAAAAAAAGAAAATATTGCGCAGGGAAACCGGAAGTACAATAGTGAATGCCAATACTTGCGCGTTACAACTGATGGGTTATTGTCCTGGGAATCAGCTGAGTCTCTGGGTCAAGGTCCAGTTTTACTCACAACTAAACATAAGTCCGCGCCACTCACCTAGTACTGCTGCTACTAATACAATCACAGTCGGACACATTGCCGCTTCTTCTTTGCGATGTCTACACTCCACTAGCCATAAACTATAATTGACTGACTGGTTGCGCTCCGCATTATTTCTTCTTTAGCTTTTTGCAATATCAACGTTTCCCACACTCACTGCTCTATCTATACTAAGCTTTATGCTATTCTATTTAATATTCAATATTAAATAATATTACTTCACTACAATAACGATTCCTCCGGCCCCTTTGGTTTTATTTTTCGAACGTTTTAATCATATTAATTACAATCAACAACCTAATGTTTCTCTGTACATAATTCTTGTTTTCTAAATTGGATTTTAAACAGTATGTATATGACTATAAGTAAGTTCTATAGATTTATAAGTTTCGTTTATTTGTGTATGTAGTAGAAGGACGAAATCGATAAATAATAGTTTTTAAAAATAATTTAGAATATTTTATAATTATCTCAAATTAAGAAAAAGATTGACATTCCATTGCAAAAGGGCTAGCCAGGTATACAAGTCCAGTTTCTGGTACGGTACAAGAACAATTATGGCATTATATTACCCCCTTCTTCTCACAGGGGAGGAATTGAAAAAAACAAAGAGAAGAGATATTTTAGGACAGACTTGTGCTAGAAACCAAAGTGAAAGCATCAGAGCTAATACCAGTATTGAGTTATTAGAATTTATTATAAGTTTTATTCGTGATATTCAAAGTACTAAATTTCTCTTAAAGATAATATATTTAAATTAATCTACCAGTGTGTTCTTAATTATGCTTATATTCTATCTCAAGCAAACATACAAGCTTTTTTCGCTAAAACGCTCACGCCACAAGCTACCCAACACATCCACACCATAACATTACATGTACTAACTACTATTATAAATCTGTCTAATTAGATTGATTAGCAATCTTGTTTTTCACAACTCAATATAGTTGAGTAATCCCATTTATTGTACGTATACAATTTTTGTACAATTAAGTGCTTTTTCTTCCCTAAAATAAAGTGATTTAATCAAGCGTCCAAATCCATTAGCACATTATTGGGACGATTATCATGAATGAGCGGATATCCTTTTTAGCTTCTTAATTAATTCCGAAACTTATTTACAAAAAAAAAAGTTATATTAAGATATGCTTACGAATAATCTTTCAAATATTATCTGAACAAAAAAAAAATCATTTGTGCTGTCTGAGATTTGAATAGCTGTAGTCATATTGAAGTAAACATGTTAATGGTTACATTACGTCTGAATACACAAAACCCACTACAGTTCCCAATCAAAGCCGAATGGCAACTAAATAGATTTTCCAAAATGGATTTAAGGATGGCAGCTATGATGACCTAACATGTTGTTTTAATGTTGACCCAAAGATATGTCAACAAATATGTGGAGTAAAACACACATGACACATCTTTCTCTGACTGTTTTTACAAACAACACACCATTCGCACACAAACATGCATACACATTTATAATTCTTCGTCAAAAAACTTTTTTTCTTACTTGAGAACTTCCATTGTATGTGAAATACATTAAAACAGCGATATATATATATATATATATAGCATTACACAAACTTACCTAAAGATATTCAGACAGAAGCACTACAGACTTTTACGAACACACACACACATTTTTTATATATATAGCTATGATACCAAGTATTTCAATGAAATTTGAGTAAAAATATAAATTATGAAACTATCTTCAGATATTATGTGAATGACACTCTTTAATATGTTTTGAATGCTTTGGAAACCGGTGCATGAACTTAAATGGTGGAAGTGATCAGAAATGAGCAAACTGACATATAATCTTGCTAAAATAAGGATGATAATATGCCTAACACGCAAACGGTTCAACTGTTCTTATTTATTAAATAATCCATTTGGTTAAGGAAATTCAAAATTTACTAATTATTTTTGACAAAATAATTTACTAGAAAAAAGCATATTGATTACGTTAGCACAATAAATATAGTTTTTTCCTTACAAAGAAAAACAAAAACAATGCAATATTTACATGAGAAAGGAATGGTGGAAAATGCAAGAGTAGTTATAAAAGTGGCATCCTAGGCCATCCAACATGGCGGCCGTCAGTCGAAAAATAAAAAGTTGTACATGCTTGGCAAGGATTGAACCTGGGTTTTTGCGTCATGAGTCAGATGTGCTATCCACTAGACCAGTTTGTGTGTTTGGTTTTTGTTAGATTGGATGTGTATCGTATGTTTGAGTCCCTCCCGTGCCCACCAAGGTAAATTGTTTCGACAAGTTGGCTCCTTCCCCCTAAATTTTAGTTTACAGACAATCCCCCGCCCACAGATTAGGCCCCTCGCCGTATATTAACCCCTCCCAACAAAAATGTCCCCTATTCCCAATTTTTGCTCTTCTAACTTAAATAGAACCTCCCTTCCCGATCATGTTTTACCTCTCCCCCTTAGTTTTCGCAGGAGTTGTAGCAAAAAACAGGTTTTGCAACACCTCAATAGGTACACTATTGAGGTGTACCTATTGAAGTGTACCTCAATGCACCTATTGAGGTGTACCTATTGAAGTGTATTGAGGTGTACCTCAATAGTTACACTATGTGAGAACTCCCCCCTCTCATATGTTAGCTTCTTCTTTATATAAAATAAAGTGGATTTTCTTAGATATCTAGTTGCAATGGCGGAGTATTGGGAGAACATTAAAACTAGTGAAGGCTATAGAAGGTTTATCGAAATTTTATGTAATACTTCTCTAGCAGATCCTAAATTTGCCAAGACTTGCATTGAGCTGCATGAAGATTTGGAACAATGGAGAAATATGCTGGACAATATAGAGGAATAGCACCTAATAACCATTACTTTACTTGTGGGTGGTCAAATCCTGACTGTGTGATGGGGCTTGCTGCTTACATCTGTACCTCAATTTCCTGGTTATACAACGACATCAATCTTGAATTGAATAAATTTTGTTATGGTGGTGGTGGAAGTGTTATTTAAAGTTAGCTAATTGTCAGTTTATTCAGTCGTCAGCAACCATGGCCAGCGAACTTGGTATGCAATTAACTACAGCTTACTCGCTTAATAATAACACCACCAAACGGTTAACAACGGTCTATCTGAAGATGGTGTACAATCTATCTAAACAATTTGCCTTGGAGGGCCCAGGAGGCATGGGGGGACTCAGACATATGATACACATCCAATCTAACAAAAACCAAACACACACACCGGTCTAGTCGATAGCACATCTGACTCATGCCGCAAAAACGGAGGTTTAATCCCAGCATATACAACTTTTTATTTTTCAACTGACGGCCGCCACGTTGGATGACACAGGATGCCTCTTTTATACCTACTTGCAAGTATTCCAGACAAGGCATTATGGTTTCATCCAGGACTTTCTGTACGAATGCATTGAAGAGAACTTCCAAAAACACATCATTATATTATATATAACGATGCAAGACAGGAAATTCCGTGGGTTGTGCTTATTAACTGTGGAAAAAATTCGATTATCTAGCTATGCTCAAATAATAGGCAGAGTAATTAAGGCTCTCAGATGGATCCGGAATAGCGATTGCTGCAAAATTATACACCCCGAAGAAAGTTTTATTACTAATAATAATTATAGCAGTGAATTTTCCTTCTTATTTATAAAAAAAGAAAAAAAAAATCGAAATAAAAAATAATTATCTAAGCGAAATTGAAATTAAAATCTTAAGATTTATATAGTTAAAGAAACTTATGGAAATGGTTTAAATCCATTAGGTCCCCTCACTCCCCTAAACAAATTAACTCCGATAAAAGTCGTTTATATAAAGATTATTGAATATACATTTATTTAAACTAATAGATAAGTTTAGTAGACAATCTGTATTTCTTTTCTGAATAAATAAAATGCAAATCGACGGAAGCAAAAAAAACAAAGACGCCACTTTAATAATAAACGGTCCACAGTAAAGTTAAGTTAAAGTTAGCGAATTTATAAACTTAAACTTTAAAATAAACATTTAAATACGGATTTCAAATTAATTAAAACACATAGTTTAAGAGATATTCTCACTCATTCTCTCTCTCACTCTCTCAGTACACACACACACAGCCTCTTTATGTAATGTATGCAGTTGACAAATATTTAGATCCCTATAATAGAAAATTTATTGAATTAATTATTTTTAAGCATTATATCAAAGTTATTTTATGTAATTATATAGTTTATATTTATATATTTGTAATTATAAGTGCGAATATGAATAAACAGTGAACAGAATTACCATATAAATTAGATGTCAACACATTTTGGTTATTACAAATAAGTTTGGAAGTATGCAGTCTGTGTGATTACCTGACACAAATTAAGTTTCCATTTAGGTTAATACTTTTTTTAATTTATATTGAATGTTAGTCAGATTTCCCCAAATTTAAGCAGATCTACACTTAATTTTATACCACATACTTGTAAGATGAAAACTCTGAATTAATAGACTTGAATTTGTAAAAAGTTAAATATTAATTAATTTTTTTTTGGTTTTCAATCAGCTTCCTACCCATCCTAGGAAAAATTCTTGAAAAACTTTTACTACTACGCCTCCAAACTGAAATAGCACCACTAAATGTCATTCCTGAACACCACTTCGGTTTTCGGAGTTGCCACTCGACTGTTCATCAAATGCATCGCGTTGTAGATACAATCGCTACCTCTCTGGAACTGACTCAGTATTGTCCAGGAGTCTTCATGGACATATCTCAAGCTTTTGACCGAGTATGGCATATGGAATTACTTTACAAGCTCAAGGGCATCCTATCTCCTACTTATTATCTGATCCTTAAATCTTATCTCACCGATCGTTTCTTCCAAGTCATTCAAAGTTCATCATCATCTGTTATTTATCCAGTTCTAACAGGAGTTCCTCAAGGGAGCATTCTTTCACCTTTATTATATACTATCTTTACTGCTGACTTACCAACTCATTCAGATACAATTACTTTTACATTTGCCGACGATACTGCAAATGTGGATCATCCCGTCATGGCAACTCGTGCTCTACCATCTCATCTTCATATTCTTGAACCTTGGCTCCGGCAGTGGAAGATCCAAGCAAACGAACTTAAATCCAAACTCATAGTATTCAACTTAAACAAAAAAAACTCTTCATCCTCTTTACATTAACAATATTATCCTTCCCATTGCGAACCAAGTACGATATCTCGGATTTTTTATTGACAAACGATTAACAAGGAACCCCCATACCAGACTGAAACGAATTGACTGCAACTTAAGGTGTAAAATGCTAAAATTGACAAACGTTCAAAACTGACTTTAAGGAACAAGAAAATGCTGTACACTGCTCTTTTAGCCCCCATTTGGACATACGGCATAGAACTCTATGACACTGCAAAACAATCCAACCTAAACCGACTTCAAACTCTACAATCTAAGATCCTAAGAACAATAGTTGATGCACCTTTCTACGTCTCCAACCACAGAATTCACTTTGACCTTAAAACAATTCCATTCATCTCACAGCTAGCCCAATTTTGTTCTGCACAAAATTTCACTACAAACTAAATTGTCCTCTGATCCAGAATATGTCCTCCAGAACACTGGCCAAAAAATCCTAAGAAGCGGCGCTGGCTACGCGACCTTCTTAACGTACAACGTCGATCTCCTAGGGTAGCTGCTGTGTAAGCTTGCCATAGTGGCAAACTAACAGCTTCCATCATTGGATGGTCGTCGTTCATATCTCTCAAGTAACATGTAAATATTTATATATTGACTTATATATATATATATATATGTGTACACAAATTACGCACTCATCACTTTTGCTTGTTGTACATTGTATACAGTTACAAAATAAATAGTAATAAATTTAAAAAAAAAATTGTTTTCTTAAATTTAAGACGCGACAATATCTGTGATCATTTGCGTCCAGAGCATTCGGCGGTACATATACTAAAATATTAATTAATTTAATTATAATATACATTTAGATAAAGGAAATACAATAAATGAGAATGATCATTTTTTTTTTGTTTTAATTAATTTTATGATAATGGAATAGGGCGAATATTTTATATGTAAGATCTTTTTCCAAAGAAATGATCTCATTTTTCTTTATGAATTTAAAATATTTTTTTTCATTTGAGAAAAAATTCTTTTAAAAGAATTTTGTTTGAAAGCCTCTTTTCATTAAAAAACAAAAACAAAAAACAAAACACAAAAACACTCCTCTTTCGTCCCTTTTTTTTTTGTTTGTTTCAAAAATTTCTATTTTTTTTTTTTTTTATTTTTTTTTTTTTTTAAAGGCTGTGATGTTTCAATTTTTTACCAAGCCTAACTTTGACACACCACGTAATTATTTTAATATACATTCATAATTTTTTTGTTGACCTTATTTTAATATTATGCACCCTTATTTCATGTTTATTATAGACTTGGGTTTATACGGTTTCAGTTGAAATGATTTGAAGAAATCATGAATCCATTGCCATTTAACACTCGCACTTTTTCAGTTTAACTGGCCAAGGAAAATCCAAAGAAAAAAAAAAAAAATCCGGAGTGAAGTAATTACACGAGTTTCTTTTATAAAAAATTATAACAAAACTAATGTAAGTCCACTGGTCAACATGGAATTTGTATTATAAAGGTGTTTGTATCTGCTCGGACAGTCAAGCTGCGCTTAAGGCGCTGCTGAGTTCATGCGTCATCACTTCCAGTTGGTATTAGAATGTTCTAAAAGACTGGAAGAGCTTTCTTCTCTAAAGGATGTGTTTCTAGTCTGGGTATCAGGGCATATGGGAATTTCTGGGAATGAGGAGGTGGTTAGTTTGGCCAAATTAGGCGCCTCTCTCCCTTTCATTGGTCCCGAGCCTGCTATTGGCGTGTCTTGTGGCATATGTCTGTTAGGCATCCAGTCATGGACAGCTTCACAGCATTCATCCTTATGGATAAGCACAGTTGGTTGTCGGAAGTCCAAAATGCTCATCGGGTGTCCGGACAGTTGTTGTTTGTTGTTTTTCTTGGGGTAGCTATATGGGCCCAGTGAGGCTTAGGATAGCGTATGGTTTGGTCCCTCCCTATAGACAAATAATAATACCACTCGTAAATATGGAATTTGATTGAGGCAATAAAACTATATTAAAAAAATAAATAATATAAAATGTTTTAAATGATTCAAAAGTCATTTATTTAAAAAAGAAAAACTTTTCACAACAGTGCAGGTTTGGGCATTAAGTTTGATTGAGTATAAGTATATGATTTTATTAGTCTATTAAATTTGCCTAGAAATCAAATAATTAATGGAACTCTTCTATGTTTGTGAGACTTTGTCAGTGCATTTATTATTTTAAATTCCCAAAATATTTGACCATTTCTTTTCTAAGGCAATAAAAAATCTTTTGATAAATTCAGAGCCTATGGTGGCTTAATTATCTCTTTCAGAATATGTCTAATTTTTTTATTATATATATTTTAAGTTATAATGGGGGAAACGGGAGGAAATGATCTGCCTGAAAAACGCATGTGGGTATATTACTGTGTTTGAAAGAAAGTTTAGAATATGTTATAAATATAAAGTGTGATAAAGTTATAATTATAAAGCTCGTTATAAAGAAAAGTGTGATAATAATTTGTGCAGATTTAGAGATCGTATGGATAAAAGAAGTATGGTGTCTTTATTTCTGTGAAAAGGGGATCATGATTTGAATGTAACAAAATAAAATATGCAATATTTATAAGTTATTGCAATATGTTACCAATAAAATATATGATAAAAGATTTGGAAATATGGAAAAAAAGACAGTTGATACATTGAAAAAGTGTCTATAGAGAAGCTTTTTATGGAAATCGAGGTGAGTAAAAACGTGTTGAGGAGTGAATCTTGTAGTTGAAATAGATAAAGTGCAAAAAGGAAAAAAAAAGAAGATTAAGAAGAGGAAGGGCAGTTAAAGGATGTTGGGATATTGGGAGATAGAGCTGTGTTTGAATCGATCGATTTTCAAGGTCGATGGAAAATAGAGTGAAGAATGCTCCCTATTTTTTTTGCCAAGGCCCAGAATTATATCTTAAGTCTTATGATTTACCTGAAGAGGAAACGTATAGGAAACTTTCTGTGGATTATTCCCAACAATTTAAGGAGTCTGAAATTGAGGCATACACAAATAGTATTGGAGGAGCTACTCGGTCATCAGCAGGCAACTGAGTAACATTCACCGCAAGAGTTCAATTTGATGTTTATTTGGCCGAATATATGTGGAGGTGAGTGCATCAAAATGAAAAATTTTCATTATACCTGGAATCAATATAGAGGATTATAATTAGAAGATGCATTGTCATAAAATACTTTTCCAATTTTATATTCTAATTATGAAAATTGACTCTTTCATTTAGAGAATAGGAAAATCCGAAATAGCAATGAAATTGTATGTGTTGCTCATTTTATTAATTGGCCTAAACTTAATATAATAGCACTATCGATAAATTTATTAAGAGAATGTATTTAGAAAATAACAATATATACAAATTAATTACATTTGAAATTTCCCTTTATTACTAAACATTACCATATAAATGAATTGTTTGAAATTCAATATTAAGCCTAGATTTGGCTTTACAACTTTTTACTAATTAAATGGACCTCAACGAAGATGACCCAATATTCAAACTTGTAGTACAGCCAACCAATTCGTTTCAAGTGCTTATTAATAAATTGTTTAGCATTTAAACTTTATGAAATGAGCAGGAGATAGATTTTTGTTGTATTTATTTAATATTTTAACGAACGGCCGTAACTAGCATAAACATATTTTAGGTCTAAGTTTTAGGTTTAAGCCCTTAGATTTTTTTTTCTTCCTAGGAGCCCCTACAGCTCACTGTCCGGTGATGGAGAGAACACTGTCCGGAGGCCGGCAGTGCACTGAGAAGACTCCGGGCGCCAATGACCATAGATGTTGACGCGCCTTAAATTAAAAAAAAGAAAAAAAAGTTACATAAGGATGTGATAGAATCCTATGAGAGGGATTTAAAGCAAAGAGAGGGACACAAAATTGTGAACCTCACTCGCTACTTAGGCCAGACTAGAGTGCGAAACTCTGTATATATACAGCTGTGCTAGCCCTACAAGGGACAGTCTTTACAACAGTTCATACAGCAGTTACAACGCTTCAGCAACCAACTACTGCCCTTCTCTTTACTCTGTCTAAATCTCTAATTTCTATTTACGTTAAAATCCTGGCAGTTTACTGTCTCTATTTCATTGCACAGTGTTCAGCATTCATTCTAGCTTATTTCTTAAAAACACTTTGTCACTGATTTCTGTCCTCCTGAAACCTGTTATAAACTCCAAACTGGACCACCATTGTATAGTAATTTAATTTAGATGTGTGCCTCTCTCTCTCTGATATTGCAGATAAAGCTGACATATTTTATTGGATATTATGGCTCTCCTATATCAGAAGGGCTGAATGTATATTATAAATATACAGGACGCAATAGAATGGTGGTTATCCAATGATGGGAAACGTAACAAGTTTGATGATAAGGGGTAACGATAAAAGACATATAGAATAAGTCTCTTAACTAAATAGATGATAGTTATGGTCTAGTAGAGTACCGTACGTGATCAACTGCTAGAATCGTAACAGTTGGTTTGTTTGTTCGTTTTAGATGTAAAATATAAGTAATATATTAAGATTTTTGGATCGTCATTTATTTGATTTTTTGCCAATAAGGTTAGGCTGATGAAGGTGAGATTGGAGTGATCGGACAGCGAGAATAGGATCAGTAAGACTGGAGAGTAACACCGTCTTTAGCAACTGTCCTCGGTCGGTCGATTGGAATATGGGCTTCCATGGTTCTCCAACTTGTTGGATGGGGTAGGGGACTGGAAATGACCTGAAATACTAAGAAGAAATTGAAACTAGGAAGAAATAGTTAATTAACTAATTGTGTAGGTAGAACCTCTTTTAGGTATTAAAGCAACTTTGGTTTTTATACTTAGAAGTCGGTAATTAGATTTCATTACATAATCCAGTTCTAAAACTAGTAGCTACTAAAGCTAGATGAATAGAGGAAATCGATCAATTGCTAAGAATATAGTTTATATGAAAACAATTCATTGGCAGAATTAATTGACTGAACATAATGTTCAAATGTTTAATCACATTAATCAAGAAATTGTATACCATACGTTCTTTTTTTTACTTTTTACCTACATTACAGATCGAGGATGATGGATAGAGTAATGCCTATTTTCCAGACAGACTTTATATCTAGTGATTATTTATCTGGTTATTGGCGACAAATGGAAATTAGGTACTTTATTGAAGTTATTCATATTAAAATATTATAAATCTATATAATAAACCGGATATCGAATCAATAACAGTAACACCTTCAACCACCATCAAGCTAGCATATTGCCTCAACGGTGAATAATAATTTTAACAAATCTGATATGAAAAACTCACTTGACTTTCTCTAACTCCAGTTTACAGTCTCTAATATATAACGTTTCTTCTTATTATAATTTATTTGTTTATATTTATTTTTTATAATTTATTTGTTTAATTGCACTAATAATTATTCGATTCCTTTTTATGTAGTTGAAAGAAACTTGATTTTGATTGAATTAGCTTATACGTAGAATACCATCTTTATAGAATTCTTTCAATAATTTGTGGACAATGTAATGGATAGTAAAAACGCCAGGTCTCACCAAAGTTTTTCAACTGAATTTTATAAATTTCTTTGAGAAATTTTAGTGAGTGTTTAACATCAATTTTATTTTGTTACATTAGTATAAACAGCCAAATTCAAAATGGCAGACTTTACACAGCATTTTGTATTTCTGCCTAATTCTCTTCTTGCATGGAATGAATATTCTGAATTTTTTTCTGTATAGCTCAAATTAATTTCTTAAAACAGTAAATATTGTGTTAGAAATAATTTGATTTTTTGCATTTTTTTTTTATAAATAATTTTTATTGCACAATTCGATAATTTATAAAATATCTAGGAAGGAAAAATTAGTTATAAAATTCTAAAATAGTTTTTTTTTTTCAAAAAATTAATTAGCTATAAATAATTAACCAATTACAGTCAAGAACAGAAGATGTGAAATGTGGGTGTATGTTAGGCCAATCAGAAATTTACAATGATCACGTTGGCTACTCCCATATTTGACAGCTTAACTTCTACACTGTGATTGGCTAATTATTTCTTTGAAAAACCTTGTAATTTGATAAACATCAAACAGTCGGTGAAGAATGGGGTAGAAACTTTAAAAAGGTTTGAAGTTAACGTGTTCAAAAAAAACTTTATAAACCTGTATCTGGTGATGAATAACATCCGAAACTGGTCAAACACCACTAAGAAAAAAATACCTTGATGGACACAATCTCAAATAAATAACAAACTTTATATCTACAGTCAGGAACAAAATGATAGACAAACCTCCAAAAGCATCTTTTTTATTATTCAGCATTTTTCATTTTAAATTTAACGAGTATTTTCATAATTTATTACCTTGTGATATCACTCTCTTTGTTTGTATATTTCGGGTAGGTGAAAGTTTACGGTTATGTTCTCAACTATTTGTAAACAATAAATATTTACCTGGGACAAAATGATAGACACGCTTGTGTTTTTCTTAAATTTTCGATCTTTATAGTTCAGTTAAATTTTTATTCTCTTTCTAATATATAGTAATATATCTTACAATTTTTATGCCATGTTTTGTTATTTCATTTTTATTCTAAAAAACAATTTTTTTCTTTACAATGGGAAGAGGGAATTTTTTTTCTGAAGAAGAAAGGAGGTTAATCAAATCTCTTTCGGAGTCGTGTGGGTCTGCCAGAGAAATTGGACGCCAAATAAAGTGTAGTTTGTCGTCAGTGTGTAAATTTTTTTGAAATTCGGGAAACAGTATTGACCTTAGATGTTTTGCACCTTAAAAAAAAAAAAACAGTATGGCGCTGGCTGGTCAACAGGCAGCCTTCGGCTCTTACAAAACATGAAAAAAAGGCTAATTTTAAGAGCAGCTGTACGCTCTTTGCTCGGGCAATTACTGCAAGTGTTGGTGTTCACATTAATGTGAAAATGTAAAGAGAATTTTAAAGAACCAAGATACGTTGGTTAGAAAAACAATTAAGGATGAATCCAGTCTTAAAACAGGGGCACAAATTCGGCCGACTAGATTTTGCTCGAGAGCACATGTCATCGGTTGGAGAATGAAATAAAATGATTTTTTCATCTGAAAAAAAAAATAATTTAGATAGCCCTGATGGATACCGATGTCGTGGGCATCCATAGGCTTCCGAAACAAAGGCAAAATAACTTTTCTTCCTCTTAGAGTTAATGCCGAAGCTTACAAAAACATATTGGAAGAAGCGAAAAATGTGTTTTTCGGAATGGCTGGTGAAAATTATATTTTTCAGCAGGACAACAATGCTATTCATAATGGAAGATTCTTGTCGACTGTTCTTAAATGATGGATAAGAATAGTGAGAATCGATCTTTTTTTTTTAAATAAAAAAACTTAAATTTTTACCAACGTTTCGATCCAATATATTGTCTTTTCAAGGCCTACGACATACAAATACAACGGGTTCTTTTTAGAAAGACAAAATTAAGAAACAAAAAACCGTATGTAATAAAAAATAAAATATATAGATTAATTTATTGCCTTCTTAAAACATAAATCTGACAACCCTCTACAACCTATCATTTCCTTCATCAATTCTCCTATCAGTTATCCAAATTCCTATCCGAAATATTACAGCATCTTTCATCTGATTTATATAATATCAAAGGTTCTTTTACGCTAAAATAAAAAATCGATGATCTCCAAATTCCGTCTAACTACTCTATCATTTCTTTAGATGTTTCCTCTCTATTTACTAATGTTCCCATTCTTGGAACCATAGAAATTATAAAAAGTAAATATCACCAAAATTTATATTCAATTGTTTTCATCCCTACTTCTTCACAGTTGCAACTCTGGCTATTTGACCTAAGATAATAAATTTTATAAACAGATTTTTGGAATGGCCACGAGTCGTAGCATAGGACATTTTAGCATATTAGCAGACATTTTTATAACCGAATTAATTGAAAGTTCTTTGAAAAAACTTCCTTTCGAAGTTCCCTCTTTCTTTAAATATGTAGATGACTGTCTTACTGCTATTCCCTTACAACATCTAGATACAGTTCTTCAAACCTTTAACTCCTTTCACCACCGCCTAAAATTCACTTATGAAATAGAAACTAATGAACAGATCAATTTACTTGACTTAACAATCCTCCGACACCATAATTCTTTAATTTCAGATTGGTATGTTAAAGATATTAAATCAAACCGTTATTTTCATTTTAATTCCTATCATCCCTATTCCCAAAAGATCAGTTTCCTCAAAAGCATTCAGAAAACGCGTCCTTACCTTAGCCACTCTAAATTTCACGAAAAGAACATAAATATACTGTCTAAGCTTTTTAAGCTTTTTCAGAGTAATGGTTATCCTAAATTTTTATGTAAAAAAATCTTTGAATTGCCTCATAACAATAGTATTTTGCCCAATATTTCGGATAATAACCAAATTTCATCTTTGAATCCCAATTCCACATCTATTCCGAAATATATCTCCTTTCATTAAATAAAAAACCTATCAGAAAAAATCTCCAAAATCCTGAGACCATATAACAATATAACATCACCCTAGCACATAAAACAACCAATACAATTTACAAACTTTTCACTAAATTAAAAGACCCTACCCCGATAGAATTACAATCAAATATTATTTATAATATAAATTGCCAGCAATGTTCAGCCACATATATTGGTCAGACGAAACAATATTTAAAGAACAGGTTATACCACATGACTATGACTGTAGAAAAAACAAACCTAACTCTGAAAATATAACAGCATTCACTAAACAACATACTAAAAAAAAAAAATGAATTTGATTTTTCTAACACCAGTACTTTGGTAACTGAACTTAATAGGAAAAAACATAACTTTTTAGAAATGCTACATATAAAAAAACAGAAAAATTCGATTAATTACAGGACATATACCAACAATCTCTCGTTTATTTATCATAACCTCATTTCTTAACCCCTGACCCTAGTTTTCCCAATAGTCCCCTCTTTCCACAAGTCCCATTATAACTATACCTTCAGTGTGGTTTATATGTTCACTATTCTCTGTGGTGCTGAGGTGCTCCAACTATTTATTTTTCCTAAAATATATATAAGTTAAAGGTGTCATGTTTTGAAGATTTTTTAACGAAACCGTTGTATTTGTATGTTATAGGCCTTGATAAAGACAATATATTTGCCGAAACGTTGGCAAAAATTTAAGTTTTTTTAATTTTAAAAAAGACCGAATCTCACTATCCTTATCCACCTATTCGTAATGCCAGAACAATAAAAAGTTGGTTCCACGAAAATAATATTGAAACTGTTGCTTGGCCTGCTCTTTCTCCAGACCTCAATACAATTGAAATCTATGGGAATTCTATCCAGAAAGGTCTACGACAATGGTCGCCAGTTTAACGATGTTCAACAATTGAAAATCGCAATTTGTCATCGTGGGAAACCAGGCGTTCAAACCTCCGATGCATCCAGTATCAACATTCCAAAATCCTTAGAACCATAGTTAATGCTCCCTATTATGTATCAAATTTAACTATCCCCAATGACCTCAATATCCCTTTCCTTAAAGATATCATCAAAATCCGTTACAAAAAATACCCTCTCACTGCAACCCTCTCGTTCGTCGACTCTCATCCCGGACACTCCCTCATAATCCTCACAGCCGTCTGCGGCGAATGTGGCCTCGTGATCTTTTAATAGATGAAAGTAACTAAACTCGTAAGGAGTGTCACCACTGAGAAACTTCTCCGCTCTTTTATATTTTGTTTTATTTTATTTATTGCTCTCACCAAATTTACTTATTACAATAAATCTATCGTTGTAAATATGTATGTATATATAAAAGAAAAAAACGTTTCCCTAATAGAATGTTCTAAGTGAAACAAACAGAGCAGGATCAACAAAATATTAAGCAAGAGCTGGAGTTTCAAAATGAAGGTGTTTCTATAATTTTGTCCCACATGAAAGGTATAAGTTTAAGTTTTTACTTTATACAAATTGACACTTGTATCAAGTAATCTTATTGTACGATATATTTCTTATTTTAATGTCTGATGTAATATTTTTAAAAGACAGAAAAAAATTACAATTGCAAATAAAAGTGTTCTAAACGAAATTGTGTATGTGTCTATCATTTTGTCCCTGACAGTACTTTAAGTATGTGCTGTAATTTATTGCAAACAATTGTTCATGCAAATGATATAAACTAAAATGAACCACTAACGATTAGTTAGTTTTGTATTTAGATGTTTTACAGAAATATTGTGAAATATTGACATATTAACTTCTTTGCTAGATAATGCAGAATCGTTCTTCTTGCTAGATAATGCAGGAAGTGGGATTGGGTTAGATTCCAATTCGATTATTGGGGCAGTGGTTTAAACTCCACGAACAGAATGTTTCGCTCATTTTCCATTAATTTTCTACTTTTTTACTCTAACAGTCCTGTTTATTTTAACTGATCTACTTTACCATTATAATCTGTCTATCTAATAATAATAATAATAATAATAATAATAATAATAATAATAATAATAATAATTTATTTATTTGCCATCGGGGAGAACCCCCATACAAATAGAGTTGGTTCTGAACAATTTACTATAATATAATGTATACAACATCAAAATAATAAATATAATAATACAAACAAACCATTAGAAATTACATTAGGCGAAAAAAAAGAATTTATGTTCGTAACTTCAAAGTACAATAGGTAAATAAATAAATAAATTAAGATAAATTGAAACTTAAACAAAATAACAGAAAATGAATAAACATCTTGCCTCCTAGTCTTAACTTAATAGTTAAATAATTTAAACCAAGTTTTACTTTTAGATTTAATCCAGATTTATTTTGGTGTATCGTAAATTTCTATAACTTATATTTTCTCATGTTTAAGAGTACGTTATTGTATAGTTACTCGTTAATTATGAATGATCTCAATTTCAGACAGGCGATTAAATAGAATATTAAGTTTTTTATCTTGTGATAGTCATTGTTAGCAAATAATGAAGGGAATGTATCGGCTGTTGTATCATTTACATAAGGTATATAGTGGTTTCTGAGAGCACAGTATATAGGGCATTTAACAGTAATGTGGTAGAGATCTTCTAAAACATTCATATTACAAATAGTACATATCTCTTTTGGCTTAATTATATAAACTAAATTTGTTACGTATTTGCGTGCTCGGTAGAGCTCATCCGGCACCACTAGATGGTTTCCGGGAACGTTTAGACCACTGCAGGAACTCCGTACGGAGACCATAGGCAGGTCTTGCTGTAAGGGATAGAAGGGTGGGGCAACAAGACAGAAAAGGCACCAATTCAAAAATAACAATAAGTTTATTGTTGAACACAGCACCTCCCCAGTTCTTCCGCCTCACGTCCGAGCCCGAAAACGCACACTGACGAGTGGGTATGCCCTGGGAACTCCTCTGACTGCCTGAAGGGCAGGCAATCCCTTCCAGGGCTGTCCACAGGTTGCTGATGAAGGATGATCTCACCTCCGACGGAGGACCAGCAGCGAAGCTGCAAAGCTGTTGGCATAAGAATAACTATGTAGGAACTGTGCAGGTGACAGGCGGAGCTGTATAGTCTCAACCTAGGTTGAGAGAAAATATAAGAGCACTAGGAGGGCTAATAAGAAAAGCTAAGGTTCGTATACTTGCCTTGAAGTTATTATAGTTCCGTACACCTCCTTTAATTAGAACTCGTTCTATCCAGTGTAGAGACCCCGTCTCTCCAGACTGTACAAGTGGGGGTTGCAGTGAATAGTCACTTAGCTTGGAATTAGATAAATGATTAGTGATCAAATAAATGTTGAGCTGAGACTGAAGGTATTGGCAAGAAAAAATAATATGAACTATTACCTTCAGGGCGATTGCAATAATCGCTTAAACGGCTTCCGCCGACCTATATTAACACTTAATCATGAACAGAGTAGAGATATCAAGGAGAGGAAAGAATAGGAAAATTATCTTACTCTGAATGTAGATGATGTTAATATACGCCACGTGCATCCGCCAGATTTTGACTCTAGTTAGAGTGGTGACTCCTATTATCACTGCTGAATAAGCTCTTACTGAGTGTGAGACTGTAAATTAGAGGTTTAACAGACTGCTAAGAAGAGTACCCACGTGGGGCAGCAACTGAACGGCGTAAAAAAGAGAACTGCGATCCAGCGATTTAATGATACGCCACCGAACTTAGCATACACTAGAAAATGTTATTTGAAGATAATTGTGCAATCTCACAAGATGATTCACGCAATATAAACGGCTTTATGTAAGATGTTCACTAAGAACGAAAAATGCAGTCTGGTTGGGCGTCACACCAGCTCCACGAGATAGAACGGAACTTGAGGTAGTGATAAGGTTACAACTACTAGGGCCCTGCCACTTAGCTAGGTGATTAGATTGAGAAACTGATACCCTGTGTTAAGGCTAGAACGTTACAACAGTGCTCTAGGTGACCAAAATTGTAAGTAACGTCCTGTCTCTTTTTTGATGGGAGGGGCCTCTATCAATTCAAGACTGTCACTCAAACAGTTACGTATTTCGCTGCATTAAAACTCCCCTTAAACTCCAGAAATACGTAACACTGGGGGGGGGGGCAGGAAATGCCCAGAAGATAAAGCCCCAGACAGAGCCATTGGGCTCGAAGAAGCTGGATATAAGCCACGGCAACACCTTACCAATAAGAGCAACCGCTCTTTAACTAAGGGCGCAAACGCGCAAAATCAAAGGAGCGAGCAAGGCTCCATAAAAACATTGTAAATCTCCAACACCAAACAAAAACAACAAGGTAAAGGGAAGGGAGATATAATAATCAATAAATAACTAGAGTAATGAGAGAATATTTTTATGCAGACCCCGCCTCTCGTAAACTCAGTGCAGGGTGAGAAGAAAAAGAGTAAATTCGAAGGAGAGAAGAGAATTACACGCTCCCCTGCACGTCTCCGTCATCAGAGAGGCGTTGAGAGGTTAGTATATATAATAATAAATGGAAGGGAGGTGGAGCAAAACCACCAAGAGAAAAAAGGCCCGCTGAATCACTCAATCTATAGGTAGTTTGTACAGTTTTGTTACTGGCCTAACAAAACTACTACGTGAAGTTCGAAGCTTAACTTGTCTGACCACCCCATCCGAGCCCTCATACACCTCTAGGACCCTTGCAAGCGGCCCTGTTGAGATAGGAGTGTTAGGTTCATCTAAAAGCACCAAGTCGCCAACCTTCAAATTTGGCTGATTGACAGTCCACTTTTGTTTCGGTTGTAGCAGTGGGAGATAATCACGTCTCCAACGATTCCAGAATGACTGAATGGTAGCTTGAAGCAACCGATAAGAAGGTGGAGAGAATTGTAGTAAGCTTAGGTCGGATTCAGGAGAAGCCATTAGTGGCCGACCTATTAAAAAATGTCCAGGCGTTAGTGCACTATAATCTGAAGGATCGCTAGACATAGGAGTAATCGGGCGAGAATTTAAGATTCCTTCAATACGAATCACCAAGGTCTGAAGAGCGACAAAGGTGGGAATTTGTTGTTTAAGAACACGATTCAGATGGAATTTCGTGGACCGAACTACCCGTTCCCACAATCCGCCCTGATGGGGTGCTGCAGGAGGGTTGAAATTGAAGGTAATACCTCGTAGATTACAGAACTCCTCAACCTGTGGGGAGGTTTTTAACAGTTGCAGGAAGGCTTGTAAGGCCTTTCGCAAGAGAACTGATGCGCCCACAAAATTAGTACCACAATCTGAATACAACTGGGCAGGGCAACCTCGTCTAGCTATTAACTTGTTAAGGACATTGATAAACTCTGGGGTGCTTAAGCTCGTTGCGAGCTCTAGGTGAACTGCTTTGGAGGCAAAACACACAAATAAACAAAGATAAACCTTAAGTAGCGGAGCCTTTCGTAAATGCGAACTTCGAACAGTAAATGGGCCTGCAAAATCCATACCAGTATGGTAGAAAGGCGGCGCGGGGTTGACTCTAGCCGCTGGTAACTGCCCCATAAGGGGGGGTACGTGTGAAGGTCTACTTCTGAAACATGTAACGCATTTAAAGATACAAGTTCGAATGGCTTGTCTTGCAGATATAATCCAAAAACGCTGCGACAAGTGAAACAGAACCTGATTGAGTCCAGCATGAAGATGTGCTATATGATAATAGCGGATAAGAAGAGCAACCAAAGGATGTGCTTTGGGTAGCAGGATCGGATGCCGCTGCTGAACTACAGTTGAAAGAGCCAAGCGGCCTCCAACTCGAATTAGCCCACTGGGGTCTAAAAAGGGTGTCAACCGTCTAAGACTGACGGGCACCTGAGTTCCGTTTTGTAAGGCCCTTAATTCGGGACCAAAAGATTGGCGTTGGATATATAGACAGATACGGTCAACCACAACCTGGTAGGAAATAAACGTAGGACTGGTTTTGTAACGCCAGGTTAAGATAATCTTAACCACCTTAAGAAGTGTAGGCCAAGAGGATATAGCGGCAAATAAATTAATAGGCGCCGGCACAGCTGTGCACAACGGCTTAGCAGGTAAAGACACTTCTAATTCTTCCGGAGTAAACGAAGGATTAGGGATATCAGAGGGCCAGTTAGAAGGAAAAGGAAGCCACTCAGGGCCGTGCCACCATAGTGCACTAGAGGATAACAGAGACATAGTAGTGCCTCTGGAGGCCAAGTCGGCAGGATTCTGACCTGAGGTAACGTGATGCCAAGTGGCCATGGGTACCCATTCTGAAATTTGGGCGACCCGATTGGCTGCAAAGGTCTTTAACTTGTGCGGCTCGATGGATATCCACCGTAAGACAATTTGAGAGTCAGTCCACAGATGTAGGTCACATATGTGAAGCGAACGTGACAATAACGTATAATAATGGTGGGTCAGTAAGGCCAACAAATGAGCGCCGCAGAGCTCCAGTCGCGGAATGGACTGGGTTTTAAGCGGAGCTACTCTAGTTTTAGATACCAGCAGAACGGGCGGGCCAGTAGAAGCAGATGCGCACAGATACAATACGGCTGCGTAGCCCCGTTTGGATGCGTCACAAAACCCATAAAGGGCTACAGGGTCCCTTGCAGACGTATGTGGCAAAGGCCGATTTATGAAGCAGCTAGAAACTAAGCTAAAAGAGGAAAAGATAACAGACCATTCCTCAACAAGGTCAGACTCGAGAGGGGTGTCCCAATCCAAGGGTAAAACCCAAAGGCGCTGGATAAAGCACTTCGCTGTCATCGTAAAAGGAGACAACCAACCACATGGGTCAAAGATTTGAGCAATAGTAGATAAAATTCGACGTTTGGTCAATACCGAAGCAGGGCGAGACTTAAATTCCGCCGATATACTCAATGTATCTTGATTAGGATCCCAGTGTGTCCCAAGAAGAGCTATAGGAGATGATACTTCCGCTACAGTGGTTATGCAATGGTCAGTTGGAAGTCCATCTAAAATAGATGGGTGGTTGGATACCCACTTGCGGAGTGTAAATCCGCCAGTGGCCAACAAGGCAATAACCTCATCACGCAAGGCAATAGCTTCTGAGAGAGTATATGCGCCAACGCAGATGTCATCAACAAAAACGCTGGTGGTGAGAGCTTCAGATGCCTTAGGGAACCCTGCAGACTCATCCTCTGCCAACTGGGCTAGAGTTCTCAACGCGAGATACGGAGCCGACCTGGTTCCATAGGTAACTGTAGTAAGAAGATATGTTTTCAAGGGTTGACCAGGATTATCGCGCCATAAAACGGCTTGATAGCACCAGTCATCTGGATGGACCTTAATTTGTCGAAACATTTGCATAATGTCACATGAAAACACATAAGGAAATCTACGAAAGAGCGTGATGATATCTGATAGTAGCGGTTGTAGTTTGGGGCCCGGATATAATAATTCATTGAGTGAAGTGCCCCCAGCTGGTCTAGCGCTGGCATCAAAGACCACTCTAATTTTTGAGGTGTCTCCGCGCTTCTTAAAAATCCCATGATGTGGAATGTAGTATGTGGGAGTTGAGGAAGTCTCAACCATGTGTCCCTGCTTAAGATAATCGCTCATAAAATCCACGTAAAGTTGTTTAAATTCGGGATCTCGAGTAAAACGTCTCTCTAAAGCGAGAAAACGAGTATAGGCTTGGCCGTGAGAACCCCGTAGAGATGAAGTATCTGCCTTAATGAAAGGCAGTCTTACTTGGTATTGCCCCGATTGGTGCCTTATAGTAGATGTGCGAAAATATTGTTCGCACTGTTCAGCTTCAGGGGGTACACGAGAAGGTGCAGCAGGTGGCTCTTCGGTAACCCAGAATTGCTCCATCAAGGCATGGAGCTCATTAGATGGAACTGCATGAAAGGCAGGTACCTTGTTGTCATATTCGACAGATGAAGTTGAACTAGATTCGGAGCATGATTGGAGTGTTGGGGCGGAGCCCATAATGATATAGCCAAACACTGATGGCATGGCTACTGGCAAATTTGGACCTGTAGGAACAGGTGGTTCACAAGTGAAAATCCGAGAAAATAACTCGGCGCCCAGTATACAGTCAATCCTCGATGGAGTATCGAAGGTGGGATCGGCCAGAATTAGATTCCTGGTGCGTTGACGCAACTCAGGGGAAATGTAGGTTTGAGGAGTAGGCTGTGTAAGTTTAGGTAATATAATAAACGGATGAGCCTCAGCAATTGTATAGTTACTTACACTCGAAATTGAAAGGGTACATGTTCCCTTTGCATTGGCCGAAGTAGGACCTACCCCTTGAACAGTTACTTGTGCCTTAGAACGTTTGCAATTCAATAATTGCGCACAATGTTCTGAAATAAATGAGCCTCCGGCACCGGTATCAATCAAAGCCCTCACTACTCGATAGGCTCCAGTTGGAGTTCTTAAGGTTACCAAGGCAGTTGCTAGCAACACAGTATTGTTAGCAGGTGAAACAGCCGCTATTGGGACTGAAACCGGAGATGCCCTGTGATCAGACTGAGCTGTTGTTGCTGAGTTTGCTAAGGGGGGAGCCGGAGAAGTAGGCACGGAAGTCTTGGTTTTGGCTACAGTATTATTATTAGGTAGCCTAAAATGCAACAAGGTGTGATGTTGTTTATGGCAGACTCGACATGTAAAAGAAGAAGAGCAGCGATTTTTATGCTTGCCTAAACAATTGATGCATACTTTGTTGGATTTTACCCACTCGAAACGCTGCTTAGGGCTTTTTTGAGTGAAAGTGGGACAAGCTTGCAGTTTGTGCTCAGCAGAGTGACAAAGGTGGCAACTCTGTTGTGATGTGCGTGTTGTAGTGGCATAGGCAACCTTCTTAACACGAGTAGTGGGTCCCACCGAAGGACCTGGAGTGTGCACAGCTGGCTCTACAGCTTGTTTGATCTGTAGCTGATCATGCAAAAATTTAAGAAGCTCTGTAGGCTTTGGAAGAGCAGTAGCAGAATTAGAAGCGCGATGGTGGGCTTCAAACTTCATAGCAGTTGCTGAATCTAACTTGGATGTAAGTAATGTCATGACTATAGCAGAATGTTCATCCACCTCTGGCATTGCTACTAAGGCCTGATAATGTAATGACAGATGATCTAAGAAATCTTGATAACTGTCTATTGACTTAGAGTTCAGCTGAGGAAGCTTAAGCAGGGCTGTTGCATGATTGTAAGCCATGCGCCTAGGATTTTCGTAGCGATTCTTAAGTAATGTTAACGCTACAGGATACTGCTCAGCTCTGAATTCAAGATGAGAAATAAGTCGCTGTGCTTCCGGTGTTAGAGAATCTATAAGATATTGAAACTTTTGTAATACAGATAAGGCTTCACTGGAATCTACGATTGAGGAAAATCGCGAAAAGAAGTTGGACCAGTCAGCTTGGTTGCCTGAAAATTTTGGAACTGACTGAGTGGGAAACCCAGCCGTAGAGGCACTTAAAGAAGACGCTGATATCGGCCCAGCAGAGGCCGAACCTATTATAGTGGAAGAGGCTAAGGGCTCAGAAGAGGCAATCAAGTTATCCAATTGTAAACATATGTTACCATACAAATCATCTATAGAGTTTAACCCTTCTTCCAATCGTTCCTCACTCAGGTCGGGCACCCTTTCAGAAGAGTGTTTATAGGGATCCAAGTCCGTCAATTTTTGTGTATAGTCCCTAGTAAGTGAAGTCAACAGGCGCTGATAGGTTGCGTTAGTAGCAGTACCGCTCCGTACGGCGTCATTCACATCGCCTTGAAACTTATTAAGACGGCGCAAGGCCGAGCGGCAAAGTCGTTCAAAAGCAACACCTGAAAGTTTAACAGGATTAGCCATGTTGAAGTGATATAACAAATATAACGAAAACCCAAATATCAGATATATAGAAGATGTAGTGTAAATTGGACCAAGGTATGAGCACAACTAAAGGTAAATAACTCCAATGAAAATAATTAAGAAGGGCGAGTCGCCAAAACACAAGTATATAAGATGTTAAAGTACCTTAAATGCCAATAATAGAAACAACCAAGTAATAGCAATAGTTGTTTTATGTTGATGCGTAAATATCGATAATATATAGTACACAATTAAGATTCAAACGTACAGGCCAGTAACAAGAATTATGTAAAATAGCTTACTTCAAGAAATCCTACAAGTGGTTAAGCCAACAGCAATACTAAAATTCAAAAAATCAATTAATGAGTGATTATTATAGTGGCAGTATGTGGTATGGTTACTTAAAGAAATAACGGAACCACAGAAGACCAAATGGGCCAAGAATAAGAAGAAATTCTTCTAATGAATGCAGTAGGTGTGATTACATAAAAATAAAGTAACCAAAAGGGCCAAGAAGAAGCAAAAAACAGCCTCTGGTAGTTGCAGTGTTACGTATTTGCGTGCTCGGTAGAGCTCATCCGGCACCACTAGATGGTTTCCGGGAACGTTTAGACCACTGCAGGAACTCCGTACGGAGACCATAGGCAGGTCTTGCTGTAAGGGATAGAAGGGTGGGGCAACAAGACAGAAAAGGCACCAATTCAAAAATAACAATAAGTTTATTGTTGAACACAGCACCTCCCCAGTTCTTCCGCCTCACGTCCGAGCCCGAAAACGCACACTGACGAGTGGGTATGCCCTGGGAACTCCTCTGACTGCCTGAAGGGCAGGCAATCCCTTCCAGGGCTGTCCACAGGTTGCTGATGAAGGATGATCTCACCTCCGACGGAGGACCAGCAGCGAAGCTGCAAAGCTGTTGGCATAAGAATAACTATGTAGGAACTGGGCAGGTGACAGGCGGAGCTGTATAGTCTCAACCTAGGTTGAGAGAAAATATAAGAGCACTAGGAGGGCTAATAAGAAAAGCTAAGGTTCGTATACTTGCCTTGAAGTTATTATAGTTCCGTACACCTCCTTTAATTAGAACTCGTTCTATCCAGTGTAGAGACCCCGTCTCTCCAGACTGTACAAGTGGGGGTTGCAGTGAATAGTCACTTAGCTTGGAATTAGATAAATGATTAGTGATCAAATAAATGTTGAGCTGAGACTGAAGGTATTGGCAAGAAAAAATAATATGAACTATTACCTTCAGGGCGATTGCAATAATCGCTTAAACGGCTTCCGCCGACCTATATTAACACTTAATCATGAACAGAGTAGAGATATCAAGGAGAGGAAAGAATAGGAAAATTATCTTACTCTGAATGTAGATGATGTTAATATACGCCACGTGCATCCGCCAGATTTTGACTCTAGTTAGAGTGGTGACTCCTATTATCACTGCTGAATAAGCTCTTACTGAGTGTGAGACTGTAAATTAGAGGTTTAACAGACTGCTAAGAAGAGTACCCACGTGGGGCAGCAACTGAACGGCGTAAAAAAGAGAACTGCGATCCAGCGATTTAATGATACGCCACCGAACTTAGCATACACTAGAAAATGTTATTTGAAGATAATTGTGCAATCTCACAAGATGATTCACGCAATATAAACGGCTTTATGTAAGATGTTCACTAAGAACGAAAAATGCAGTCTGGTTGGGCGTCACACCAGCTCCACGAGATAGAACGGAACTTGAGGTAGTGATAAGGTTACAACTACTAGGGCCCTGCCACTTAGCTAGGTGATTAGATTGAGAAACTGATACCCTGTGTTAAGGCTAGAACGTTACAACAGTGCTCTAGGTGACCAAAATTGTAAGTAACGTCCTGTCTCTTTTTTGATGGGAGGGGCCTCTATCAATTCAAGACTGTCCCTCAAACAGTTACGTATTTCGTGCATTAAAATCGCCCTTAAACTCCAGTAATACGTAACAAAATTTTTGTTTATAAGTAATTTTAATTTGATATTTACTAAATAGTCTTAATTGGGAGAAAATTTTGATTATGATGAATGTTAAATTGGTGTTGCAGTAGTAATATTCTGTGGTGCTGGTGGCCTCTACAATTTGTTTATAAAATGGGCTGTATTCGCTAACGCGCTGTAGCTCAAGATCATCGGCTTTTAAATATTCTGAATATTTTTTTAAAACTATAGAAATTTTTCCTTCAAATTTTATTGGGTCAGTTACTGACAAAAGAGAGTTTTCGTCTATTTTTTTAAGTATTTCATATAATTGGGAATACCAATTAAATTTAATCGACCTCTGAATCTGATGATTTTCTTTCAATTTAAGATAACATATTTTTGGTATCCTATCACTATTCATTTTGAGAAGTTTCAGGACGCCCAGTTTAACGCAAGTTTTATTACTTTAAGTGATGAATGATCTACCTTAAATTCCATTCTAATCAGCCAAAATGGTGTATTTTTGTTTAAATTAAAAAGTCTTTTATAAAAATATAAATATGCCCTTTCAATAATGTTAAGGTATCGCAACCCCCATATCTCGGAGCAATAGAAAAGAGTGCTCATGGCAATTGCTTCTTTTAGTTTATTTCGGCTAGTCCATGAATTAATTTTAGCTTTATTACAAATGTCCAATACGGCCGCAGAACGTGTTTTTGCTTCAGCTGAGATGCTCGCCTTATGAAATACACTAGTATTAGAGAACTGAACACCCAGATAATTATAATAGGAGACCACTTCCAGTTCTTTACCTAAGTAATAAAATTTTTTGTTTTTACTTTGTACGCCTTTATGAAAGTGCAAAACTTTCGTTTTGGCACTGTTTACTTCTAATAAATTTATTGAAGCAAATTTGGCAAGAAGTTCTAACTTTCGTTTAGCATCCTTGTATGTGTCTGCGAAGATAATCTTATCATCGGCGTACAATGATATCAGCGCGTCAGTGGTTTGATTAATTGGAATTCCATAAGCCCCTTTGGATCTGAAAAACGATTCTATATCGTTAATAAACAGGCTGAAAAGGAAGCCGGATAGACTTCGCCTTGAAGGACCCCTTTCGTCACTCTAACCTCTTCGGAGAGTTTTCCATTTACTTTTATCTGAATCACAGCCTGCTCATACATACTAATAATTATAAGAATTAATTTGCCACTAAGGCCTGAACGATTTAATTTTTCCCACAGTAGGCAATGATTGCCACTATCGAATGCTCGTTTGTAATTAACAAATATAACATAGAAATCACTATTCCTATACCCTAATTTTATCTGAGCTATAGTGTTCAACAAAAAGATGTTGTCTTTACATGACCGATCTTTACGGAATCCACACTGCGATTCTGAGATACAATTATTTTCTTCGCTCCAGATAATTAATCTTTCGAGAATAATTTGTGTGAATATTTTAAGACTGGTGTTTAAAAGGGATATTGGGCGATAATTCTCAGGGGAGAGTTTATTGCCTTTTTTATAGATCAAAGTTACCACCGACTTTGACCAGTATGCCGGTATTTTTTCAGAAACTAAGATTTTATTAAACAAAGAGATTAAATAGAGTTGCCAGTTTTCTGGTAGATGTTTAAAATATTCATTTGGTATATTATCTATGCCAGGGGTTTTACCGTTTTTCAACTTCTTAATGGAGAATTGGAGTTCATTCAGGGTTATCTCAGAGTCTAGCACCGGGTTAGTTATATTAAAACAATAATTATTATATATGGGCTGGTTACTATAAAACTGCTTAAAGTATGTTACGCATTGTTGAATAGATATCGGATGGTTTTGACGGTTTTTGGTTCTATAATTATTTATTGTTAGCCAAAATGCTTTACTGTCTTTACTTTCGTTTAGCCTGTTTATTGTATCTTGTTGGTAATTTTGTTTTTTTAGTTTTAATAAATTTCGATACTTTTTCTTTGATTTGTCATAAATTAGTTTAAGTTCGTGCATATAATTTCCTTTTTTAAAGTTTTTTAGATTAATTTCTACCATTTTCTTTTCATTTCTACATTCTTGATCAAACCAAGGACAACTGTATCTATGAGTTTTGTTAATATTGATTACTTTTTTTGAAGACAATTGTAAACTATTAGCAGTTTCGTACACTGCATCGACAAAGTTAAAATAAAGTTGATCAACCGTATTTAGATGTGCAGTACAGACATGCGCCGAGCACATAAGATTTTCTTTAAAAGCTAAACATTTATAGGGTCCCAATTAAGAGTGTCTTTAGTGGTGACATTTAGTTTGTCTTTTTGTTTTGGGTGATGGGATGTACAATAATTAAGATTTATTTTTAATGGTAGATGATCAGATTCAGAGGCAGTAATTTCTACAGAGAGATCATTTACTAAATGCAGACAATCAATGTTACACCATATCAAATCGATTACGCTTTGGCCATTAGAGTTTATATTTGTGAAATTTCCGGGATTATCGCTTGGTGATCTGCCATTTAACAATATAAAATTATTATTCTCGAATAAATCTACTAACAACTCTCCTTTGTTATTTACTATTTCGTCGTAGCTATTACGGTTTCCGCTAAAGTAGGTTCTACCGATTAGTTTATCATTAAATTGGTTGAGTTGACCAACCCTACAGTTATAGTCACCACCTAGCAAGATTAATTTACCAGGAAATTTTTGTTTAATATTAGAGATTCATTGAAGGAGTTTAGTATAACTGTTAAATCTAAGGATGGTTTGAAATAAACTAAGCCTATTATAAATTTAGAGTCGATTTGCATTACATTAACATGAACAAACAGCCAGTACTCACATTTCTCAATTAGATCTAATTTGAAGGTATTAGAATGAAATAAGATGATCAATCCGATGAGTTTAACAAGAAATAATAAAATAGACGACAATAAGTAATCCAGTGCTGGAAGAGAAGGGAATTATATACCGACCTGACAGGGAGTTAGAGAAAGGCAATCTGAGAAACCATCCAAAATAAACAAGCAATATTGTTGAACAGTTTTTCTCCAGCTTGAAAAGAAGTTGGTCGCCAAACTGACCTTCACACCCAACAAAACGGATTAAAAAAAAAAGAAAGTTTTATAAAGATTTCATTTTAAAATTTGTGAGGAAAATATAATAGAAATATTTTTTTAAAAGTTAGTAAATATATTTAAATGATTGTTGTTTTGTTTTTTATTATTTTTTTTATTGTTATTATTATTTGTGTTTGTGTGGTGTATGTATATATGTTTGTTGTGTGTGTTGTGCGTGTGGTTGGATAATAGCGGTATGTCTTTCTATCTATATGACAATTAACACAATTGAACAAAGCAACTTGCCGACATTCGGATCCCACGCACAAGGACGTCCTCATACGAATGAGAGAACACTCTACACTGTTACACACGCACATTTAGTCACATGTCACTGCATGCGAACTATATATACTATATAAAATAAAATTGAGAGCATTACTGATGAGAATTTAAATAAACATTGATAAGAAAATGTAGCCGACGCTTGGCGGTGCATATTGTTGACAAGTATTGATAATAAAACAAAGAAGAGTCACTTTCCCCCACCACTTCAGCTGTAAACACAATTTCAAGATCATATAGATTCCGGAAAATTTCCCTCCAAATACAACTGAATCCCAATTCTAGCGGGATATTATCTGAAAGTTCTTTTTTTGGAGTTCAAACAAAGACATAAAACAACCAAGAATTTGAGTGGCCAAGTTCTCCATAGACGTGTGTGTACCTTATATAACTTTATATACATGATAATGTTCAAATGTCACACAAAATATTGTTTTCATAATAATTGTACTTAATAGTAGACCATGTAAACAATAAAAAAAGGGAAGCGATTAGCTCAACGGTAGCACACTGAACTAGTAACGCAGAGGTCCCGGGTTCGGGTCCAGCCGTACTGCTCTTAAATTTTCTCTTTCTAGGAACCTCTACAGCTCACTGTCCGGTCATGGGCAATATTGTCTGTAACGAGAGAACACTGTCCGGAGGCCGGCAGTGTACTGAGAAGGCTCCGGGTGCCAATGGATGTTGATGCATATGTAGATGTTGATGCGCCTTAAATTAAAATCTATATATACATAAATCCTAATCAACCAATTATATAAGTTTAAATAATTGAGGATTGATAGTAAGATGGAAGATTCTTCTTGGCCGTTCTTAATATGATGGATGAGGATAGTGAGATTCGGTCCTTAAAAATAAAAAAGCTTTTATTTTTTCCAACGTTTCGACAAATATATTGTCTTTATCAGGGCAAGAAAAAACTATAAAAAAGCAATTTACTGTTAATATTGTCTGGCTCAAGTGCTGGAAGATTTGAGTTAAATCTGGCTGACGGGAAAAAATAGCAATTGAACATTAAACTGTCTCCAAGAGCCGTCCCGGTCGACTTTGGAACGGTATTTTGGCCACCATTGAAATTTGATTACCAAATTGCTTAAAAGTATGTGGTTGATATCCAACACGGGCCATGTTTTTCTCCCTTAATTCTGATCTTGGTCGGATTTTCCTTCATTGCCAGAGACTGCTTCATCGTATTTCACTTTTAAGGTTTCTGACAGACATCACAAGATACTGAAAGTTACTGCCTTTACCAGATTCAATAAACCAGACTGACAATTGATGAAAACAGAAAATCTGACTTTTGACGAAATCTGGGTTAAGAAGTACGCTATGACGATAAAATCCAGCATTGCGGACGCAAAATAAGTTTCAGCACGCTGCCTAATGCTTAGTTTTGATTGACAATACTAAAATTTTCCATTTCTTTACCATAAAACTTATGCACGGTAACTTAGTAAAACTTTTATCTTTCATGTTTCCAGGTCACCATCATGCAAAACACTAACAAAATCTGAGTCTTTGGGTTAAGTCCCTCTCCATGGAGTTCTAAAAAGAAGCTTACTGCAATATGGGCTAAATGTTGGTCTACATCATTCCAACGCCACAGTCTCCCCCCTAATGCTCAGGATTTCCTAGTTTTCAATTATCATTCCCTTTCATGTATTCTGTACCCGTTTGGCAATATAATAATAATAATAATAATAAATTTTTATTTGTTTCAAACATGTGTTTGGTCCAAAGTGAGTTGGTACAAAATAGGTAATACATTATATTTGGAATTTAAAATAAATAGCGACAATAATATTAAGTAAATACAATAAAATGAAATAAAACTTTTTCACCAATTATTATCCGCAATTAGAAGTAGAGAGAGAAAGGGGAGAATGAAATAATATAAAAATGAGAAATGAACTGCAAAATACAATAGAAACCATCTTAGTAAAGATAATGACAATAACAATGACTTGCAATAATAATTATATTAATAAAACATAAAATGATAATTCTTCATAAACTTAAACATGCATTGAAATAAATAAAAAAGGTTTAACCAAATTTCAAAAGTAGAAATTTGTACAAGAAGCAGTCATTGACCTGTAGTATTATGGTGATAGAAACATAAATAATATGAGGTATGAGGATTGGCAAACAATGAAATTATTTTGAAAAAGTTAGGCTTACTATTTGGCTTTTAATTTTATACTATTGATGACAAACAGAAATATGTCGTTCACTTTCTCTTTTGTTAATGAATTTAAAAGGTTTTCAATCAATTCAAATGGGCCACAGTTTAGTTTTATATATTTTAATAAAAATTTATTTCTAAATGAAACGAGAGCAGGATATTGAAATAAAAAATGATAAACATCGTCGATTTCTTTATTTGTGCATAGCGGACAATATTTATCTGGAAAAAATTGAACTCTCTCCCCGCGCACCAAAATTCTAGGAAATTTTTTTGAAATCAGCCGCAATTGAACTACTACCCGTAATTTTTCTATATTACAGTCAAAGTTAAAATAGCTTGGCTGACACCCTAGAGGACTTATCAGTCTATAGTGAGAATTGAAAGAGGAATTTATAACTGTCTCAATGTCCAAACAAATTAAGTGGTTTTTAAATGCTTCCAAAATGTCATCTTTGTAAACGCCCACCTTTATGAAAAGGAACCAGAAAGGTTTTAGCAGTATTTACAGTTAAAGAGTTCGAATTACAATAATCGAACAAAATATTTAAATTAGCTTGTGCTTTTGACCACGTTGAGGACAGCAGAACTGTGTCGTCCGCATAAAGCAACATGATTAAATCTTTAGTGGAATTAATATTAATTCCCTGAGCGCCTCTGTTGGTAAAGTAGTCAACAATGTCGGCTATGAAAATAGAAAATAATAAGGGGCTCAAAATTCCCCCCTGAAGCAGTCCCTCAGTGATATTGATTTCCTTTGACTGCTCTGTACCCTGTGAAATTACCATTGTGGCGTTATCATACATGTACATTAAAATTCTTAGAATTTTTCCACAAATGCCAATACTGTACAGCTTATGCCACAATTTACCGTGTGAGATAGAGTCAAACGCCCGTTTAAAGTCTATGAAGAGGGCAAATACTTTTCCTCTTTTCTGCCTTAAATGAATATTTATTGCAGCAGCCAATGAGAAAACTGCGTCCCTACAACCACGTCCTTTTCGGAAGCCCATCTGCTCTTCCGGTAAGAAATTTTGCTCATTTACCCAATCGGTAAGCCTTGTGTATAACACATAAGTGAAAATTTTAGAAATAGTATTAAAAATAGCTATTCCCCTATAGTTTCCCGGGTCCTTCGGGTCCCCTTTCTTATGAAGCAGTTTCATTTTTATCTTATGCCAACTGGCTGGAAATTCTTCCTTATGCCAAATTTCATTGAACATATTATGAAGGTAGTGTACCCACGAAGTGGGTAAAAACTTAAAGCATTCATTAGTAATTAAATCGAGCCCCGCGGCTTTATTATTTTTACAGGCATGTATGCTGCATAAAATTTCCTCTAATGTAAAATCGGCATCGAGCGTGGGGTGAAACAAACCGGCAAAATTTTGTATACTAAGTTTATTTGAAGGTAAGACAGAATGGTAAAATTGTTCCCATTCAGAAATCGAGATTGGACAGTCATCATTTTTTTTATAATTAAATTTTCTTATTGTTTGCCAAAACTCAGTGGTGTTTTTAGTATTTTTCAACGTACTTTTTAAAGATTCAAAATAAACATTTTTACTATTATTAATTAACAATTTATAAGATTTTTTATTATTTAGATAAAGAGTTTTAAGTTTTGATTCAGTATATTTTTCTTATAAAGTTTATATATTCCGTTTAATTGTCGCTTTGCCCAATGACATTCTTTAGAATACCATGGTTTATTAAAAATCATTGGAGAGCTGCCTCTAAATAACAACATTTTAGAATCAATCATTGAGTTAATGACGGTATTATAAAAATTAGAGTACAGATCAACTACAGAAGTACTATTAAAGTAAATATTGTTATTAGACTGCATCAACAAGTGAAACTCCCTCAACTTATGTATATTTCTGTTTACAACAGGAAAAATATTTCTATTTCTATTACTATTACTTGAGCGAACTCTAGGAGCGATATCCGTTTTTAAATTAAGCTCCAAGACACCACTAAAGTGGTCAGATAAATCTGAAATATTTTCAATTTTGAAATCTTTTATAAATGGAAGACAGCCAAAATTGGCCCAAACGTAATCAACTGTGCTGTTTCCCCTACAGGAAATAAAAGTAAACTTTGAAGGAGTGTCACCCGCCGATCTGCCGTTACAAACAAAGAAACCCAAGCTCTCCATTAAATTGACCAGGTCAACGCCTCTGCTATTAATTTCACCATCATAAGAAACCCTTGAACAATTTAAATAAGAATTCTCAAATAACAATTCATCTTCTCCAAAACTATTTAGGTCACTAATTCGACAATTAAAGTCGCCGCCTACGATTATACTGTCATGGCCATACTCGGAAGTTATCTCATGCAAAATCGAAGTGAGGGCTGAGAGTAAGATATCACCATCCTTACCTGGAGTTAAATAGACCAGCCCCATTATAAAGTTAGTATCTTCAATCTTGATTCTCAAGAAAATCCAGTTCTTATCACTCACCAGCAGCTTAACTGATGCGGCCATTTTCCTTCTTATAAAGATCAAAAGGCCTCCACTAGCTCTTCCTTTTAAATGTGATTTCGTTGCGGAAACAAAATAATTATGATAGTCTTGAAGAAAATAAGGAAATACATACTTGTCAGTAGTCAGCCAAGTTTCACTAAGACAAATAATATATTTTTTCAATAAAATTTCAATTTCATCATTCGACATATTACTCAATGTATTTATACCATAAATATTCCAAAAACAAATGTCATAAGCTGCACTGAAGTCATTTACTTTTTTGAGTCAGGAATTATTATTAACGCTAACGCTTGGTTTTCTCAGACGAGCTCTGGGCATTTTCTGTTTTTTCCTAAAATACTTCTTTGACACCGTATTAGGAGAAAAACAGTTAATTTCCAAATTATCCACCTCTGATTTGTGATCCGATAAAACAAACGAATCGCCTTCATTTTTATTGGTAATTCCGATAAGAGAATAATAATCTTCTTCTTTTCTAATTAGCTTAGCTTCAGTACCTTCATTCTTACGAATAAAAATTTTTCCATTTCTGTGCCAGATATGCTTGATTTTACCTTCCTTTCTGAATGCATGCCCCTTTTTAAATAGATTATATGTAAATTTATCAAGATTTTCATTAATATATATACGCTGCGAGTGTACTGTTTCAGAAGAGGATTGTGGGAATAGTGACAAGTTCAAAGTGACTTTCATGTATTCTGTACCCGTTTGGCAATATGTGTATGTTTGTTTGTGTTTTGTGAAAGTCGGAGTAAATTATGTTTGTTTTTAGTATGGATAGTAGTATATCTCTAGTATAGAGCCGGACAAGATTCTGAAGAACTAATTGGCCAGTCCACTTCCCTAAACACTCAAAGATAAGGTGGACAAATCTATTTCAAAAGTTTCCCTTCCTAAGAATACCGAAATAAAACGGAATCTAAGCTCTAATCTCTACTACATAAAATCTCTACATTAGAAATTTCTGTTAAAATATTTGGTATATTTTTATTATGGTTTTGGTATAATCAGACAGTTTGACAATTTGCACGATAAAATAACTTTGTACATACAATAATGTCATTTTCATCGATTCGTACAGAAAGTAAGTACATTTACACCGAGTACTACTTTGAAAGTTAATCAGAAGAATTTCGGAAGTTGCACTTTCTTCTAAAACCAAGTAAGTAAGGTCAACCAATTTAAATATACGCGACAGTAAAAAAAAAAAATGGATAGTAGGAAGAGTAGGGACAGTAGGGACAGAAGGGAGAGTAGGGACAGTAGGGAGATTAGGGAGAGTAGGGACAGTAGGGACAGAAGGGAGAGTAGGGACAGTAGGAAGAGTAGGGACAGTAGGGACAGTAGGGAGAGTAAGTATGACTCCATACAATCTTATTCCAATCCAATTTAAAGTAGTATTAGCAGTAAATGATGCTTAGTTTCATGGAAATCCGTCAGAGCAGTGTGAATTACATTATAGATAGTAAAGCATTGTATAGTACCCAAAAAAAGGACTAGTTTCTTGAATGAATGTCTTAATGAATTAATTAAGCAGAACCAAATGATATTAATAGATGTAAAGAAAGATTTGTTAAGTGGACATTATCTACTAAACAGAAATACGAATCTACTAGGGCTGACTTCTTTTTCTACATAGTAGTTAAATATGTTATAAGAAGTTGTATAGATTGAAGCAGTAATGAGTTAGTGTGGAGAAAGGAAAGAGGAATGCGGTGTCCGTCAGAGGGCAGAGCTGTGGTATTTCTTTTTATTACGGCTTCCTGCTTGCGTGTAATAAAGTACACATACGTATAAAGTCGGCGCCTCACAGATTAAATGACTAAAAGGTCTACTAATAATTACTTTAACTGCCACCAGCAGCAGCCTTGTAGCAATAGTGTTCCTCTCAGCACCGCAACCTTTCCCTACACTTAAAGTATAATATATCTGTATACTTTGTATTTACATTATATACAATAAAAATCCATTATCTGATTAGAATTATGTCGTTTTAGATAGAAAAATGACCAAGAATTTAGACAAGCTCATAGGAATTAAATTTAAGGAACACTCAGCAAATAATTGCCAGAAATTTCAGCAAGTTATCAAAATTAGTAAATGTAGAGTTGATGAAAAAAAGGCTATAGTAAAACGAATCCTTGACAGCAGTCTAAGAAAACCCATGATCTATCGATGGCGATTTGTCATACCTATCGACGGGGTGGCCATACCTAGACAGAAATTTCTATCGCCGACAGTTCTATCATTCGAATCCAAGGAATTGTATTATCCAAGAATTGTAGCAACTTTCACCACGCTAAAATTTCACAAGCAGAATAAATGAGATCTTTGTCCCCCATGCAGATGGCCCCTTCAGCAAAGATTTTATGTTGTTTTAAGTTCCTGGGAAGGATTTTTAATCGCAGGAAGTTCACTTGATAATTTGTTAAGATACGCAACTGACATGAAGGTATCCGGCAAAATCCGCTAACCGGAAGTGCAACTTTATTGCATTTTTTCTTTTTTCCGTTGTTAGCGAAATTCTCGATAAAAGGTCCATCTTGAAACTTCACATTCTATTTAATCAGTGTTGTCTGTAACGAGAGAACACTGCCTGGAGGCCCGCAGTGCAGTGAGAAGGCTACGGGCGCCAATGACCATAGATATTCACGCGCCTTAAAAAAAAAAAAACCTTGATTTTTGGAAGTTTCCGGAAGATTTGAAACGTTTAGTGATTCGCTTGTTTTTAGAATACGATTGGCCAATATATAAGATTGTTTAAAATTATTCATTAATACGAGAAAAATAAAGATTTTTACAGCTACTTAGGGCCGGACCTGCGGCAGCATAGCAATGTTATCTCACTGAAATCGGCGGGTACGAATACAATATTTGACCCACCCCTTCTTCTTCTACTTGTAGTCAACTACTTGTCAAAATTGTGGTTTTATGGGATTAAATGTTTAGAAGAACGCTGATGTTTTTTGGTGTCAGTTTTGTGCGATTATCTCGAAAACGGGTCCAACAATTTTGTTTTAAAGTTGTTATTTTAAAAACACACTTTATCCCTTTGGTTTGAAATATTTTCCTGGAAAAATTGATATTAGGGATTATGTATTACGACCTTGTTTTCAGGGATTCAGAAATGGGTACCTGGACAATGAGCGATTCAATCATTTCTTTTTACAAAAAAAAGTAAAGTAATGCCTATTTTTTCAGGCGGGCTTTATATCCAACACGATATCTTAAACGGAGGCGATTAGCAAACATACTTGCTATATATTACTGAATTAAATCCAACGCCAAGTCCGGGGGGAATCGAACGCAGGACCACATACATCTCAGCTTTGCAGTCCGCGTTCAATCAACTTTATAATGAAAAAAGGCATTCAGAAATTCAATAATTATTCAAGTGGGAATGAAATTCAATTTAAATTCAAATTCTTTTTATTGCTTTTAAAATTACAAATTTCATAGCAAGGGTTCAGTTCCCATAATTAAATAAGAAATCCCATAAAATATTACCGTTAATTTTAATTTAAAACAAAGTAAAATATCTTCTTAATATATAATTTTGTTGATAAAACGTAACTTAATAAAATTAAACAAACTAGAACTTGGTATCAACTGTTCATATATGTAAATAATAATCTTTACCTACAGATTTTTGATAACATACACATATATATTATAGTTATATCAAAAAACAAAGAGTTCAGTTATTTTTATAATAATTATCGTTTTTACAGTTTTACACAAATTGTTTTAGATTTTCTCTTATTTCCAAACATTTTCTATATACATAGGTTTTTTAATGCTGTATAAGGTGGTACTGTTTACAATATTCTCTAGTATATCATTTTCTGATTGATTAGTTTTTGATTGAATGTGACTAAAAAATTTTTCCCTATGTATGGCAAAATATTTAAAAAACAATAAAATATGTAAAATAGAATCTGGTTTATCAATGCAAAGTTTACAATTATTGGAATTCATATTTTTTGTTTTTTTATTATAATTCTTGGAAACTTCGTTCGCTAACGGATCTGGGAAGTTACTTTCAAATATTCTATTGGAGCATTTATTAAAAGATAATGTTGTCTGCAATTATAATTACTAATGTATCTAATGTAACTGTTATATCTTGTATTATATAGTTTTTCTATGGCTTTGCTGTCCAAACACAATGTATAAGCACTAATTATGTTTTTTTATGTTTATTTCATTGTAGTCTTGGGGCTCCCACAAATTAATTGCGCTAATTTTTGCTAATGAGTTTCTCAAATGCTCGCACACCAGTTAAAAGAATTTGGAAAGAATTTACGAAGGCCACAAGTCTTGTTAAAACACAATTTAGGTATACTATCGCTTTTCATCTTAAGTAGAGCTGTCCATCAACCGATCATTCATTCAAAAATTTGGAAATCAAGTTGTGTTCTATTAGTCTCATGCCTCAGCAAGGCGTCTGGAGTTGAGTTCGGGAGTTGCAAGAGAGACTTAAAAAACTATACCTGTACTCTATCTAGCATTTCCACGTACGGGACCGACCAGATTTCACCGAAATACAAAGTTCGAATGAAATTGTTCAATTAGAATTGGAGAATTGCGATTAGAGTAAGTGGTGTCAGTGCTTCACTCCAGGCTTTTAAACTACTTATGTACTGACAAAAAATAAATAGATCACATTATGATCACATATTCAATTTAGAAATTAATTTAGTAAAATTCCTATAAAGTGTTAAAAAATAATTTTACGACAGTGCGACAGGTTATAAATATAACCTAAATATTTATAACTTCAGTGTTTACAATGGACGGAGAGATGCGTGTCTGGAATCTTTTATGTTATTTTCAATGTTTGCGTTTTCACTTTTCTTTAAAAAATAAAAAACTCTGATTGGTTATTATCTAGTGAGGTGATTTGTGTAGCCCAGTAGCCAGCTCCTCAGGCAAAGTGCAGAGGGCGCCATCCACTTTACACGCACATCATCTTCCAACACAGCTTTACAATACTTCAACCCCCCCCCCTCAGCTACTGCCTTGATACTTTTTCGGGTGGTTGAAGTTAATAAAGAAAAGTTAAAAAACGCCCGAGGCTATGAGTGCATGTTATATTTATAAAAAGTGATTTGCAATTCCGAATGAAAAGTTTTATCTGTAGGCTGGCGGCTGGTCCTTTAAGTTTAATGATAGTGACCAGAAGAGGTCGTCATTGAGGGGTCGTCAGAACGTAAGTCTCAGTGGCTACCTGTCTGTGATATTATTAACTGTCTGTGTGTCAGTGTGTGAGGACAGGTTGGAGATATTAAGGGTGAGCTAGTGTACCATCTTCCAGCCGACTGTCTGTCCGTGTATGAACGACGGATCTCCCCCAGCTTTCCACTGATTACAGGCCGCACCGCACAACTAAGATATATCTTGGGTTCTTCTTCCTCTCTGTCAATTCCCTTGAAGACACTCAACGACCGCCCAGTGTCCCCCTCATTACTGGCGCCCCTTCTATTGACGTCACAGTTGGATCTTCTTGTTTCTCACTTCCTCCCTTCAGCCACTTTTATGGAATCCGAAACATTAAAAAAAAGATGTATGTACGTAGTTCGAATGGGGACATCATCTCCCCATTCCCTCCCCCTAATAATCAGTTGTATTCGCGCTGCTGAAAAATGATTCTCTTGTTTTGCCAGTTCCGGAAGGTATTTTTATTTTACTCTATTTATTTTTACTTTTTACTAATCACAACAAGAAAAGTTTTGGAATTGTGTCAAATTTGCGAAATTGAGTTTTCACAGGAAATTCAGGGTTAAGGTTTCGAACTTGAATATTCTGTACGAGAATCATTAGGGAGTCGAATAAAAAACATTCGGGCGTTTTTTTTAATGATTTTTCAGAATTTTCCTTTAACCCAGTCCAAAACAATTTCTTTCAATTTTGTTTCTTATCATATTTGTTTAAATCTGGGATTTTATCCGTCGTAGAATGCATATTTATTTTGTTCCTGACCGGTTTGGGATTATCATCCTCGTCAAAGTAAATCTATCATTTCGTGCAGAGAGTTCACTTCAAACGCAATGCGATACTTGTATTGAGTGAAACGAAAACATTGCGTTTGAAGTGAACTCTCTGCACGAAATGATAGATTTACTTTGACGAGGATGATAATCCCAAACCGGTCAGGAACAAAATAAATATGCATTCTACGACGGATAAAATACAGCATTGCCGATCATCCATATTTTCAACATTTGTTTAAAATTGGGGATTTTGAGGCGATGGGAAATGTGGCTTCCCTGTAAACTTCCACTGTATATAGTGCAGGTTTGCACCCCCTGGATAATATTGAAGTAAATAATTACTGAAAATTCAAGAAAATGTGTTGATTTACAAGTGGTGAGAACAGCAGAAAGAGAAAGTCGTGTGATTGCTTCACACCAGGTTTTGTCCAACTAGTTTTGAAACTAACATGCCATCATTATCATTCATTATGGCGATGATTCGGGCCTTTCACCAGGTATTTACCTTGGTGCTTGATGGTTGATTAAACTTTTACAAAATAGAATATCAAGATCTACCAAGATGTAGAATCCAGGTCTCTTAATTCTCTTCTAGCAGTTCGTCATGGCTGAATGTCAGATATCACTTCCATGCTAAGTTAGTAGTTTCAGTTTAAAAAATATTAGATTCCAGGTACCTTGTTGCAAAGTTCCCCATTCTAGAAAGTTGTCCCCTGATGGCCGACCTGATGAACTAAATTCAGTTTTTGCCCGCCTTGTCCCCGCAGCTTTCCTCTAGATAGACTAGTTTTGCTGAACACCTAGTTTCAAAATAGGTGTTTCCAGCTTCTTTTACTGACAATTTGTAATTTTCTTATTTTTAATTATTTTTTAAAAATTTTAATTACATACTATTCACAATGTTAAATTATCCTCTCAACTTGTCTATGATAGTAAGTGTCAGATAGTTGATCTCTTAGTATGAACGTTTAATTATACTATGCATAGAATGTCTAAGTCAAATTGCACGTAGGTGGAGCAGATTGTAAATTTTGACGGCTTACTACTTTCTGTTAAGACTTTAGCTTGATTGCCTTTATAATAAAAATCAAATGGATTATCTAGGCCAATTCAGACGCAAAAATTAGGACTCGTTTATGATTCAACAAATATTATGCCTCAAATTTTAAAACATAAAAAGGATGCACTGGTGCAACATTACACTGTTCCCGGTGATTGCAGTTCATTTCATCTCTAACCCGCTAATACTAGTCTGTTCTAGTTGAACAATCGTCTAAATTTCAATTCTACTTATTTACTAATCAGTTGCCCCCCCCTTATCGGTTACCATGAGAAACAAATATTTCAAATTTTATTATTGCCCTCCACTTAAGAAAATCTTTCTCCTATCAATTTTCAATCCACAAAAGATTTCAACCTTCACCCAATAAAAAATGAATTACGACTGTTTTATTTTAAGAATAGAGAATGAAAATAGTATCAGAGACATTTTCCGTGGTAGCCTGCTTCATTTTGTGGTCATCGACCGGTTTCGGGCGTTCGCCCATCTTCAGGATGCGTTTTTTAGACAGTGTGACAACACAGACTCGCACAGAGCAAACTTAGTTTCACACTTTGAAGAAACCGGTCGATGACCACAAAATGAAGCAGGCTACCACGGAAAATGTCTCTGATGCTTTCCAGCTCTGCGGAACCAACCACCACAACAAATGAAAATGGTGTTATACGAAGAAAACACTAGTGGGCATTTTATTTTATTGCATACTGCCTGCCGGATTAGATTAGATTTGAGCTAGCGTCAGATTAAGTTAGATTGCTTGGTCAGTTTGTATTAGGCTCATCAGCAGATTGGGTTAAGTTAGCATAATTTAGGTTAGGTGGTAACGCGTTGCTGTGTGCAGCAGCTTTTTTGGGGTTAGGTTATGTTACGTTAGGTTAGGTTTGGTTGGGTTAGTTAGGTTAGGTTGGCCTTTTGTTAACTTTAAGTTGAGGATGTTGTGCGTTGTGGAGATTGTGTTAAGTATGATTCAGTTGTGAATGGTTGTGGAACAGGCTAATAAGTAAATTTAGATACATTAGATGAGGTTACAGTAGCTTACCTTGGATTTACCAGGTATTATTAGTTTAAATCACTCCATTAAGTTTTCAAAATTATTTTATTACAGTATATGTCAGGTTCCAATAGTCCATACATGATTTGGATAGTTAATGCTGATAAAGGCTTTATATTCTTCAGTGGTTCAATGGTTGCTTCAATCACCTTGGAAAATAAAGAAAAAGAATGCTAATAATTTTATTTTAATGTAATGCAATTTGTTTTTTAATTAACTTCAACGCATTCGATAAAAATACAAATTCTGCAAGAGTTTATGCAGTTGAGGTAAATTTTGTTATTATTATTATTATTTCTAATCTAATAAATTCATTTACATAAAGTATACAAACACAATACAGAAAATCCTACTCAGCATGTCTACCTGGATTGTATCGTTCTTGTCTGTTGGAAGATCTAAGGACAACTTTCAGAGATGGTGCTCGTATTTCAGGCTCCATCGGTCACCACTGGCTCCAATTAAAACGAATACAAGTAAATAAACAAATAAAGACTTAATTAGCAGATATAACAAGAGTAGATAGTTATGAAGTGCAAGTAATTTTTCAAATAAAAAATAAATCTCAATTTGAATGCAATTCGGCGGTAGCAGAACGAGATGTTTTATGGTGAGAAGTAGGGTGATGGTGCTACCTGTTGCGGTAATAAGGCAAAATTGTAGTGAAACGGTACCGTAATGATCATTACAGTGACCCCACTGCACTCTCCAGTCGTTAATACCTCAATATACACACATTCGAACACTCTGAAGGAGAAAATTAGGGCGACTCACTCTCCCTGTCTCTAATCATCTTTTCTCTAAGAAAGTAAATAAATATTTATCATTAAGAAATTAGTTCTTTACCCCCTTTTTCACATAAATTTGGCTCGTTTTTGCTCTAGATTTTTTTTTTAATCTGTTGCGATCAAATTTCTCTCCAAAATACAATTGTGTATTAGAACAGTTAATTGCAACAGCTGTTTCCTATAGTTTGATCTATATCTTCACACAACTAAACAATATTCTTTAATTTCCAAATGTTTCATCTAGCTTAAGAAACTGACAAAAACAAACAAAGGATTAAACAAAGCAAAAAAAAATATCGTGTGAAGCACTCACATGAAAACCGTAGCTCTTCAGGTATTTCACCCCATCTATCTCCGGGTGGCCAGATGCTAGGTTACGTTTAAATGACCGTAACTTTTATCAAATTACATAACACCATAACCACACCAAACCATTACACCATACCATTAATACCATAACATTTCAAATTTTTCCAAAAATTATTGTATAAAAAAAATTATATAAACAAGTCTGCACTCAGGCTAGTTTAGATTTGTTATGCTTAGACATGTAAAGAATCCATATTTAGGTTTAGGTATACATGCGTGCGTGGATGGCTTATGTGAATTGTTAAGGGTGAAATGCAAAACATGTTTAGTGCCATCACACAGCCTGCTCATGTATATTGCTTGGTTCTTTATTTGTTTTGATTATTTTAATTCTTATTTTAATTTTCATTACTTTAATCGTTTAATTTTTAATTATGTTAATTTAAATCGTTATTTAATTTAATTTTAAATTTATTTTGATTAGTTAATTGTAAAGTGAATTTCCCTCCAACAACAGAGTTTAAAAATTAGACTCCCACGTGTTGTTTCCATTTTAAGAAAATTTGCCCCTTAAACAACCCAACACGTGTTCCTTTTTCCCACTCAGGTACCATCACCATCCCCTCTTGACCTAGTTTAAGAGTTTAGTTTCTAAAATACAATTAAAAAGACCATTCAGTGTGTAAACTGAATTTGCTCTATGCAATCTGTGTTATCACACTGTGTGACAATCGCATCCTAAAGATGGGCGAATGCCGGAAACCGGTCGATGGCCACAAAAAGAAGCAGGCTATCAGAGAAAATATCTCTGATAATTTCTATATTTTATATATGCTTAATTAGAAAGTATTCTGCAATTTACACTTCTATAAAATACTCGTACATTAGTCTAATTAGTTTAGTCTTCTATTTTTAATAAATCGTTAAAGTCTTTTACTTTTCAAAATTAATTAATTTTTCCTTTCCTTCAATTTATCCATTAAACTGAACAATAATACATTTGTTTAAATTTAAAATACATTAAATATGATTTTTTTTTTTTTTTTTTAAACAGCAATACCAAACTAAACAAAATTTAATCAATAAAAAACTAACTGAATGGCAACTTTAATTGCATTTATAATTTAAAACAAATTCATAAATTAGTTTATAAATTTCTATAGTGTTAGAAAAAATTATTTCTTCATAGTGCAAGGGTGATGTCAGGTACTTATACAAGTGATTGAATAAAATGATTCTTTCACTTTCATATTTTGGGCATAACATCATAATATGTTTAAAATCTTCGGGCTCATTACAAGAAGCACACAGTGGTGAATTCCTTATACCGATCTTATGGAGATAAGCTTTACATACGGCATGATTCGATCTGATTCGACAGAATGTTGTGACCAATGTTTGCTCATACCTATTCCTCTGAACCATAGCGGTTTGTCCAGTCTAACAAAATTTCTTTGATAAAAGACCCCTTTATGAGAAGAAAGATAATCTGATTGCCAATGCTGAGCTATTGCATTCTTTAAAACTCTGTTCAGATCTGAGATGGGAAGTTTAATATCTGTCAGTTCGCCAAATACGGCTGCCTCTTTCGCTATAGCGTCTACCATTTCATTATGGCTTAAACCACTGTGTCCCTTTATCATACGAAATCGATTGAGACCTTATTTTCCGTCTCTATGATATTAATTAAGTTTATAATTTCTACAATTATATGGTTATGCGTCGAAGAGTTAAATGCGTTCCATATTTTAGATAGACCACTTAAACTATCACTCAATTTTAAATATTTTTCATGTGGTAGTGAACGAATATACTCACCACAGTGAATATTGAGGCATATTGAGACAAACGAGCCAATCGACAGAATTTCGCTGCTGGGTCATACATGGCACTTCCCACCTGGCTGTCATGCTTAGAGCCGTCCGTATAGATGAAATAACCATCTGGCCACCTACTGTTTATATAGTCGTCAAAATAGTGGTTTCTTAAATTACCAGGTACTATGGATATATCTTTGCTTAGACTAATTTTATATTCTCTAACAAAACTTTTAAAATCAACACAATATAAAGAAAGTTTATTATTTACATTAACAATATTGCGATACGGTGACATACGGAGAAAACTCTCAATCAATGCTTCCTTAGTTGCCCAGTACCGATGAGTCAGAATGTTTGTATTTAATTTGCATATATTATTATAAACATCTATATTGTTATTCATTAATAACAAAACGATCAGAGAGAATCTGAGCTCTATATAGTAAAGGCAATTCTCCTGCTTCCGCATACAAAATATTAACAGGAATACTATTTAGAAAACCAAGGCATTTTCTGAAGCACTTATTTTGAACCAACTGCGCTGGTTTTATAACGGATTTTTTAGAATGGGTGAAGAAAATTGATCCAAAATCCATAATAGACCGGATCGTGGCTCTATAAAATAGCAGTGAAATATCGGGGCCTGCCCCCCATTTCTTGTGTGAAATAGCTCGAATAATATTAAAGTATTTTTCAGTTTTTCCAATCATAGTGTTTATGTGAAGTTTCCAATTTTAAAGCTTTATCCAACATTAAACTCAGACATTTTACAGAAGTAGTACAAGGAAATCTCCATTTTCCCAATTCTATAGATTGATGGAAGTTTAATCTTCTCTTCTTAGTAAAGAGACACACTAATGTTTTCTCTTTAGAGACAGTAAGATCGTTAAGAGATACCCATTCAGCTAGTTGATCAGAAACTAGCCTCAATGATTGTTTACAATCCCTCCATAGTACTATCTATAGTATAAATGCAAACATCATCTACGAACTGTATGTAACATTTTGGTTTCAGGGGTATTTATTGAAACAAGATTTGCCACACAAATCGCGTAGAGAATCGGGCTTGGAGTAGCCCCTTGAGGCAATCCGATTTGCGTGACGAAAGGTCCATCTAGGGAATCATTAATCTTTAGGTATATGTTTCTGCTAGAAATTAAAAGAATAAGGTTTTTTATAAGCTTTTTGGGTTCTATTTTGTTTATCAGGACCGGAAGTAACACAGAATCATAGTCTCTAGAAAAGTCCAAAAACAAAGCCAGCATGACTTTGTTGGAGGTGAATGTTTGGTATATGTCTGTCACCAGCTACATCTGATTGTGTTGCACGGACTTCCCCTTTCGGAAACCATATTGGGAAGGTGGAAGTTTAATCCGGGTGTTTCCATATATGTTTTATAAAATCAGCTGACTTGTTTGTAAAATAACAAAATAAGCTGACAATTGTTATTGATGGTATAAATGAGTGTATAAAAAGACCTAAAGACAATCTAGCGCTGACCATTACTGACGCAACGCGACTCATATTAGAAGAAACAGAACCGCATGGTCACACATGTGTGACAGTCTGGATCGCTTGATGATACGTTCATTGTATCAATTTAATAAATTCTTATGCGCCGACGCAAAAACAGCATTACCGTTCACACAAAATTACTATTATAAATATGGCACGGTCTGTGAAGTTCTGGGGATTGTTCCAAGTGAACGGGCACCGGCAGTAGTCTAACATGAATGGCTAAGCCTTTAAACAGAAAATCACCGTTAATGAAGTAGTTGAGTTGTAACCCTCTTCTTATTGTTGAACCTATCAAGTACAACCATTTTTTGATTAAAAGTTTCCGGTATTTAGATATTTTTTTATATTTTTTATTAGTCGTGTTTGGTATACAATGTGTGCATTTACGGTGGAATTTCCAACAAGTAAGCATTGTGCCAGTTTGCGATGCTGTTTAATACTTTTGGGTACAGTTGTTGCACACGATACCATATAGTCGCTTCTATGCACACTTTTCATTGTTATAAGCTTCTACTGCTAAAGGCCTCATTTTTATAGATACTTGAGCAATACTTGAACTTTAGCCCCATAGAAAACACATCCGATTCTCGCTGGACGATCAACGTTTTAGACCTGAAATGCTGACTGCACACAGTCTATATATAAATCTTTCACTTTTATTTGAAACAGTTTCTTTTTTGTTTCGAAAACATTGATTTTAGCGGATGTTCCGGGTGCCTGTTAGTTATCTAACGTTTAAATCTGAACTGAGATTAAATTTATCAAAGTTTTCCTGGCGGTATACAAGATAGTTGAGTTCAGGAACCCCCCCCCCCCCATGTTTACTGAATGTTCAGGCCAAACTGAACGGTAGTAGACATTCCAAGTTTGAAGAAAATGTATCAATTAGAAAGTAATAATTACAGTTAAGAGAAAATCGTAATCTATCTTTGTTACATCTATCGGTGTTTCACCAAAAAAAGGTATAGACATTTTTTAAAAAAGCTGATATCTAACACACAGAATTCTTTTTCACTCTCCGAAATTTTCACAAACTTTCTCATAATTCTGAATATGTATATTTACCATGCTAAGCTTAAAGGAAAACGCTAGAGCCGTTTTTGTGAAAATCGCGAATAAGTGGCGGGGGGAGGGAGATGCTGTATGTCTGTCTGAGGCTGAAACTAAATTGCCAAATATTTTGTTTCTTATGAAGTTTCTACTAAAGTTATGAAGACTGACAGACTGTCTGATCTGTCTGGTTGTCCATAACATCATCACTGCATCATCAAGTAGAAAACTCTGCGGACGTGACTTCTTGTATTTTTATATTTGAACATCTTTAATTCTTCCAGCCACAAGATACGTACTGGTGAACCGTTAGTGGTGATACTGGTGTTTTGCACACGTCTAGTTGATATTATCTGCAATTTTCATTTTAAACATAATAAAAATAGACAATAAAATCATGTGTGCAGCACTCACACGATATTCCTGTCACAATGAACGTTTATTTATATAAAATAAGAAATTTTCTTTAAGTTTCAAATATTAATCATTCATGTTAACTTGAAGATTGTGGGGACAAATGGATTACATTATTGTCTAGAAGAGTTCACCAATAACATTTAACACCATAAAATAACATTTGAAGTTTGTTGCCGAAAATTCCGCAGACCTTAAAATAACTTTTTTCGGGAAAACGTTGAAAGGAAATTGTTGAAAATCCTTTTCGAGAAAATTTAAATAAAAAAAAAGAGAATCAATAATCTATTGTTTACTGCCTACTTTCGATAACCAATTTTTTCCAATTTTGGAATGCAAGCACCCTCGTTGCTTTTTTAGACATTTTAAAACAAATTTCTTTATATAAATACTAGGTATATATAACATTTGCATTTATGATTTAATCTGAAACCAGGGAGAAAGTACTGGAGCTTAAAACTGTCCTGTAGAACTATTTAATTATCAGCTGAAAGGTGTTAATGGTTATGTTAATGAACAAACTGTTAATGTTAATTTTGTAGACGTTGAATGGCAATCTAAAAGCAGCAGTGCTGCATTTTAACCCCCGCGTTGTTAATTCCGTGCACTACCACTGAGCTAATCCCACCCCTATATATAAATGTTACTGTTGACCACATTAGCCAACTTTATTTAATACTAAGATTATAAGCTTTATACACATGTTATATGCTAATTTATTTAATTTAGTACTTTATGGGATACGATTTCCTTTCAAGCAGTGCCCATATCGATAACAATAAATCGATTATTTAAAAGATAACCTAACTAAAGTATTTTAAATTAAATTATTATTTCATATGTTCATTCAGTGTGTTTGTTATATGATTTAATTAATACGAAGCAATAAGATTTAGTTCAGAGTTCAGAGATGTGTTGCGCCCCAAGAGTACAGGGAAATGATTCTGCATTATATTAAAGCCAGCCAAATCTATAGCAGTTTCAAAACTGTTTCTGACAGCTTCATTTAACAGCGTACTTGGAATAAAAGAGCACTTGACAGACTGTACTAAAGTAACTATACCAGCAATTGTATGTTTGGTACAACGCAATTGCGTCACACACCAAACAGAAGGGACATTTCCTCTGGCTGTTCTTATGTTTAACACAATTATGTTAGATGTGTAAAAGTGAAGGGCTATTCGATCTCCGTGTGTGTTTGTGTGAGGGGTGTGAGGGGGGAAGGAGTGTAGTATAACTCAGAAACTAAAAAAAAAGCAGGAAGTTAAATTTTGATATTCCGCTGAGATAATGACCAGCAGATCTATAGGGAAGGCCGTGGGAAGAATACGGTCAAAATCCCTTTAATTGGAATCACAAGTTTATTCAAGAGAATTTTCAGTTTTTGCAATTTTCTCGTAATAGATTTGACGATTTACTTTAAACATCTTATACACAGTAACACACATTTACGTCTAGACTTTTGTTCGAATTTAAAACTGTTGGTGGACAAATTGATATTACAGAGGTTGTGGGGAAGAAGTGTCTTTTTAAGCTTCCCTCTGAAGTGGCAAGCTTAACTTGTAGGCTATGCTAAGGAGAATTTGATATATGGCAGAAATTTCGGGTTACTTTGGTTGCCGGAAGTTTTACTTTCTTGAATAGTTTTTTTGTTTTGTTTTGGTATACCGCGATTATTTTCCGAACGAAAACGCCATTGGGATTCTTTAAACCTGATTTACTCAGTACACATATTTCTAAAGTAGACGTTTCACTTTTTTTAAAACTTTTTCTAAATCACTTTGACGGGATTCCTGGAAAAGCTGGGACGCCTCAACCGTTCCATGTGATTTAGAGTAAAATGTATATTGTATTAGAGACAGTAGATATTTCAATAAAAATTCCAAGCTTGCAGAAAATCTGTCAATTAGAATTGTGTGAATATCGGTAAGAGAAAGTGGCGTAAATGTTTCACACTAGTTACGTTTCTCAGATAGTAGTTATTTCAATCAAATAAAAAATAGACTCTCTTGAAATATTTCACTTTTTGACGTTGCTAAATCCTGTAAAATGACCCTCCTAAGACTATAGTCTTAGCGGAAATGAATTAATCAATTCTTCCACGGATTGATATGGGCGTTGCTACGATATCCTTCACAACTTTATGCGGACACTGCCAAGCCCACACAGTTCTTCTTGGATTATTATAAGGTTGCCACATACTGGCAATTATTAGTTCACCATCACACACTCTTACTCATTCATACATTGCACATTTTTACTAGAGACGACTGCATGCAAAATACATAGAAACAGAGAAACACAACGAAATCAATCTCAATGGGATTTAGATTTCTTACCAGTCAGGGACTGAAGCATTGAATCTCTACGGGGCGATGGCTAACTCGATTGGCTCCGAATTGGTCACTATAGGGACCCCTAACACCCCAACAGGTTACAATGATAATTCGTCTAAAAATAAACAATATTCTTGCCAAAACACCATATCTTTTATGATCTTATTAAAGGAAACAAACAATATGTAATAAATTTAAAACTGATTAAATAATAAGCCAAGTTAAATAGGAATGACAACTAACAGGGTTACCAACTTCTTGGCGGTCCGAGATGAAAGGCCTTGAAGAACAGGATTCCTGCAACGGCATGGTATTAGGTCCGAGAAAGTACATCGTATCTTCTTCTTCTTTTATTTTTATTTTTTATTTTTACTTCTTCTTCTTTAGCGCGCTCTCTCTCTCTCTGTCTGTCTGTTTGGCCAGCATCCAGCAAGACATCTCTGTATGGACCAAGAAGAAGAAAAACGTACGACCAACTAGTGGCCGTACTTCTATATGGGACCTGTATACAGCACACATGCCTACTTGTTTTATGCTAACAGGAGAAGTATGGCACACATTGCTGCCAACACATTGTATATTCTCGCTAGTTAGAAAGGAATGCCAAGTTTGTTTCTTTCTGTGCCAACTTGTGGGGAAGGGGCACACGGGGCGTACATCTCTAGCATTATATCTATCAGGATGGAAAAGAAAAAAATAGAAAATATTTCTTTCATTTTCTTTCCCTTGTTTTGTTTGTTTGATTGAAGTTTTTTTTTTAAAAAAAAGTTTTGTAAAATTTATAATTTTCTATTTTGGACAAGGAAATATCAAAAACAGCTGTGACTTAACTCACGGCCTCATAAATTAATATCCAATAAGAAGAAGAAGAAAAAAGTGGTGTTTCACTCTTCAAACTTGAACTTTCACTAGATGTTAGAAATGCCCACCAGGCGGAATATCTATCATTTTTGTGATCCGAAAATTCATAGCGATGCGTCTCCCCCTTGGAAATAATTTCTCTGGAAAAAATATTTAAATACTAAGTAAAAACTTCATATGTGTGCGTGTATAGTGCATGTAAAGCAGACAGATCGTGGAACGCTCGTACTGAGCATTAAAGGTTGTTTCTTAAACATACAGTGGTTCTCCACTGTATTATACATTAGCCGAACCCCCTATAGATCAATTTTTCTTTGAAAAATGTTTCAAAATACCGAATAGTTTTTGCAGTTAGAATGTAAAATTCGCAGAATATTGCCGTTCTGGAGAAAATAGCTGAAAACGGAAGAAAAAAAAGAAAACATTAATCGCTCTAAATCGAATCAGAAATTAATAAAAAAAAAAACTATTCTCGATAATTTAGCTGGGGAATGAGTTAAGATTGGCAAATGGTTAAGCCAATCTGGCTTTTACTAATTGCCTTTTGAATTTAATACATATAACAATAAATATTGATTGAGTTATATTAAAAAAATGTTAACTTTTATTAATTGCTTATCCAGAATAAAAGTGTCATTACACGAATTCGAACAAAGTTGAGAAATAGGGGATGATAATGGAACTCTTTCAGTTAATGGAACAACCTCTTCTGTAACTGATTAGTGAAATGAGGGTAAAGTTTATAGTGATTGGCACTCTATTAGACTACTCAAGTGAAATGGGTCTACAAATCGACATCGACCTTCCCGTCTTCGGGGCAATTGGTGGATTACTACCACCACGCTAATACGAGAAAAGGTGACAGGGAACATGGGACGAGTTTGAATTGGCAGGTTTGGGATAATTTATGTTTACTTTGTATATTATATATATATATATATATGTACTCCCCAGTATTGATAGGTTGAAAAGAGGAGTTCTCTGTAGGAAGGATTGCACACGGGTTATGGGAGAGGGAGGGCCAAACATGGAAAGTTTGGGTTCACGATTGCACATGGAGAGAGGCAAGTGTAGGGCGCATGATCCTCAGGGCAGTATCGACCCATAGTACTTGGTTACCAGACCACTGCATCCTTCCAATTGGTTCACATGGAAGTATACACACTGTGTAGGACTGCGCAATCTCCACACACACACACACACACACACACACACACACACACACATACACATTCACCATGATGATAAACTTATCTCTTATATTATAACTTGCTATCAATTTTTTAAGATTTTTCAATATTAATAGAGCCAGCTAATATATTGAGAATTCTATAACACGAATTTGCACGCAACAAATAAATCGTACATGATCAGCTTGCAATGCCAAGTTTCCTTTCTTTACAACCATGTTTCCTCCTAACTAATGAGGTTTTGTTCCTCATTCGATGTTTGACCATTAAGGTAAACAGTCCTCAGAGATTACATGTTTACTTCATTATCTTTCAACCCGATTTAGTTCACGTAATGCATTTTTACATGAATGTAAATTAGACCGTTAGTCTCATTCTTGATAGATTTTGGAATTTTCAATAAGTGTTCAGGAAATTAAGTATTAGCTCTTTTGGACGTAATAATTGATCTTTACAGGGGGATGCCCAAAAACAAACTTGTTCTGTTAAGATATCATCAGAAATTCTTGGTGCTCTTGGATCGTCTGCGGGAAACCCGGCCATTTCCATACAGCCATTCTGCTACACCGGAGTACAGTACCATCTCCAATACTTACAACACACCGGAGGTAGTTAAATCATTTAGTACTCATCGACTAGTTTCGTTCCGCCTGCACCTGTCATCAGGATTCTTGTTAAACTTATGAAATCACAGATTGTAAAGTTAGGGATTAAGTATTGAGTTTCCGCAAGTTTTGAAGGCTGAAAACAGTCCCACCCAGTATTGTAGAACTATTGGAGTCTACTTCTTGCAGGTCGCATCCATTGCAGTGAATTGATTTGGGTTGAGTAAAGTATCAGCAAACTGTAAAAAAGACTGCAAAGTTTGGGAGGTCTTCTCGATTTGAACTTACAGTTGAAATTTTGAAACACAGATGAACAGAAGCTCCAGTATAGATCAAGTTGTTTCGAATCTACTTGAATTAGCGCTCTGATTTGCGACACTGTTATGACAATGATGACGGGCAAACGCCGGCTAAAATAGATCCCACAGTATGACGAGCCCTGGCACAAAATCAGTTCAACGCCACGCATAGAAACACAAATACACTTTTCTCTGCCTTACATTGTTACAAATGCAATGTACAATAACAAGATCGCCTGTGCTCCAGACTTCTAGTCCTCCTCCTTCTACTATAGATCTATCTATTTACAAATCATATATCATATATCTTAAATCACATCCCTTATTCATGACAAGGAAAGGGATAACATCATACCTTTGATTCAATCTCATGTAGCTTTAAAAGGAATCAAATATGTTTTCAAAATTCCATTATGTTTGATCAAAACTATTATAAAAGGAAATGATGCAAATAACCCAATTCAAAATTTTCTCCCGCTTTTTTCCTGTTTTTATTTATTTTCTTTAAAGCATCGCTCCGACCACTTTTCTTCAGCATACAAACTAACAGACCCTGCCGGACTAAGTGTCATCCTTGCTACCTGTTGAAAACCTTCAATTTCCCCCACCACCATCTAACACCTGTATTGCTATGGGCAACCAACTTTTTAGTAAACATCCCCATAAAAACCCCACCTCTTTTATCTAAATCATTTTTGAAGAAAATTGATTTTAGAATAGCTCTAGTTAGGTAGGAAAGGGACGTCAACGTTAATTGACGAAGTTTTCCTGTAATTACCCATTTTAGTACAATGTACGGTCCGACCATTACTATGTCATTAATTAAAGTACTGCTAGAATTGCTAGCCAGAAAAAGTTAATCGGAAAATAGATTTCTGAGTTTCTCGGAATTTTCCTGGAAACGTTAAATTTCAAAATGGGACCTGATGGCAATAACATAGTTGGGGACCCGATGGCAATAACATAGTTGGGGACTCGATGGCAATACCATAGTTTGTGCAGGTTACAGTATTTATTTGTAATACTGTAGGGTGATAGTGTAGGTGTAAAACATTTTCAGAAGAAGAAATTAAGTAAATCAAAAGTAATAAACAATGTACAAATAATTAACAAGAAAGAAGTCTCCGCCCAAGCGAAGGTCGCAATATACAAATCTATGCAGGTACTTACCAATATTGTCTTATTCTTGGTGACAAGACTGAAAAGACAAATTCAAGCCGCAGAAATGTGTTATTTACGAAAGGTTTTAGGAAAGATTAGAAGGGACAAGATAAGAAATGACACAGTAAGAAGAGATCTAGGCGTAGAGCCAGCCATAGATTCGATTAAAATGAACCAACTCAGATGGTTCGGACGCGTTGTCAGAATGGGAAATGACAGGATCGCAAAATTGTTACACGAATCGAAGGTGGAAGGCAGGAGACGCCGCAGCCAACCAAGAAGAGCCTGTGATAAGGAAGTGAAGGGAAGTTTGTAAGCAAGAGAATGGAGAAGTACAATTGAGTTGGCAAGGGATAGCAACAGGCGGAAGAAGTTCTGTAGGGTCTGGTAGAAAAGGACAGTACCATATGTATATCTAGAAATGATAAAATAACTGAATGGTTATAACTGGTATGAATTGTAAGGTAATATGGTTTGACAGCCGCAAAATATACAGATGTACTTATCCAGCAATTTAATCATTAAAATAAATAAATTAAAAATTATATACATTTCAATGACATGTATTTTTTTGTAATTCATTATAAATGAAATAATAAATTAGTGATTAAAGTAATTATCTTGTAAAAGTTATGATAAGTGAAGTGCCATTTTTATTTTGTTCATGGCAACATGGATAGACGGATGGAATGTCCATGTCTACTGTGGGCAAGTTTTTTTTTACGTTCTCTCATTCCTAGTGAGGAATAGTATAGCGAACATGTCAAACTTTACAATTGACTAATCATCAGAAGTACATGTGTTAAGGGCTCTGCGTCCGAAAAATTAGTTTCTAGAAATAGATTTGTGAGTGTACGGTCAGTACAACTTAAAAACGGAAAACCGCAAAAAGGTGAAACTCGGTATTTGGATTAGGCAATAAATTCCGACAAAGACGGCTCCAACAATTTTCTTTAAACTTGTTGTTGTATCAACTAATAATGCAAACAGCAGCAACTTCTGGTGGAAACATTTTTTTCAGAAAATTCATTTAAGGAAAGTTCTAGGGCAAGGGTACGCTAGCGTTCCTCCTTGGTGCTATTTCAATTCATTTCACGATTCTGTCGCCTATATAATTTTAACAAGAATTTAGCGCATTGGGGAAAAAATTTAGGTTTAAGGGGGAAAAAAAATATCAGTTTACCGGAATTATGATTTTGTTCAATTATTTCTCGAAGGCACAAACTATGTACTTTTTCAGTTATTGGGTAATACCATAAAAAATAAATCAATCAGAACCGTGTGGACTGCAATAAGGGAATGTTGTGTGAATGTTTCACACCAGATTTAAAAAAAAAAGTATCAACATATACCTGAAACTAATACATGAATGGTGTTTATTTATATTTTTATCATTTTACTTGATTCTTCTTCTTCTTTAGAGAAAATCGATTTTAGGGTGTTGAGAAACTTAAAATTACGCTGCTAGAGTTTTAGAATAGTATTTAGACGTTTGCGAGCTTAGTGATCCTAAAGTTGTGCTCACTGTTTCAGAAGAATTATTGTTCGATTCTAGATATCATCCCAGGAGCATGTTTTCAGAAGGATATTATTAGACTGAGGGCTATTCAATATCGCTTCTTTAAGCCATTTAACAAGAAGCTGGCTAGTTTAGAATTAAACTTCACACCTTGCAGGAAAGAAGACTTATCGTGTTCTTGGAAGAGGTAAATAACCGACAATATCACTCTGCGGATCTCCTTGCTGCCGCCATTCCGCTGTACAAACAAACTACTATTTACGCCCACATTTCCATTCTATGTATCTCAACCATTAACAGAAACGTTAATACACTAATGATTCGCGTGGTATCGCGAATTCGTGATGATTAGTTTTTTTTGTATCTTTTAAATTTTGTACAATCTCAATTTGGCCATCCATTACGAAAATATTCTGGTGTTTTGTTTGTGATGCAAATTTTTCACAGTAATTCCTCCAACCGAAATTACTTAATGATGAATATGAAAATACACTTAACTTTGCAACTTTGTTGTCTGTAAATATATGAACAATTCACTGTTAGTAATGGTTAATTAATTTCAGTATGTGAATGACCTTATTTTCATTAAAAATTAAAAAAAATGAAATAAGAATTAAATGAATGAATGAAAGAAAAGATAAAAGCCCATAAAGAAGTAAAATAAAGAAACATTTTGAAAAAGTCCACGTATGTCTTTAGAAATTTATGTTTTATATATATAGATACTATATATACAGAAAAGAAGAAGAGGTAGGTGGATCGGAGAACCTACACTGGCTAATCGATATTGGGACTCGATTGTGATTGTGAAGGACGATTTAAATTATTTATTATAATACTATATAGACAGCAACAAACAGCGCGCACCTCACAAACACATACATACAAATATTCAGATATATCTGTGAGTTAAGTGTTAAGATAACAATCTACGTATTAAGACATTAATCAAAACCTATCTGACTATAACCTCCCACTTGCAGTACTAACGGTGCTGCCCTCTACACTACACATATAAGTTAAAATATAAATAATAAATAAAACAAAATAGAATCAAACAACTTTAACATCTAATCTCGTCCTTTTAATTTTGTTTTATTTTATTTAATTTTTATTTATGTCCAATGTTATTCTATTATATAATATTTAATTGCTACATATCAAATATCTAAATATAACTCCTTTTGTTTCTTTTTAATTGATTATGTTTTCATTTTTAGTATCCATATCCACAAAAATTAATTGCATCGAATTTTCATGTTTTTAATTTTTACTTTTTCTTTTTGGTTTAAGAACAAGTGTCAAATTTTCGAAATTAGTTTTCAAAAAAATCAATTGAACGAAAATAATTTTTGTTTATGTATTTTTTTAATTTTCCACGATTCGTTGACAACGATAATAACGTTTTGTTTGAGATGCAACCTACATTTTCGTAGATCTGTCACTCTTGTTCGAAAGTTACTTTCGAGAAAATCGATTGTACGGGATTCTGGAGAAGCTGTTACGTCACTCTTCCCTCAGAAAGGACATGTCATTGTAGTGTAGGTGCCCCAACAACTATAATACTGAAGACAATGCAATGTTTAATAAAAATTCCAAGTTCGAAGAACATCTATCTTAGAATGTAGTTACTGAATGTAATACCGCTGCAGGTCCTGGCTTAGAAGAGGCCTAGGCTCGTCTAGCTTGTCGTAAGAGACGACGACGTCTAAAGGACCACGCTCCATATGGCATCTCCCCCATTCTTTCCTAACAATGCTCTTTCTCCTTGATGAACTCACAATTTAACACTAGGATGTTTCTATTGGATTTCCTGGACTGTGGAGACATCACAACCTTCTTGTTATGCACGCATAATTCATTTTTCAAAATCTACGAATTAATTAAATAAAAAAATAAATAAATAAAAGCTGACAAAAAGATATTAATTTATATTAAATTGACTCAGGAAGAATTTTTAATTTCTTAATTACAAACTCTCCTCCCTCTCCTGGTCAAACTGACCAAAAAAAAAAGTAATCATCTACCAGCCGTTTCAGTTTTTTTTTTATCGATTATAATTATCGAATAATTAAAATGCTGTCAAATTATGTGTATGTTTTTCTTTATAATTAACAGTACATTATAATTGTTTAAAATTAATTTCTCTGTTAAAAAGTTCAATTTTATTTTTGATGTTTTTAAAAGGACACATTTTCAATAATGGGTGTGTAAGCTGAATGGATGGATAAGAGTGCGATGTCATTAATTGCCTTCCACTGTAAGTAATAAAATGTCTTAGCTATATATGTCGATAAAATTCTATTATAAAAAAAAAATGTTGGTGCGCAACACTAATTAGGCTTTAACTAACTGCAATTATTAGAATGTATAATTGATAGATTTTCCTTCCAACTTGAACTAATCGTTTAGTTGGTGTTAGCATGACTTTATAGATTTAGACGGTGGAGGGTTATAGTTATTGGTGGGTTTAGGAATAAGTTCTACCTTAATGTGATTACATTGTAAGGTGACGACGCCTATCAACCCCCTGCAATAACTTAATGCCAGTTTGTATGTTGAGCCAAAGTCATAAAATCCTCAGACTTTGTCTAAAATCAAGTTTACTATAAAATAAAGTTCCAAATAAAAGTGATAGAGATCTCTGTGTTAGTGCATAGTTTAGTGGAATGTTCAAAGAAATTTATGCAACATGTTTTTCGTGAACATTGCTGGAAAAAAGAAAAAGAAATAGATTCTGTTGTTAAAGTTATACTCGCGGTTTAAATTGTATTTCCGGTGAAAATATACATTTTCTAAGATATTACATGATCGTTAATATTTCTACTTTACAACAGATCGTAAAAGGAAAAATCTGCTATGAAACACTCATACGACTTTCCCTTACTGCAGTTTACAGAGCTGTAATTGACACATTTTCTTCAAACTAATAGATAGATAGATAGATAGATAGATAGATAGATAGATAGATAGATAGATAGATAGATAGATAGATAGATAGATAGATAGGATAGATAGATAGATAGATAGATAGATAGATAGATAGATAGATAGATAGATAGATAGATAGATAGATAGATAGATAATTAAGTTTATTAAAAGAAAAATACAAAACATAAAAAATCTTGTATGACAAATTAAACTTATATAGCAATGGACAACGTCCGTCTGCCACTTCTCTTGTTTAACAAATTTGAATCAATTGATTTGTTTAACATTGAAATGTTTGAGTTTTGTAAATTGGGCTTTAGTGTTTGTCTTTAGACACACTTCAGTTCGCTGATGGCTAAGCCATATGACGACAAAGGTACACTTGGACACATCGGATCCCTCTTCAAACTAATAATTTTCACTAAATATTTACTTGTCTTCAATTTTATATCAATTGGAGAATCTTCCGAAACTTCCTTAAATGAACTATCTTGGAAAATAGTTTCAAATAAAAGTTGTGGCTCTATATATTTAGTTGATATAATATGTTTAAAGAAAATTGATGCAGCCTTTTCAGTGAGAATCGCAGAAACTGAAAAAATTATTCAGGAAATCGGCATTCCCGGTCTATTTAATACTATTAGATAATTCTTCAACACTACTACATAATATCTACTTAAAAATAATACTATCTAGAAATGTATTAAATATATTTATAGGAACAATAACCCCACCCATACACCAAAAGGTTTTTTAAAAGAATTATTCCAGAGAAATGTTTCAAATAATAGTGGTACGTGTGTAACTAATTTTAAAACCATTTTTTAGAGCCTTTTTAGAGAAAAATGTAACAAAAATTAAAAATCCATACAGTAAAGTGGTACTTCCGGTTGAGGAATGAATGTTGACATATAACATACTACCGGATCCCGTGGTGACATCTTAACGGAATGCCAAGTTGGAACATTCTGCGATTTTTCATTTTTGAACTGTGCTATTCACATACATACATTATACACACAAATACGTGCACATAAGGAATTTTCCATAAACCACGTTTTCGGACCCAGAGGACTTCAAAAATCTATTTCCGGTGAAAAGTCGATATCGAAAATTTGTAGGTACTTCCTGTCACTAGGAATAAGAAAATGTAAAAAAACAAAACAGTGTCCTAATTTCTGAACTATTTAACATAAGTCAATGTGATTAATGTCCCCGTAAGTAAGCCCGGTTAGTTTGATAATACTGAATGTAATTACTATGGGGTTTGGTTTGTGACTGAAATATTTGATGTGACTTCTTTTGTGTTTTTTTAAAGATGAAGGGAAGAGAAAAATATCACAGAATATCACAGATTCTCTCATTTCATTGGGCCAAACATACACACATACACATACACACACACACACACATACACACACAATATGAATATATAGTCTAATTGAAGGAAGTTGTAGGATATGTGGTCTTTAGTAGTAACTCCACATTCTGATTGACTTCACTTCTATCCCCATATTTAACACAAACACATACTCTTTCTCTCTCCACTTACTCTCTCTCTCTCTCTCTCTCACACACACACACACACAGTCTGTCTATCTGTCAGTTCTTTGGTTCTTTGACAATATATATGAGGAAGCGCAGTTACATATTCTCACGTTAAACACAGTGCCGCCTCCTTACAGATTCCCTACAAACTAGCTCCTTCCTTTACGGCCAGTCTTCATCATCATCATCATCAGATGTTACAATTTAATGATGAGCTGGGCACTACAGACACACACACACACACACACACAAAACACATCTCTTGTGGCGCCACTTTACAAAAATTGACACATTTTACTTTTTTATAATACACACACATACGTGCACATAGTTCTTCCCCTTGATATATTATAGTAGAGAACATTGCAATTATTTCGTTTCCGTACAGACCTTACTTCTAGCTTTTGTCAGATCAGCAACTAACGTGAAATGCAAACTGCTGATGATGATTACGGTATTATACAAGAACATTAGTTTTATTAAACAAATTTCTGCTTGCCAATTTTATCAATTTTGCAAATTTTGACAACGCTCTTTTTTCTCCCTAATAGTTTGTAAGTAAACATGACTGAAATAACTTAGAGCCAGTATTTTGGCAAAATCTGGGCCTCTAGGTTGGCAACACTGTGCTGAAATGTTTGGTAGCACTGAATTTTCTAATTGCTACAAAACAGATACCATAATATTCTAAGGCACAACTGTAACCCTTTTGTTCGGCCAGTTTGCATCAGGATATCCTAATTGTAGAGGCTAGAGCGGTCTGTGTGTGAGAAGAACAAAGCGAACCTCCACTCAGCAGCTTCTAGCCGCACAGTTGGCCAATATTCTAAATGTCCTGAGTATGGTAACAATGGTAAGTGATTCCCCTAGTAAGTACATTACACTCCAACTATGAATGCAGCTCTTAGATCTTTCAAAGTTACTCTCTGGTGAAGTATCACTATGTACAGTAATATTTTCAATTCTCTTTGCTGCTAGACTGAACCTCTCCAATGCTGCCAATTTCTTTCCACTAACGGATTATCACCATTAGGCATGGAAACTCCAATAATATCTTGTACAAAATACCTCGTTTTCCACTTGTATGTTTAGGTTAATTTCGTTGGCTCTTCGCATAAAAACCAACAGTACCGATTGCTAACTAATTTAGCGATCATTTAAATCTTGCACACACACACACACACACACACATACACAGAAAGAGATAGGGCCACAATTATTCTATACATCAAAGAGATAAAGGAGTAATTAATTGGTAGCTACTAGCTTCTTTGTTAACATTACATTTTAAACACTGAATCAAATATTCAACTCTATTGCGATACATACAACAACAATTCAATTCTATTCAACTACTCTCATTTAAATCCAAACTTTTTTTTTGCTTTCTCTTACTCCTAGTAGGAGGAAGTAATGTAATCATGCCAAATTTTCGATATCGAGTTTTCACCGGAAATATCCGTTTTGAGATCCCTAGAGTGTGAGTTCCGTGTGTGTGTGTGTGTGTGTGTGTGTGTGTGTGTGTGTGTGTGTGTGTACAGTATATCTCAAAAACGAAAAAATCGTAGAAAGTTCAAACTTGATATTCCGTTTAGGTTTCACCATGGGATCTGACAGTGGGTCATCTGTCAAAATTCCTCAGCCGGAAGTACCATTTTACTAGTTTGTTTTTTACTTTTTTGCAATTTTCTCAAAAATGGCTCCGACGATTTTCTTGAAACTTGGTATATCAACTACACACACAAAGAGCTACAAGTGTAATTTGAAACATTTCTCCGTAAAAATTCATTTAGGCAGTTTTGGGGGAAGGTTGGGGTTAGGTTTTCCTCTAAAGTGCTATTTCAGTTTGCTATCAATTCTGTCATCTAAATAATATTAATTAGAATTAAATATGTGGTTAAAATTCCGAGTTTGAAATAATCGGATGACCCGAAGTGCGTTTACTGAAATGTATTTTTCAGTTTTCTGGTATTTTCTCAAAAACGGCTCCATCGATTTTCTTTAAAGTAGGAATGTTTACTATACATACGGAGAGCAACAACTTTTATTTGAAATATTTCTTCTGATAATGCCATTTAAGAGGGTTTTGGTTTTGTTTTTAGAAAATTCATTTAAGGGCAATTTTACGGGAGGGGTGGGGTCTAAAGTGCTATCATAGTTGATTATACAGTTCTACTATGCAAACAAAATTATTAAATAGAAATAAATAGATGGCCAAAGTTTCGATTTTCAAGAAAATTGGTAAACCGGAAGTGCGCTTTTACTGAACAGTTTTTCAGTTTACGACCAACTCCGACGAATTTCATTAAATGCGGTACACTAACTATAAAATTTGTCAATTTCAATTTTGAAAACTGGAGTAAGAGAAAGTTGTGTGAGTGTTTCACACCAGATTTTTTAAATTATTCAAAATTAATCATGTGAATAAAACACTCATGATTTCTAAATAATCATTTCTGGCCAGATTGCCACAGAGTTTTATGTTTGTATGTGCAAAATATTGTTTCTTTAGATCAGTGGGTAAATATGGTGGAAATGTCACTTCACTGGAGAGCCCAACATCATCACAGCTCTTCTTAATTGCATTTCCGGGGAAAAATGCCACAAATAAAAATTGTAGCTCTTTTCATGAATTCTTGATGATAGACCGAGTTCAAAGAAAATCGTCGGAGACTTTTCCAGAAAATTACAAATAACTGAAAAACCTTTTCCAGTAAAGTGATACTTCTCCGATCGACCGATTTTGTCCGAAAGCTTATTGACGCGTCCTCTGTCTGGTAACACCTAAGCGAAATATAAGTTTCACACACACATGCACTTACAGAACAATTTCTAAAAATCATTTTTTTCGAACTTGGGTGACCTCAAAACACATATTTCCGGTGAAAATTGCATTTCGAAAATATGAAACGACCGCAATACTTCCTCTTATTAAGAGGAGCAAGGGAAAGAAAAAAGTAATAGTCAAGTTATAAAAATCAAATTATTAAGTCAATTTCTATCTTGATCTGCAAAAGATATAAATTTGTTGTATATTTTAATTTAATACAGAATAAATCAGGAATAACTATATGATTTTCTAATAACTTGTTTTATTCTTTATTGTAGCCCTGATCTATGTTGGCACATGCACGGTTTTGGGTACTTGACTGATCCTTACTCTCTCTTGTATAGATGTTATAATTAAGCTGTCTTGTACGTCATTAAGTAAAATACTAAACTTATTGAAATGCATTTATTTATTCAGAATTTAACTAATCATTCACCCAGAATGAATAATAGCAGCATAGAATTTTGTATTGTTTATAAGATTATCCGTCAACTTGGGATACCAAAGTTAATAAGATGTAAATCTGTACACTACGTTAGACAACCACAAAATATCATGCAACCTGCTATGTCGATACAGAGCATCTAATGAGCCTAATCATATCTAATAAGCTGACAGTCTAAATATAGTGGTCAACTGTTCCTAGAAATAGAGATAGTAGTCATCTGTTAACTGGGACTCCTGTTTCATATCCGATGGTCCATCATCCGATCAGAGATACAGAACATTTTAATAATGATCAGAGCACCGCGTACCACTGAACGCATTATATTTGCATAAATAGTTTAAGTAGTTTACAAGTTTTTTAGCAAAAAAATAAAAAAATCTAATGTGAAACACTCACACAACTGTCTCTTACTGCAGTTTACAGAATTGTAATTCACAAATTTTATAGTTAGTAAACCAAATTTAATGAAATTCGTCCATGTATTTATGGAGAAAATCGCGAAAACTGAAAAAACTAAACGCCTGAACTAAACAATCAATTTATTTCTAATTGTAGAATTTTATTTCTAATTCCTAGGTGGTAGAATTGTATAATCAACTAAGGTAGCACTTTAGAGGCACACATAACCCTACCCCTACCCCCAAAGCCCACTTAGATGAGTTTACCCGGAGAAATCTTTCAAATAAAAGTTGTAGTTATTTATATGTGGAGTTCACAAACATAGTTTAAAGAAAATCGTTGGAAGCGTTTTAGAGAAAATAGCAGAAAACTAAAAAAAAAAACACACTTCCGGCCATCCGATTTTCTTCAAACTCGAAATTTCAACAACATATTTAATGTTTTTGGTGTTCGTTACGACCGTTGTATTCAATGTTGAAAATGGATTTTGAGGTTCGGTCAAACAAAAGAACTCTTTTTTAAATTTCTACCGACGTTTCGGCAAATTTATTGCCTTCTTCAGGGTAAAAATTTTGTAGTGAGAAGAAGGCTTTCTTTTTCAAATAAGGAATCTTTAAGGTAAAAAATGGTCGTAGGCGTGGAGTCACCAAGAATTCCTATGTGCTCAGCTGGATAATTCCTCGCTGGATCGCTAATAATTTAAGTTATTATTATAATTTTAATAAGCAATAAAAAAAAACAACAATCTAATAAGAAGTAAGATATCTATTGTAACCACTCGAGATATCAAGATCAGAAAATCGTGTATCGTGTAAGGAACACAAATAATCAAATTAAATAATTTATAATAAATGAAGTAGCTGTTTGGTCTGTCTGTCTTTTTTTAAAGTCAGATTTGCATATTTATCTATTAGGTTAGGTATTTACTACGCCAATCCATCTTCTTATACTTCTGAACAAATGAACTCCAACACAATTTCTTCTAAAATAAATGTAAATAGTAGGACATACAAACCTACCTCGACAACACCCTCGCTTTCAATTGTATTAAGTAAGTATAGAACAATACGATTAAACGAACCGTCAACAATATCGGAAGTCAAGACTGAATGATTCAGATGGCAGTCCTATGATTCACATATCCTGGATGTATTGTGTCTGAAACTGAATGGTACATTATTTAATGCAGAAAAAAAATTAATCATTCTCATTGTCTTGAAGTACCATATGACTGGGTGACTGACTGACTGCCCTTTTTATTATTTGTTGATGTTCTGATTGATCTATCGATTGTTTTATGTTTGACAGGATTGTCAATTGTTTATTAATAATTTTTTGTAGAACGTTACAAATTTTGGAATTATACTTGAAAACATTCCTAATTAAGTTACTGCCTAGTTGATAAAGTTTTCTTTGGAAATTTCTTCTCAAAATAATGGCACCACATCAGGTTCCTTGTACTGAGTAATGTTTATTAATAACCCAACAAGAATATCAAATAGTAAACATTAGTACACTACTCAATTAGGTTATGTTCGCTGTAATTTGGCACAATTATCAGATATTTTCGTTTTAGTTTTCATTACAGCTAACAGCTTAATTAAACTAAAACTACTATTAGACTAATATAATAAATCAATAAAAAAAAAAAATATTAGTTATCGAAATCAAAGCCAAGTTAATAGTGCACATGATTACCCATCAAACCGCAACAACAGTTGTCGCTTCATTGCATTAATACACTTGGTTTTATGCGTTGAAAAACGTTTCACGCTTCAAAGGTCAGTCCAATCGCCCCTAACGCTATTAGTTTTATTTATTTGGGGTTTTTCTTTTTGAAAAAAGAAAAACATTCCAACCAGATGTTAAGATGAAAATTATCTACTACCAGATGTAATGAGGTTTTTTACTCCCACAATGACAAATTTTTAATATCTAATGAGCATTGCAAAAAGTGTTTTTATAACCATTAAAAGAAAGGCTGAAACCTCAAACAGCTGTTTTACTAATTTATCTTTTAAGGATATTTAATTAAGTTAGCAGTGGTAACAAGCGATCATATGGTGGAATTAAAATATTAGAAATTATGGGTCATATTTTGTGCTTTATCTGAACCTCACTAAACTGTCTCTATTGACTGAATGGTGATTGCTGCTGCAGAGAAGATGCTGATATCAATCACGTAACTGTAACAAATATAAGTATGTGGTAGGATGCATTTTTGCATTCATTTTCCATCAAAGAGTAAAAAATGAAAATATATTTTCCAAATTGGGGGGGGGGGTTGCTCTTATAACAAATAACTGACCACTCTCACACAAACACTCATTTCATTTAATTTTAAATAACAACATTCAGATCAGGTGCCAACAATGATAATAGGTAAAAGATGACAATGAATCAGTTAACCCAACAAGTATCTCTGATCTGCAGCTATCCAGAAACACTTCTTTCTACCAGGATTAGAGAAGAAAGAAGAGCAATAAAGAAATTTGGAAAAAGCTGAAGGCAGACTTTGCTATATTTTAAAAGATAGGGTTTTATTTTTCATCCATTCCATGACATTTTGAAGAGTTACAGACATGATCAGCAAAGTATTTAATGCCAATATGTTGGATCTCGAATTACAGATAGCATACAAATTATCTCGGAGTGGTTGATCTATTCACGTGACGTCACCTCCCTCCAACCTATTTTAGGGATGGAACCCCTAAAATATCAGTTTCCTAGGAAAAAAAGATTTCACAACAAATTAACCTATTTTTTATAAGTCTAATAAGGTTAACCAAATTTTAAGGAACTCTTTAGAATTATTTTCGAGTAATTCGCAAGAAACTGGAAAACCCATTCCAGCAAAGGCGCACTTCCTTTCCTCAATTTACTTTAAATTACGTATAAAAATACTAAATTCTTCTATGAATTATATAGTTATTAACAGTTAAACGGCACTTTGACATAGTTCCACGCCAAACAACCGGCCAAAATTCAATTTTCCTGGAACAACTTATAAATAAAAGTGATGTGCAGTTAGTTAATATGAAAATTAAAGAAAAACGATGGAATTTGTTTTTTTCCGAGAAGATCGTGAAAATTGGAAAACAAAAATCTGGTGTGAAACACTCACACGAGTTTCTCTTACTTTTTTTTATAATTTAAGGCGCGTCAACATCTGTGGTCATTGGCGCCCAGAGCCTTCTCAGTCCCGATCTCCGGACACTGTTCTCTCATTATAACAACACTGTCATTCACCGGACAGTGAGCTATAGAGGCTCCCAAGAAGAAAAAATCTAAATGCAACACAGCTGGACTCGAACCCGGGACCTCCGCATGGGAGTCCAGTACGCTAACCACTTAGCTATTCCCTTCTCTCACTTTCTTTTCTCTTATTTTCTTTTAACTTAGATGTTTTTACTTAGCCCGAAATAAAATATCGAGATACATGACCTGGGTGCATGAATTTACCCAAGGGAGGTAACAGTCAAATAATAGGTTAGTTTATTTATTATAAAGGGGAAAGGAATATCGAGTACTTTCCCATTGTGTGAATGCACAGTATGAATGAATCATTAATATAAATGTATTTTTGGCGAAAATGTACTTTTATAAACGTGAATGTGTTTTATTGGTATGAATGTATCTCTTATTGGCAAGCTATTGTTTATTAGTATGAATGTTTTTTAGTCTGAAAGTATTTATTGGCGAAAATGGTTGCATAAATGCTTAAGAGTAAGTTTTTTTTTATCAGGGGTTGAAAGAAAATTTATATAAAAGTATTTCACCCCATAGCTGTAGTTAAACTTAGTTTTGATGATTTTAGGATGTACAGGAACATTAGTTTAAAGTACTGCACATCCATGTTAGCCTCCTTCGCGGTATTATTATTGTACTAAAATTTATTATTAATTAATCAATTTAATTTTTTTTTTCTATTTAAATAATATTCTTTAACACCAATTTTTTTTTATATATATATTTTTTGAGCTTTATGAATAAACAGTAAGCTTTGGTTACATTACAGTCTACCCCAGTTGTTAATAAAATAAGGGATGGCATAAACAATAAATCCATCGTCGACTAGATCGATGATATAAGAGGGGACGTGTGGGTAGCTCCTCGAATACCTGTGGCTCCAGTCTGCTGAGCAAAGTGTTGTGTGTGGAAGCCACACAGGTTGTATGTACCATCCCAACTCGAGTGGCCATAGAATGAGAAAGCTTAAATGAGTAGAGGCGCTAATGACCATAGTAGTCGATGCGCCGAGAAAAATTAATAATACGTTTTTATCTAAGCAAATAGTATTCCAAGTTCAAAGAAAACCGTGGTAGCCGTTTTAGAGAAAATTCTCCCCCAAAAAACGTGTTAAGAACTGTAACTTCCGGTTCTTCATATTATACAGATGATTGAACCACACTTTGACTTAAAGTGGCACTTTAGAGGGAAGCTTCATGTTTCAGCACCCCCTGAAACTATTTTTCCTGGGAAAATGCTTCAAATTAAAGTCCCGGCAATTTATGTGTGTAGATGACACACGAAGTTTAAAGAAAATCCCGAAACCGGGATATTGACCAAAACCTTATTCTCCTTATATTACCAATAGCAGTAGATTACGTAATGTTAAGTTTCAGCTTCGTGCGCTATTTTGGGTTTGAGATCTTTTGTTGCCAATTCTCTCTCTTTGTTTCACAGTCTGGGAACATCAAAGGAAGAAACAGTGACACATAGTTCTGAATTTTAAACAGTCCAATTTATGGGCCTAATTTTGTTCACTTTCAATAGCATGACCTCCCTGAGGGAATTCTACTGAGGCAGCGCTTACAACCTTCCTGTTTGATTAATTATTACCTCTTGTTGTAATATCTTTAAAGTGAAAATTTGTATTGAATCAAATTTGCTCAGAGTGATTAAAGAGATTGGAGCTGAATTTTTATTTTACAACACCCAAAACGAAGTTAAAATGTTTGTACAATGCAATTACAGCAGTTATCACGGTCAGGATGATTAATCTGTTAATAAAAAACCATCAAAAATAAATTACCATAAAAATCGTTAAGGTAAATTAAACAAGACAATTGTAAATCAACCACAGTTTTTATTAGCTTCTAAAAAAAAAAAAAAAATTAAAAAGAAGACAAGCAAGTACAAAGGGCTGACACTAGGGTTCGTTAAGGGCACCAATACTGTGCTGCCATCTGCAAGCCACTAACAGTACCAGAAGGGGTTAACAACCCCCCAGTCAATGGGTTAATTTTGTCATTTATTTTCTAAACTAAAGTTATTGTAATTTATAATTTGAATATTTAGATTTTTATTTTTATTAAAGTTTAAGAAATGTTTAGAATAAAATTGATCATTGTAGTTTATAAAGTATTAAATACCACTATCTGATTTTAGCTCCCACAACTATCCTGTAGGCTTCACTTCGGAAATATGAACCAAATTGACTTGCATTATTTTGTTCCATATAAGTTAGTACATGGGAAGTCAGGAGTGAGGCAAAATTTGTTCATCCAATCAACAATTTCATACATGAAGCGTAAAGATCCTTTTTAAAAAATCATTAACATTGTTATGACATGGAGATTATTTCCGGTAGGCTGGATTTCAGTACAAATGTGTGAACACACGGGAGAGGAGACGATCATCACCCCCTGGAGTGCAGAGAGTGGCGCCTCCTGCTGAGTAAACGGCGGCATTTTGACAATCCCAGCTAACTACGAACACAGCCTTCTGTATGGTGCAGCATATGTCCCTCCTTCCCGGGCAATGCATAGTGCGGCTGCTCATACTAAGCTTATTTCTGTGTTACACGACACTCCGCTCTGGATTTCACCGCCTCCTAGAGATCTTGTCCGTTCAATAGCCATAGTTCTCCTCTTTCCATAGCTCAGGTTACACGTGCATAATAAGTAAGTAACAAATCTTGTAATCAACAGCCAATTATTTCCACTATATTATATTTCATTACTTTTGTTACAAATCAATTCAAATAATTTAGGTTTTATTAATCATTTGCCAAATAAAGAGATTAATCGTTCAATAAATATCATAGATTTTTAACATGAGCTAAAATATAATTCTTTTATTAAGTCTTTCTTTTAAATAATCTTTTTGAAAGTGATACAATTTTGAAAATTCTTCGAGTTCACTGTGGCTCTAATACTGGAGCTGAATTTTAGCCGAAATAGATGACAACCACCCAACAAAGCAGAACTTTATTCACATCAAAAGATGCCGCGTTTATTGTTTAACTATGTCTCAGCCAAGATAAATTATCTAACTTTTTATTGATTTCTTTGATACTTCCCAAAATGCATTTCGATAATCGAGCCAAACAATCGAAAGTTTTACTTTATCTTAGTATTGTAAGAGTAAGTATTGCGACTTCGCGAACCGTAGAGGTTGAGTTTCCTCTGGAAATCGCTATATTTTTTGACCTTTGAGTGCGAAAAATAGTTTTCAGCGAATGAAAATCGTTTTTAATGAACAAAATATATCAGTAAAGGAAACATGCGTGATAACTTATTAAGATGGCAACCCTGTGTCAAGAAGTTTCCTGTCAAAATCCGCCAACTTCATAGGATTTTTTCCCGATTTTTCTCCAAAACGTAATAATGGTAAAGCCCTGTCACTTTTTATATGAAAGATCTTGTTGTTGGAAAATTAATTTTTAAAGGTGCTTAAAGTTAACTTCACCTCTAAATTGATGCTTCAAACTTGAGGGGAAAAAATCGTTGAACCTAGAGTTTCTAAATTTGCTCGAAAACGGTTCAGGTTTGTTTTCAAGTTAGAATGCTAATAGCATTTTCGTGTATAAAAATCTATCCTTTTTTTAAAAAAATTGATATTTAAAGGTTGCTGGAGCATTTGTAACTTAGATTTCTAGTATTGTTAGGGGATTTATCGAGGCGCTGGATGTTGATCAACAATGTAGTCTCAATCATATATCTATATGATAATTCTTTACCACATTAAGTTATTAAATGCAGTAAGAGAAAGTCGTGTGAGTGTTTCACACCAGATTTTACTAATTATTCCAACTGGCCCAAGTAACTATTATTTCATGTGAATACATTTCTTGGAACCTATGGGTAGTTCTTGGGATAACTGTAGAGGTCGATAGGGATTCCCATCACGCTTGGATAAAAAAACTAAAACAAAAATAATACATACTTAATAATATAGAATTATAGATTCCAAGTAAGTTGGCAAGAATTATTTAAAGTAGATGTCGCCTGTGTGGCGAAGGACTCAGTGATTTTGCCACAATGGATTCGTTTAAGAAAAACTTAACAAAAAATATCGTATGTCAGTTTCTTAGAGCAGGACAGATGAAGTTAAATTATCGTACATTATAATTACTTACTAGCCATATTCTCGTATTTATGTAATATTTTGTGTATAACCGAATTCTTTGCGGTTAAAAATAATTATTGAAGGGGTGCCCCACTTGAAAAGTTTTTAACTTCTCTTGCAATATGGCCAATTCTTTTTCAAAATATTTAGATCTCAATCGAACAAATACTGCTTTTCAATAAACTTCACCCCAAAATTATAAAATACATTGTTTCTTATAATAAATTTATTTTTTTGTATTCTTTAAGATTTCATTCAATAATTTTTCTATGTTTTCCGTTTGCTGTCAGTTGATGAGATAAAGCACGAACTTCAATACAAAAACAAACCTTTGCATTGTTCTCATGTTTAATACTTCCGGCCCCCCTCCACCATCTGCTGAGAAACATTTATCGTCAGTTCACATAGAAATATTCTCTATTAACAAGAAATTATATTTAATTGACCATATCAAAAAGATATAAATAATATATATACAGTATACGTATGTATAAAACTTTTTTGATTACATTAAATTTCACTGTTTATATCATCGAATTTAGAATTTTATACTTTAAATTGCGAATTAAAGATGGTTATTCGTAATTTACAGGGTAATTTATTCGTTTCAGGTATTGGAAAAACAAAAATTTGGTATTTTTATTGATTCGAAGGTTACAAACAGGTAGTAATCACCATAAATGAGACATACTCTAGTTTAATTTTGTTATACTATAAGACATTTTCTGAATACGAAAAGAAGATTTTAGCGCCTGGTCTGGATGTGTAAAGGAAGTATCTTCTTCACACCAACTATTTTCGCATCCGGCCAAAATCCCAACTAAGCGCAGGACTTTACTAATTTTGTTTTTTATTCCCAGTTTTACGCAACTTTCATTCCAAGTTTGAAGAAAATTTCTCAAATAGAATTGATAATTGCACTAAGAGAAGGGGATGTGAGTCGTTTAGGTCTCCTATCTCCCAGATAGGAATTTGAAAATTTGAATGCTACGACCTCAAGGATATAATGTGATCCTCTTGTGAGTCTGCATTCGTATATTGCTATAGTCGTCTGCAAGAATGCAAGAGAGTTTTGCTGGGGTAAGTGAGTGCGTGAGATGGGAAACTAGTCTGACTATGGGTTTCTTATACTCAACTTATATAGCTGCCCACACACACACATACACACATCAACTTCCTCTTTAGCAGGTACACTTTGTGAGTGTGCGTGTGTGTGTGGGCATCTGATGGTACGGGAAGTGTTATTCTTTTGGGTTGGCTGGGACACCATCAGGAAAGTTTAGATCCTTGGTGGCGCACTGGTCCCTTTATAATATGCTGGATCATAAAATTAATCAAAATGGCGCTTCAGCAAAGAAGCTCAATATTGTAGCTGCACGAAGGACTCTCCGAAATCATTGTCCAATGCATCCATTTCTAGAAAAGATAGCAAGATACCGGTGCCATCACTAGGAGAAAGTAAAACTCTAAATTTTTCTGTGGGACTAGACAGGCTAGACAGTAATCAATTGGGAGATTTGAACTCACTGCGGCTGCTTGTTTAGTCCAGCAGAGCGAAAGTAAAAATAAGTCTTGGTTAAAATTCACTATAATTGTAAGTTGTTCACTTGTAAAACGGACTTTCTACCACTGTTGCCAACTTTTAAATCAAAATAAAAAAAGATAGTTTGATTTTGCTTGCAGCAAAGGTTGGTTTTTTACTTTCTCTTATTGCTGTGTGAAATGTTCGAAATTGAGTTTATCTTACGTGAATACAAGTTGAGATGAATAAGAAAATGTTTTTTAGTGAGTGTTCTGATTGTGTGTTTATATGTCTACGTTCGGTGTGAAGAATCTCCGAATCAAGAAAATCTGCTGTGAAATACTCATAGGTATTCCAATTAATACAAATTAAAAAAAAAAATTAAAAATTGCAATGTTTATAAACGTTTATTTGGGCTGGTCATAAAAAAATGTTGGTAGGGGTAAGACGTATATACGGGAGTGGAGACTGTGGGCGCCTTCTGTCAAAAGACCATATAGCGTCAGTTTAAATTTCGACGTAATGTACAGGCCCACAAAAATAAATTTTTTTGAAAAGTTTTTACCTTTGCAGTGAGCAGCATTTCAAGTTGTAATCGCTAGCATTTCAAGTTTAAAGAAAATCGTTGTAGCCGTTTTCGAGAAAACTCATAAATCTATTCTGTAAAGTCGCACTTTTGGTTGATTTTCTTTAAATGTGGAATTCCATCAATGGTTCTAATGTATAATAATGTTACTAAGTTGGTAAAACCTTATATTGTATTGAAGTGAAACTTTAGAGGAATGCATTACGTTACTATGCACTGAGAACCACTCCAAAAAAGTACATTAGCCCGTAGACAATGTTTCAAGTAAAAGTCATAGGTGTAATATATTGTAATATGCTCACTGTTGGAAAAAATTATTATAATTCTAATTATTGTAAATAAAAGAATCTTAAAATTTGGAAATATATCTCTAAAATTTAGATTATACAGCCAAGTTGAGGCTAGGTTTTTGGAAGGTCAGATAACCACAAAAGAGCACAGTTAGGAAAGTTGAATACCCTTTATAATTATAATAAAAGGAATTTCCATCCCTTCCACTCTTCCAGGGGTGGAAAAGGTATATACTCGTATATGTAAGGGCGACAATAATTAGGGGGATCAAAAATTTAGACTGAAGCTGTGCCGGATGTTTCCTGTAAAGTTGTAGTAGTGTGTGGTGGACCTAATGTAATCACTCTTCCAAAATGTGATTATAAAATATTAGGATAATAATTTTTAACGAATAAGTTTTGTATCTATTTTATTAATTATTTGAATAATATATGTATATTTCTTTTTATGTGTATTTTTTTGGGTATTTGTATTCCTCCTCAGTTCAGATAAACACAGACCAAACACACAATTTTGCTGGAGATTGTGACTGCACAAGGTGAAGACTTTCTCGACTTCCTTGGAGGACACTAGATGTATATGTCGGCAGTGACGAGCTACACAGGGCTGCTAGAAGCACATGGCGGAAGCGCATTCAGCCGGAGTGGAAAAAAACCTTTTGCAGGAAACCTTGTTTTGAAGAAATTGATTTCACAGGAGTACGGAAGATCTGACAGTTAGTTCAAATTTAAATTTGCACAAGCTTTTGGCCGGTTTTGACATAGAGCGCTCCACATTAAGCCAACTAAACATTGTGACACGTTGCAATTCAAAAGAAAATTTCTTGATTAAATTGTATTTAATTAGAGTAAACGAATGTCGTGTAGTGTTTATTATATGTGTGTGAGATTGTGTGTATTAGGTGCGTGTATCGTGTGTCTGTGTGTCTGTGGGTTTGAGTTTTTTTTTTTCAATCATTTATTTCTCATCATGCTCCGCTCAAAGAGCACTACATGAAATTTACAAAGTACATATTACAGCTTACATTAACATATTTTCTTATTTTAAAATACTTAAAACAAATTTATATTGTAATATAAAAATACAAAATCGAAATATAAATTCGAACCACTCAAATGTTCAGTTATGAAAAATTTGGATCAACTGTTCATTATTATTATTATCATTCTATTTACACGCAATATCGTTCATTAAATATATTTCACTTTTATAATCAGTTTTTTTTTCCCCCTAATCATTCAAGAATTTGAATATGTCATTTATGAATTTTTTGAAGTGCCCAAAAAACTCAGGCTGAGGCAAAGTCGACTTGCCAGGCGGCCAATCCACCGACTGAGTTACTACCCTCTGCATGAAAACACTTCTTGAGGGAAGTAAGCAGATGCAGTCCCACAGAAGATGATCCACCGTCTGAGCCGAAGAGTTGTCACAAGAGCAGACCGGGGATGGGACGATGTCGAATCTATGTAGATATGCGGTCATTTTCCCATGTCCCGATAACAGCTGCGTCAACCGATATGTAATGCCGATGTGCTGCATTCGAAGGCGAGATAGAAGGGAAAAACTCCCTGGTTAATGTTCCGGTGAGAGATCCAGTCCATAGTTGCTCCCAAGAGTGCACGCTGCGCCGATGAGCCCAAAGCTTGAATAATGTTTTGGGATAGCTTTTGCAGCTAATTGGAAGTTCGCTGTCTTTGGAGGCGGCCTCAGCCATTTTATCAGCTTGTTCATTCCCTGCTATCCCAGCGTGGGCTTTAACCCAGGAGAACAAAACGCTACATCTCAGCTGTAGCCCGACCAGAATCTCCCTTATCCTCTCATTCAGTGATTGATGATAAGGGTACCTCAAATCGGATAACCTCAAAATCGGTGATTTTTTTAGTCCTGCATTGAATCCAGAGTAATACGGCTGTCTGTAGATACTCTAACGTATCCTCCGATCTTGGCGTTTGACTCCAGCCATTCCAGTGCCTTTACTATTGCCAACTGCTCCACCTGATTATTGGAGCAACCTCCAATGTGTGTGTGTGTGTGTGCATTAGGAGGTGTGTGAGATTCTGTGGGTGTGTACTAGGTGTGTGGGATTATGTGTATTAGGTGCGTGTATCGTGTGTGTGTGTGTGTGTGTGTGTGTGTGTGTGTATTAGGTGTGTGAGATTGTGTGCATTAGGTGCGTGTATCGTTGTGTGTGTATTAGGTATGTGAATTGTGTGTATGTGTGCGTGTGTCTGTATTGTGTGTATTAGGAGGTGTGTGAGATTGTTATGATTTTTTCACGACTTTCTCGATTAAATCTGTTTCAAAACTTTGCATTTCAACTTAAATAATTATGGAAGGCATCTGAGACTTTCAGACCGTTTACGGATTCTCTTCCATCGTCATAGGCTATCAAATTCGTGTAGAGAATTGACTTCTACTTTATGTTTCTGTCTGCCACCATACCGGTTGATTCGGACTTGTCACACAGTGTGGTGCGTGATAGAAACATTAAGTTGAAGTCAATTCTCTATAAGATCTTGATAGCCTTACTCTGACGATGAATGAGATTCTGAAACCGGTCAGAAGCAGCAAAAATAAGCATGCTAAGACGGATAAATCCCATATGTTATCAACCATTGCAGATCTATCCAATATTCAACAATTATTTAACGGTAGGAGACATTTATTTCAAACGTTTTTCCGAGTTAAAGTTGATTTTATTAGACGTTGGGTGAACTGCGGTTTGAAGCTCCGCAGCAGTGACACTTCAGTTTGCACCGTTTCTCTGCCGTTGTATTAAAGAGAGTGATACAAGTTTGCAGTAGGGGAGAAAGTCTGGTGAATGTTTCACACCAATTTTTTTTCTTTTATGTAAAATAAAAGAAAAGGGGAAAAATTTTTACTATAGTTGGCAGCAATGTGTAAATGTAGTTTGGTCAAACTGGCCGTTTGTTTTGGTGGTCGTTCTAGTTTGCATACAAATATCGGCAAAATACAGACTGAACGACTGGCAAACAGCAAACAGTCTATGAGATACATCCAGTTCTGCTGGTATAGAAAATTGGGGTACCACGCGAGTAGGATATAGTGAACATATTCAGAAGTGATTGGCAGGTTATTCAAACAACGCAGAGCGCGAGAGAGTGAGAGGACATGTTATTTCAGTTTTGTAGGTTAGACTGCCGCCAGGCAAGGCGTGTTTCTCTGTTTGTCTGTGGTGTGTTGCGTTCTGACCGGCTCCGTTTGTTTGTCAGTCACTCTCTCTATTTCTTATACACCAAACAGGACATAGTTGCAGCCATTCATACTTTCTTCATTATTATTATTATTATTATGCTTGAAGGTTATTATCTATATTTATATTTAGACGATATATCTGGAGCAGACTGTAGTTAGGTAATTCTGCCAACTTTTATTCCATTCTATTTGTAATTGCAGCGAAATAGTTGATTACACTAATACAAACATGCACCATGCAATCGAGAATACAGAGTCTAAACAATGTTTACCTATAGTTTTTTCACCTAAATCAAAAATCTTAATCATTAATACAGAGATTACTTTTATTTCTTTGGGTACTCATTAGGGGGGTGTACACCCTCACACACACACACACACACACACACACACACACACACACACATGTAATCTCAAAAAGGGCACATGACGCCCTACTGATGGTTTCCTTTTTCTTGCAAGTAAATATAGGTACTGAATAACTTTTTTACTACTCCGAGATGTTCACCTAGTGAGCACTGAACAGTGGCACTCCTAGCAGCAAAACGTTGTACTAATTTTTGCCCGTAGTCAGCTCCATAGTCGTATGCAGTATCAAGAAATCCATGGCGGTCTCGTAAGAGATTAAAAACAATCAGCTGGCTGTTGGTCATGCTTCTCTGGCATTGCTACAAATACCCACTGCCATCTAAATAGTAAGCAAAATTGGAACTAAAGCTACAGCAGAATTTAGTAACTAAATCAAACGGGATTCAATTGAAATTAATTAATTAATAATAAGCAACAACAACAAAAAATAGGAAGTGAAGCAATAAAATTTAATATAATAATGAGAAATCTGTTTGTTTTTACATCAGAGGGGAGAAAATTAAAATTTATTTTTAATTAAATGAATATCAAAGGCAGCACTGTTATATAATAGCAAATATTAAAAGTTTTTATTGGTGGTAGGGGTAGGTATGTTTCTTGTTTCGCTCTTTGAAGGAAACTGGTTTGAAACACTCAGAGAGATCCTCTCACTTCAGACAATTCTACTTGACAAACATTCTCTTCAAACTTGCTATGTTTACTAAACCATAGTCATTATTTTAGAACTTAAGGATTAAGTGATTGCCAGAGGTCCAGCATCGCCCTCGTACAACTACCAGCAGAAATCCCAAATAAAAAAAATAAAAGTGAAATATTTCAAATAAACGTGTTGTATTTTATATCGGTCCAGTTTAGCATTCCAGTTTAAAAGGAAATAGTTGAAGCCATTTACGAAAAAATTACGAAACTTCATGAAACTACCTATTCAACAAATTCACAGTTTCCGGTTGACGACTTTTGATCGGGATGTACTTCTTATCGGATGTACTGGTGTGATGTCTGAACGGAAGGAATATGAACTTTGGACTTCCTATGATTTTTAGTATATTTCGTGCACGCACACACACACACACACACACACACATAGTCGAAGATCTTGGTGAAAATCCAATATTGGTCAACCGGAAGTGCTGCTTTTGAATAATGTGTTTTTTTTTTTTTTTTTTTTTTTGCGATTTCCTGATTTTCTTGAATATGGTTCCAACGATTTTCATTAAACTTTGCTACCAGTTACACCAAACAAGGTTTCCTCTAGTGTCATTTCAGACGGTTCTAACAGCTGTAAAATACTATGAGTAATTAAAAGCGTTCTAAGTTTGAAGAAAATCGGAAGTGTGACGTCGGAACAATCGATTTCTGAGTTTTTCGTAATTTTCTCGAAAACGGCTCAAACGACATTCTTAGTGTTGGAATGCTGACTGTACAGACATACAGACGCACCACTTTTATGTGTAACATTTTTTCAGGAATAACTGATTTTTATGATGTTCAGGAGGGAGTCTGTGACCATAGATTTCAAATGTTACTGGGGTTTGATCTAGACCTGTATAGAGATGGGCGCTCTCTTCTGTATCACAGCGTCTATGTGCTGAGAAACTGCAAGTTAAGGACATTGTAATATTTTTAGTAAAACCTCCAAGTTTGAAGAGAATTTGTCAATAATTGTTTTAGTTGTAGTCTGAGAATTTCGTATGGGTTTCTCATATAATTTTTTTTATTCAATGTTGTAAAAAAAAAAGAAAAAAAAAGTGAGATTTTTGGCAGATTTGCTCCCAACGGATCACCTAAATATTTATTTACATTTCTAAACAGCTGATTAATCCCACAATGACTTCCCATATTGGTTGTATGCAATCAATCACAAGTCTCACGATCACTGTTAATGACGTGTTTGCAGAGCATGTATTTCTTGTTACTGATAATTATTAATAATAATTGTAATAATTTATAAGAAAAACATATATTATGTAATAATTTATTTATTATTAAATATAGATAAACAGGCATAAATATTATATTTTAAAATATTTACGTGCATTTAATTAGTAAACTGGCCAAAAGGCCATTTCAATCTTTGGTTTATTTTAATTTTTTTTTTTTAAACTAAAGCGAAGTAGAAAAAGAAAAGAACAGTTTTTGACAGGCTGTCAATTTTAATTGACATTTATTAATTACTGTATCGTTTTCTGCTGCTTTTTATTCATAATAATTACTGATAATTAACTATATGTTATGTATATGTACATATTTATTTAAAACTTCAGCTTTCTATATTCTACAATCCACTAGATATGTTACACTAGCTGTTTAGAAAAAGGTACAAACTGCATCAACCGAACACTTGTAGCGCCACCAAGGCCGATGAATACAATCGAAAATCAACTCCTACAAAAAAGTATTTCACATTTTATATGAAATGGCACTTTAGAGAGAAGTTTAACATCTCAACCGCTGAGTACAATATCTTTACGTTGCTAAACACAATATCATCCGTTAATGTTAGTAATAAGCAAGAACCACGTTATAAAAAAAAACATATGGGGCCGTTTTCAAGAAAATTGCGAACAGCTGAGAAAAAGAAATACCTAATTATGTTGTAATTCCGGTTGACATTGATAGTTGACATTGATAGATTTTGACCATTAAAGTCCCCCCCCCCCAATACTTAACCCGTAAATCAAACCTGAACTTTCTGTGATTATAAATTTTTGAAATATACAGGACGCATTCAACAGACTATTCTCAACAAAAAAAATCTGCTATAACCTATCTCAAAGCATTGTAACCAAGTACGCACATAAGGCGCTAGATGACCCTAGTTACAGTCTGACCTGCTCCCCACTCCAGTAGGAGAGAGTCCGAAAAAGCTGGAGAGAGCTCCAGTAGGATGAGCTCTCTATAAACTTTTGCCGGGGAAGTTGTGGTATCGAATTTTCCCGTTATCCGTCGTACAAGGCTTTTCCGGACATTCCAATAGCTTTCTATGATTTTCTATTGGTCCTTATCTTCTTGTATAGTATCTGTATAGATTGCGTCTGATAACATTTTGTAAAGGTATACCTTATTTATTTATTTGTTTATTTTTAATTTAAGGCGCGTCAACATCTAAGGTCATTGGCGCTATAGCTTATTTATTATTTCTATTATCTTTTGCTTGGAAAATATATCTATTCTTGATTTTGCATGTACATTTTTTTATTCCACTTATACTGCCGGAATGAGAAAAACTTGTCTCTACTTGTAAGTAGTTTCGTTTATTTCTAACTTTATTTCTTCTGGTCTTAATTCATTTTTTGTCATTAATTTTTATTAAATCATTGGCTGAAAAGCCTGCAGCCCAACTACCTAAAGATTTGAAACCCAGTAAATTTTCAAAATAACCGGAAAAGGGTTATAAGTGGCGCCCAGATATAAGATTTTTGCTTTTTGAATCATGTACGAAATTATTTAAGTACGTACTTCAATGAGTTCCAAAGGATTATTATATAATTATTCATTAATTTAATAACTATTCATTAAGTTAATAATTATTCATTAAATTGACATTTATAATATATTACTAAAGTGTATTACGATTTATTAAGAAATTTAGTTGATAAATAAGTTCTAATTTTATTAGAAATTGTTAAAGTTTGTAACATTAAACAAAAAAAAAGTAAAAGCACGTTAGTTGTGAGAGTACGTATTGAAAGAGAGTACGTTATGAGAGTATAGTTATTGAAAACATCGACTGTTTCTATTCATTTGTTTATTATGAGATTCTCGTAAATCTCTCTTTCTTCAAACAAGAAAATAACTTTGCAATTTACTTTTAAAATTTAGTAGCATTAAATTCTTATACAATTTAATTTTAACAAGTTAAAATGAAATACCTTTTATTACCATTTAATAAATGATATTTAACTATTTCTTCTCTTTCTTTTAATATCTTTAATTATATGTTCATCTAGTTTTGAATAATTGCACTATAAGTTTTATAAAACTATTCTTTAAAATAATTTTGTGTTGATAACTGTTTATATTACTTACTCAGATATCTATTTAAATTTTTTGTATAGTGGAAAATATCTTGATATTTTGGAAATTAAGCAACTATTATTTGAAAACACCAATACCCCAATTGCAAGAAGCCAACAAAGACTTCATTTTGTTACCATTGTGGGAAACAAAATGTTACTTTCAAGACTTACCCGAATTGTTCACATCCGGGAAACGGATCGTGAGCCAAGGCTCTAGAGTTGACCATGGCTCACGAAATGCAGGCTCTACCACCTCTTTCATAACCTCAACAGGTTTTACTAAGAATCTTGGAGCTGGTTCTTCTTTGGATTCACCAACTAAAATAATATCTGTTCATGCTTGGAAGGCATGATCGAGAATGGTCTAGCGGGGCTCTGCCGGCTACCACTAAAGAGGAAGCTCACCTCATTATCTGTTACAAACGGAATTAAAAGTAAAACAAAATAAATCGACCGGAATGACTACGTTAATCGAACATTCATAAATGTTGCCGACCATCCTCCAATCAAGCAAAGAGCATATCAGGTCTCACCGAAAATTCAAGAAATTATCAATTCAGAAATAGACGGCATGCTTCAAAATGATATCATAGAACCTTCAAATAGTCCATGGTCTAGTCTGATCGTAATGGTAAAGAAGCCCAATTGGAACTATTGATTTTGTGTGGACTACCGCCGTGTGTACAAAATAACGAAAAAAGATAACTATCCCTTCCGCTGATAAATTCAATCCTTGACCAACTTAAATCCTGCAATATCTGAGTAGGTTAGACCTGGCACAAGCCTACCGCCAAATACTTCTTTCTGTACCTAGCCGGGAAAAAATTGCCTTTATTGCCTTAGGTAAGGGTTTATACCAATTTAAGAAGATGCCGTACGGTCTCTGCGGAGCTCCAGCGACATTTCAAAGATTGTTAGATGCCCTTATTGGTCTGGACTTTTCCCCACATGTATTTGTCTACCTAGATGACATTATCATCGCCACTATGGATTTCCCGAATCATCTACCATACTTCGGGCGGTCATTAGACGACTTCTGGATGCTGGTCTACAATTGAATCTTGAAAAGTGCGAATTTGGGTGCTATGAAATGGAATTTGTAGGTTTCCTTTTAAATGACAAAGGGTTACAAGTCAATCCGGTCAAAGTAGAACCCATCAAGAAGTATCCTCCATCCAAAAACTTATCTGAGCTTCGTCGATTCATTGGAATGGTGTTGAATCGGTACAGACGATTCATTTCTAATTTCTCTGATAAAATCAACCCCTTCACCAAACTGCTTCGGAAAGATCAGAAATAGGATTGGGATTCGGACCAAGAGGAGCATTTAACCGTTTGAAGGAAATTCTTACTCATGCTCCCATCTTGGCCAGACAATTTTGACCAGCCTTTTACGCTACAAACCGACGCCAGCCAAGTAGGTGTTGGCGCAGTGTTGAGTCAGGTGCAATCGGGACAAGAGTGTGATTGCTTATGCGAGAAGAAGTCTCACTGCTTGTGAGAAGGCAAGTATTCAGTGACGGAGTAAAAATGTTTGGCGGTTATATGGGGTCATCAAGAAATTTCGGCCTTATCTGAAAGGCAATGAATTCACGGTCTTACTGATCATAACTGTTTATGCTATCTACATAACCTAAAATACCCAACCGGTCGATTAGCCAGATGGGCGTTAAAACTTCAGGGATATAACATTGCACTAACTTTCTATGATTTTCGTATTGTGTACTTTTCTTCGTGTATGGTATCTGTATATATTTCGTCTGATAACATTTTTGTAAAGGTATACCTTATTTATTATTTCTATTACCTTTTGCTTGGAAAATATATTTATTCTTGATTTTGCATGTACATTTTTTATTCTACTTATACTGCCGGAATGAGAAAAACTTGTCTCTACTTGTAAGTAGTTTCATTTATTTCTATCTTTATTTCTTCTGGTCTTAATTCATTTTTATTATTAATTTTTATTAAATCATTGGCTGAAAGCCTGGCGCCCAACTACCTAAAGATCTGGAACCTAGTAATTTTTCAAAATAACCGGTTCAAGAGGAAGTAAAATTCAGCTGATATCCTTAATAAATATGAATTCCATAACTTCTAAGTGAAGCTCTCCCCAGGGTGTCCAACATTTTGGGTATCTGGGCCACATTGGAAGAAGAAGGACCGTCTTGGGCCACACTTAAAATACAAACACTAACGATAGCTGACGAGCAAAAATATAATTTTTCTGATAACCGGTGATATTATTCAGTTCATTCTAGGTACGAAAGCTGTTACGATAGAGATTGTGTTATATCAAAATTTCCATTTACGATAGCGAATTTACTTATCCAAGTAAAATACTTCATTAATATTTTACTATAAAAGTAAATGTAGCAGCATAAAACTAATGGGATAGCTGACATTGTATTGGAGAAACCAATATTACAGTATATGGTTGGATGGAAGTAGTTAAATACCTCAGTGGGTTCTACACATACATTGTTTCCAATTAAACTCTTCTTCATCCCTTCAAAATGTCACAAATGTTGATGTTGCCAAAAAACGAAGACATGAATAAAGCAGGATTGTGAGGCGATCGATATTAATCTCAGGGAATACAGGATATTTATAAAGTCCAGTCTTTAAATTGAATGTCAGTTTGCACAACTAGATAACTTTAAACTGACCAGCGGCTTTCCTATTGTTGAGAACGTAAATAAAACCAATCGACGAGCCGAGAAATCCCCCCCCCCCCCATCACTCATTGGATACAAAGACATCTCAAACATATCTGAATAGTATTAATAAGCATTACTAGATTATTTATTTACATTAGTTTAAAATCGTTTGTTCGACTGCATCGCTGTTGGGCCGCGGATGGACACTCCATCCAAATTTGCTCGCTCAGAATTACAATTTCCGAGTTTTTTAATTTATTTATAAGAGAATGAAACTAACGTCGAGTGAGATTATTTGATTGTGTGATTGGAGTATTGTACTTCCTTATCACTCCCACAGACTGCGTTGGTCATAACATGCTCCTTACCTCTATCATAGTGCAGCGTTACTGACACTTTGTACCCTAAGTGATTCTAACTTTTGACATGACTACCGAGTTTTAAACGACAATCCACGCTAACCAGTCTTAAACAAGAACACAAAAGCCTTTGAAAACTCTTCAAACATCTTTAAAAGTCTAATTTAATCAGTCTACTTGAATCCATCATGAATCAATGTGCTCTCTAGCCTTCGATCTCTCCATTTTACTCATAACTCATTAACTCTTCTTATTAAGTAAAACGTGTGAATGTAACAGTTATCACAAATGTCTCTCTTTCTACATGTATTACATTACTTCAGAAACAAGTCTGGGAATATAAGTGACATAAGCAACAAATGTACAGAAGGCAAAAATCTTCGAGAGTGAACTTCTAATTTCTAATTTCCTATTTCGTACATTGTTCTTGAAGGCACTAAGTTGATAATGTTCCGATTATTGTGCAAGTGGCCGGGGATAATATAGTTAAATGTTAAAAACAAAATGAAAGTTTTAGTTTAAAAAAATTAATTATTTTTCTTTGCAGATTTAAAAAATTTATTAGACCAACAGTTATTACATCGTCAAGTTATTAGAGAATATATTTATTGCGATGAAAGTGTTGCGACCTTGAAATAACTTAACCAATCTGATTAACATTTTATTTATGTGAGGAAATCCGCCAGCCTCTGATCAAGTCAGCTGATAAAGTCATTATGAGATATAGTATAAAAAAAACAATTGCATGCGAAGATAACGATGCCAACTAAGACAGAATGTTTGCTTACTGTTTAATTGCTTCAATAAAATCAGGTGCTGGAACCTGCGCTAGAGTAAAATGTTTTAAGACAAGCGTGACGTCACAGCTCCCCTCCTAGAATCCCACTAAAATCAGAAAAAGGTCCATATGTGTTTTAGCACGAAGTTAAAAGAAACTCGCTGGTGTTGTCATTGAAAGAACCACAGAGAAAACTGAATACACCCATTATGAAACGTGATATATCCGGTTAAGGAATTTTTTATTAAAACCTACTTGTCGGATTTCTCGGTCAAATTTGAGGTTGCTGCGTTAATTCGTTTTTGAGTTATGATTGAGTTCACATATATACACACACACGCGCGCGCGCGCCAATGTCTAAAAACAACTTTTAACTTGTTAATTAAAAATGTGAAACTATCACAATAGTTTGTCTTACAGCAGTGAGAGAAAGTAAAAATGGTCATGGAACGGAAATAAATTGCCATATTGTGAAATTATAAAACTACTATTCAGCCATATCTAATTCTAATAGACGCAATTATATCTCTTCAATATTAACATCTTTTGAGGTAGTTAATCGAAATAATGTTCTAAATATTTTGGCTGAAATCATTACAGGTTCTTTTTGCTAGCATACCATGAAGTATTGCTTTTAAGCCAAATTTTCCGATTTAGATAGTCACCGGAACTAGAAGTTTTAAGGTGCTTTGATTACAAAAGGATGACTTCTACATCTACATGGCCATCCTGGCATAAATAGTGTTCTAAAACAGAGTCGGCTAATTGGCGAGACCGAATTCTGGCTGGTAAACTATAGCCAACTGGGGAACCACGTGATCAATGGGCAGTAGTGTCGGTAGTAGCAATTCAGAGCCTCTTAAGAATCTGCGTATAGGTTTTTTCTAGAGGAGCTAACATTTAGTGGTAAGATTGGCGAATTGTAAAGCATGGCTGGAGTTCTGAGAGAAAGCAAAATCACTGAGTAATATTGTAATTCCGGTTGACATTGATGGATTTTGACCAACCCCTTAATGTCTAATTGCCCCTAATATCTTATGGGTAAATCAAACCTGATCTTCCTGTGATTCTAAATTTTCTTCGCACTAAATATTATAGTGAAGGCAGTTGACGTAGGAGTTCCGGATGCCCGAAATATAGCCTGGAATCGTTGTGTGCAAAAAGATATAGAGAACTGAAAAGTATGGGTTCATCTTGTTCTGCAAGGTGGTTCCTTCAGGCTTAACGGCACGAAGGTAGCACACAGAAGAGGTCAAAAAGAATGTCATCAGAGAATGGTTTGAGTGTGTATGTGTGTGTGTGTGGGGTATTCAGCATAGATCAACACATCAAATTGCAGAGAGTTCAAATTTGTTACACTATTAGGATTTCACCAGTGGATTGGAGCGAATTATTTGAAACATATTTACGAGAACATTAATTGGGGAGGGGGGCTTTTCAGTAAAAGTGTAAGATTTCCGCAACTATATAAGAGAGCCACTAAGAGTACTTCAGTTTGAAGTAAATTTGTCGATTGAAAGTTAATTAATACAATATTATAAAAAGATCTGAGAGATTCAGAGTAGATTTTTATTAAAGATCAGCTGATTGTATTACACTTCAAATAGCAATCAGCTGTTCTTTATAAATAAAATCAGCTGGTAACTATATTGTGTGTACATTAATTTGATGAAGAGGATGATATTATATAGTTATTTAAAATAATGATTGTCGTATTAGAAGATGTGTTGTATAGCGGTAGTGGTTGTGTCGGGATCCTAAGGCAGCACTGTACACCAGCAAACCCACTCTGATTACATATGATTGGAGTGAATTGTGAACTTCCTTTGTAGTAAATACGATGAGGCCGAGTAGCTCGGCTGGTGGCAGAGTGCGGCCGGCCACGGCTCGCCACAGTGACTCCCCTGCATACTGGTCTGCTGCCTTCGTACGCTGCTCTCTGGCCCGCTCCTCGCCTTCATCATCCTCGTCCGTCCCTTCACACTCTCGCATAGTACATATACACACACACTCACTCACATACATACACTGTATTTGTTGTCTCAACTAGTTGAAGCGAAGTCGCTCTCTTTCTCTCCCCGCCACCAGGTTGGTCGGCCAAACAAAAAAAAATTCCCTCTTTAAAGACTGAAACAACATTAGCGCAACTTCCGTTATTATAACCCGCTGCTACTACAACTAATAAAACACTCTTATGATGTCACATATTGAAGAAAAGGGGAACTATCTCTAACATGAGTGCGTAGTCATCAATATATCATGGATTTTGATAAAATAATAGCAATAACAACAGAAATTAACCTTCCAAACGTCTACTTTTTTTATAAGTGCTACTTCATAAATTTGTTACTTACCTGATTTGTTACAATCAGCTGATCATTATTCAGCTATTATTATTCAATCAGCTGATTTATACTTATAAACAGATGAACTATTAAAAATAAAATCAGCTGACTGCAATTAGTATTCAGCTGTCGGTAAAGAAATAATAATAGAATAGTTTGTACAATTTATGCATAACTACGTGTTATTATTTATAAGGTATCTTTCTCTCTCCCATTGCTACTGCACTTCTACTCGATAGATTTTCTTCAAACTTGGTATTTTTATTAGATATTTAATTTTATGTAATATTATTGTACAGTTCTTTTTAGATTACCCGAAACCCAAAGAATCTTCATATATTCTATTCCATCAAACAAACAAACAAAATATTCAAATTTTCCAGTGATATTAATTGGCCTTTAAATATTTGAGGTATATTTGTCAGTATTAAAAGAAATTATTGGTTCTATCGAAAACTAAAAATATAAGAAACTTGCAAAAAGAATGAATTTTGCTTCTTTCTCAAATTTTGATCTAATTGTGTTTTTGGGGGTTATTTGAGTGACATTTTATAACTATTATCATTACTATTACTCTGTGGAGACCAAACCCTTCGCTATCCAGAGCCCCACTCAAAGAAAAACAACAACAAACGGGTCTAGAACAAAAAATCCAGACCCGGGTCTAACCCATCTAAGACTCACTGCAGTCCGAACAAATTGGACCATAACCTTAATGGTTATGCCTAAACTCTTCCACAGACAATCTGTTTCGACCAAAGGTCCTGAACCAAATTTTCTCTTAACCCAAGCAATTGGTCATAAAATGGGATGAGTGTATCTTCTTCTGTCTCACAGACTCTACAAAAGGGGTCTGGCATTGAGCCCCATTACATAGAGGTGTCTTCTTAAACACAATGCCCATTGAAGGATCCAATCAGATGGCTAAGAGTGAGGTCCGTGAAACACAGCTACATTACATTAATAGCCTTATCTGCATCATCTTAGACTGCCCACAACTCACTGAGCTCATCCATAGAGGTGAACGCTTTGAAGGAAACTTGATAGACATGTGCCTAAAGACACACCAAAACAGGTCGGGACCAATGAAAGGGAGAGAGGCGCCTATTTTTGGCAAAACTATCCACCTCCTCATTTCCAAAAATTCCCATGTGATCTGCGACCTAGACTGAAGTACATCTTTCAAGAAAGAAAGCTCTTCCAGTCTTATTGTTGTATGCAAGTGACCTCGATACATGTATTTCTATAGAGAACTCAAGTTCGGGAAGCTGATCCGAACATTTGTAGTCGCACTTATAGAAATACAAGAACGCAAACAAACAAAAATACGGTGAGAAACACTCACACCAATTTTCTTTATAGCAATTTATTTATTTATAATTTACAAATTTTCATCAAACTTGGAATGTTTATTAACAGTTTAGTTACCTTTATTATCGCAAGGCACAAATATAATAAAATGTCACTCTCGCAGCATCCCTAAAACTCCCATAAAATACATTTTCTTGGAAAGAAAAACTTGAAACAAAAATGGTAGGTCTTTGAAAGTATAGTTAGTATCCAGTCCAAAGACACCTATCGATACCTTTATCGAGAAAATGACAGAAAGTGAGAAAAAACAATTTTTTTAAAGTCGCACTTCCGCTGTACGGATTTACCTTCAAACTTGGAATTTTGGCAACCAATTTAAATTTAATTTGTTAGAATAGTACACATACAAAAGTGGCCAATTTAGAGGAAAGTGTTACGTTACTCTTCCCCCAACCCACAGAACAACTCTAATTGAATTTTCTCGCAAAAATGTTTCATATAAATATGATACTCTAAATGTATACAAAGTTTAAAGAAAATCTTGAAGCTGTTTTCAACAACAGGTTAAAACTAAACAAATTTCCATTCAGTAAAATGTTATTTCCGGTTCTCTGATTTTGGCCAAAAACTTATTGTCAAGTCCCCAGTCCCCCCTAAAGGAAATATCAATTCTCAACTTGTTGCGATTTCTGTTTATAAAATTATGCTGACGATATATACACATATATACTCCGATTAATTTCTAAAAATCATTTTTCATGCTCATTGGTACCTGAACACGAAGGCGATACTTTCCTTGGATGTTGGATGTTCATATAAAGAAAGCCAGATATACTGGGGCATCTATTGTATAGACTTATTAGGGGTTTAGAATGTAGTCGTCTGTATAAAGTGAAGCAATGGTGTGTAGTAATTAGATTGAGTTCCCCCGTGGGTACACTAAGTCCAAATAGTTGTACATAGTGTATTGATGTACAGTATTGTTCATGTTATATGGATACCATAGAACACCAAGATCGGTGAAGAAGTGGCTAGACCAGTTTCTGGAATCCTTCAGTTATTCATTCGATAGTATTTTGGAACCACATCATTTTGATTCTTAAGAAATCATTAACATGTAACATTAACACCAATATATTCTTAACAATGAGAGTTAAAGTAATTTACTACTTGATGTTCGCTACTTGATAATAAAAACACTCTCGTCGATAAGTAAGTTCAACGAAGTGACGCTAAAGACGCTAGTAGAGTGAACAAATTAAATGGTTAAAAAAATAAATAAAAAAATCATATTAAAGATAAAATTAGATTTGTTCAAAATGATAAGGAGATTGGTCCACTCTAAATTAAATAACAGTATTTATAATAAGATAATTAGCTAATGAAGATATTAGATTATGTGATTATGTTGTGTGCAGTGAGAGTGCAGCACAGGTCTTGTTGCTCTTGGTGCGACTAATTACCGCCACAAATTGGTGTGTGTGTGTGTGTGTGTGTGTGTGTGTGTGTGTATGTATGTATGTATGTGAGTGTGAAGGTCACCAGCGCGATCTAGGCCACCTTCTTCTTTGTGTATGTATGTATGTATATTCCACTGACTACCAACAACTGTTCATTTAACAACATATACACACACGCATACACCAACATCTTTGTTGTTATCTTGCTATAGTTGTCTCCCCTTCACCACTATTGTTACCTTCTTACTGTTATATTACCTTCCTCTAGTACAATGATAGGTTAATATACATGGAATGATGGTTTTCCATTTTAAATACTCCACTTAATTCCATATTTTTTATTATTATTTATAACTTCAGTAACAAGCCAGCCGCATACCTAATTACCCACTCCAACAATTCAACTCAATAAACATAACAATACATTAATAATCCATTATACATAGTTTTACGACTCTAAATATATTGTTTTTTTCTCTCTTTGTTTGATTATTAATTATTTTGCTGTACGAACATTAAGTTGTCTTTCATTAATTGTTATTCTCTTTACATTCTTTGCACTAATGATTTTCCTTCAATTTGGTGTACTAATTATACACTTATAGGCGTATCATAAAAATAAAAATTGAAGTGTTTCTGAAAGAACAGTGACGTAAGGTTTACCTCTATAGTGCGATTGCTGTGTAACGAAAGACGAAGAAGTTGTCTGTGTGGCAACCCAACTAAATATTTTGTACATAGTTCAAGTTTGGGGAAAAATTGTTAACGGTCTGTAGGATTTGCAGAAAGAAAAATTCCTGTGTTTCATTCCTAGGCATGGCCCAGGACCTAGACAGAGTAAGGCTCCTTCCTATACAACTTTTTCCATCTTTCTCTATCCCCCATCAGAAAAATCGCGTTTTCTGTTCCTTCAGATGACTCTTCTCTTCTTGCGTACTTTCTTCACACAGGGGAGGGTGTTGGTGTAGTGGTTATGAGCATGGACTAGTGAATGGGAGGTCCTCAGTTCGAGTCCTGCGTATAACTACTAAATTTTATCTTGGTTTCCAAAATGTTAATAGTAAAGTAGGTGCTCCCACCGCCCCATCCACGACACCAGGGATTGGTAGTTGGATGTGAATCTCGCCTGAACAAATAGGTATTACTTTACTTTTACTTTCTTCACACGGTCCTCCCATTTTGTCTGCGGCCTGCATCACCCTCTTTGTCCATTAACCTGAGTCTCGTATACCATCCTAACTGTCCTGTCGGAGCTATATGTAGGACATCAAACCGCGTTATCTATTCTTCTCTATCTTCTCTTTCGCTGGTTGCACTTCAGGGCAGACCTTTACAGTCGTGTTCCTTACTCTGCCTCGTTTGCCCTATCCCTCAACCTTTCTCAAATATCTCATCTCAGTAGCTGACTTCTTTGTTTCTTATTTGTGTCCAAGACTCCGATGAAAATGTCAGTATGAGAAGGAACGTCGATCCTATATACTGCGTTTTATTTTTTGGACACCGCCTAATTGTTGAGCAAGCCATTCCTGACGGCACTAAACATCCTGCCATGCCTTTATCCTCTCCCACCATGTCTACGAAACCATCTTCTCTCAGATGTGCTCCTAATTACCTAAAACTATAGACCTGATCTACCTTTTCCTCTCACATCCTAACTATTCCCATATTTCTGTGCGGTATCTCACCTACAATTACCTTATTCACTCCGCTTCTAAATATTCAAAGTAAATAAAATCTCGATCCTTATTAGCAATAGCACCAGATCGTCCGCGAATGCTAGGAAGTCTAAATTGACTGGGGTCAGATTCCTGTAGGACCTGTGAAAGCTACGCATTTTTCGTTTAGCAGCTTTAATAACTTTATCTTTAACATCACAAAGAAAACTGGGCTCAGACTGCACCCTTGCCATTATTTGTTTCGAAGATATATGTTGCGCAGTCCTGTCGACATTCCTATTCACTGATAAAAGTTTTATATTATAGAATAAAAGCTATAACGGCAAAAATTTAAATCATCTTGACAACTACTGCAAAACAATTAGGCTTTCATTTTAAATAGCTTATAATAACAGCATTAAGGTTTAGTTTATAAGCGGCATTTACCTTTCTTAACAGTTTATATTATTCATTGATTAGGGATGAGCGCAATATTAATACATTTATAATAAAATGATAGATCTTAAAACAATCAAATTTCGACTGAACTGACAATAAATTAAATAGTTGCTCTTCTTTGCTAATACTAGATAGATAGATAACTGAGGTAAATATTTTATTCTTATGCAGCCATAAATCGGGGGTAATAAATAAATGAAATAAGTCATTTTCATAAAGATTACAAAGAGTGCAAAGTTGGTTAGGTTTTATTAAGTAAGCTATTGCTTTATAATCAATTTTTATAGAAAAATTACTGCAAGTTCTGATTTGAAATATTATGCTGCTAACATGGAATGGTAGAGAGAATAGTAAATAATTTTGAACAGCCGAAGCATTTAAGGGAATATTTTTATTATAAATACTGTAATTAGAGGAGTACAGCCTGGCTACATCAGAATTGTATAAACTTGCTTCGTAGGTGGGCAAAATTGTATTCAAATTTTTACGAATTACATAAGGATCCTGCTTTTCCCATAGATTATTGTAACCAACACTTATAAAAAATTCCTTTATTTGAGTTACCCAGTTAAACTTAATATTATTAGATGGTGAACAGTCGAGAACTAATTGCCTATCATAACAAATACGTGGTAGTCTGGAACGGTCCATTTCGAGTATTTTACACAACCAATTTAGAGCAAGCTTAAAAACAGTGGATGCCATATGTGGTATTCCAGTTTCTAATAATATTATATAGTATGGACTGGATTTTAATAAATGAAAGCGGCGTTTGTAAAAATTTGTTTGGGCACATTCTAGACGGTCTAAATACCTTAATCCCCAAATTTGTACCGAAAAGAGCAATGTGGAACGGGCAATTGAATTAAACAGTGCTACATTGCTGGACCGTGAATTACTCTTGACTTTCGCCAAAATATTATTTACGGTGCCAGCAGCAATCTTAAATCTTGAGATTGAATGTTCAGTTGCTGAGAGGAACATAGAGAAGGAGGAAAACCGTTCGCCTAAATACACATATTTGTTTGTTACCTCAATTTCAGTATTTTCATAGAAAAATTTTTCTAAAAGAGTTGTGCGTCCTCTATGAAATTATATAATTTTAGATTTAGCGGGGTTTACTCTTAGGGAATTAAGATGACAATATTCCTCCAGTGCCTTTAACTTTCTTTTCATGTCAACATAAGAGTCGGACAAAATAATTAGATCGCTTGCTTATAAGAGAATCAATAATTCATTAAGGCCATCTATATTCAGACCAGAAATACCCTCCCTTTCCATAAAAAATTTTTCTAAATCCGATAGAAACAAAATGGTAAGGGGAAAGAATTTCCCCCTGTAAAACCCCTTCTGTCATTCAAACATCAGAGGATAAATTAGATCGTACTCTTACATTTAAAATAGCGTTATCATACAGATGTTTTAAAATTCTGATAATTTTAGGGCTCAATCCCATTGAAAACAGTTTAGTCCAAAGAAGGTGATGTTAACAGAATCAAATGCCCATTTAAAATCCACAAAGCAAGCATAAACAACCCCTTTCGGCAAACGTAAGTGTAAATGTATTACAGAAGACAGAGTAAAAATATTATCAAGACACCCACGACCACTCCGAAACCCTGATGCAAAATTTTAAGTTCCGATTCCCAAATGATCAAACGATTTAATAAAATTTGAGTGAATACTTTTAAAGTAAAATTAGCCAGAGCTATCCCTCTATAAACTTAGGATGATTTCATTAAAATCAATAATTGTTTCATAGAGAAGAGGTAAGGAAACGCCGAAATATTAACCCCTCAATGGTAGGGCATGGTTGATAAATGTCAGAGTAGTATTTTTTCCAATCTTCGAGAGAAACTTGATTAAAATTATTTCTTTTTTTTTTAATTGTCTAACTACTGACCAAAAAGACTTAGGATCTTTAGTATTGGAAAAATCATCTAATATTAGCTTGTCATAGTTATTCTTTTTTCCTTAATTAACTTTCTATAATTATTTTTTAACAATACATACTATTGTAGTCTAAGTCCAAAAAACCGCTTTTTCTGCATACAGATAACTGCTGTTTAACTAATTTTTTTACAGATTTAAGTTCTAAATCATACTATGGTTTATTAAAAGAATAATTTGGTTTATATAATGGAGTTATTGAAGGAGAGAAATGGTCTGGTTTAATGAATTAACTAAATATGGTTAACACTCTATAATCACTGACTGCCTGGACTTTACACTTGAAATGATAGAGGAAAAGGGTAGAGTGGAAAAGGGTAATGACACATGGCGAGTGACCTGAGTTGTAAGAACTCTCCTATATCTTGTCCCGTCGCTGTATTTATGTGGTTTCTCCCACTCTAGTCCGAGAGAGTGGTCCTGGCATTTTGTCTCTCTTTCTAAGCCACAAATACTCTCTTTGGATACTATTACACTTATTATATATAGTTTTTTCATGTTTTAACCCTAGACAGGTTGCGGCATATGTTAGTGTTTAGAAAATTTTCATACATAATATCAGATGATTTACTATCACTAGAAACTTTTTCAGAGAACATCATAAATTTTTCAGAGAACTAGAGGTCAGATTTGTTGCTATCCCATTTAAATAAATCCACCTTGTTAACAATAGAAACAGAGAAGTTACATGTAGAATGTTGATAATTAAAATTAAGCTGCAATAAAACAGGGAAGTGATCAGACAGTGAGATATTGTTAAGGATTTTTAAATCATATATATCATCCATGTTAGCGAAATTACACCAAATCAAATCGTAAACACTTTTGCCTAAATGAGAAACCAAAGTAAATTGTCCCGGATGATCGCTATAAGACCTACCATTGATAAGAATAAATGAATTGTCATGCATAAATTGAGTTAGCAGACGACCTCTCTGATTACAATATTGGTCTAAACAAGCGTGTACTTCATTAAGATTAGAATAATCGCAAATTTCATCAAAATTTTCCATAATACCAATCCTTGAATTAATGTCGCCTCCCAAAATATATATAGTTTTCTATTATTCTTTAATAAATTCTTAACTGAGATATCTAAGTAATCTAAAAGAACAGAAATATCTAATGAAGGTTTGAAATAAACAAAAACTAATATAAAAGAAACAAACTCACTTTTAAACTCTAAAATCAACCACCAATGACACAACTCAATAGCACGAACTTCAAACATATCACTTTTGACGAAGATCAGTAGACCACCACTTCCTCTTCCTCTGGATTCCTCTCTAATTGCCACAAACGATGCTGCCAATTCAACACCTTTGAAGGGAGATTTTTTTTATTTCATTAAGGTGCCAGGTCTCACAACAGCAGATTATATCATAGTTTTCAAAGCTGCGGATATTCTGACATAGATTATTGTAACCTTGGACGTTCCATATAGAATTTGAGGGAATTTTTGATTGACAAATGAATGAAAATTATGTTGTTTAGAAGCTGGCGGTTCCATTAGCATATTCAGTTTAACATTAGATGAAGAAGATCTAAAAAACTCCCATGTTTAGAAGAAGTAATAGATGAACTTATTTGTATTTCAGGGATAAACAATTTTTAATACATGGAGATCGCTCCAATTTTTGTTCCCCTCTCCTCCTTTTGGTGCCAGCAGACGATATATTAATGATGAATGATGAATTTTAATGATACCAGACCCATCACTTTGTTACTACGTAGATTTCATCTATTTTTTTTTTTAAAGAATTGCCGATGAAATAAAATTTAAACAATTAATTTATAAAAAAATCTAATTCTTAAACCATCGTATGTAATACTGTTTTTTCTTTTTTTATTATTATTTTTTTTTTCAGGTCTTTACAAATACAGATTGAAAGTGTGTGAAAGGAAATGAAAGTGTTCAGAAAAGTTTTCATCTGTTCAGGTTAGGTGGGGGCAGCCACCTTTAAAAAAGTTGTTTGCCGTAAAGAAATGAATGATGTATTATTTGGCTTGAAAAAGAGAATTAAGAAAAAAAAGGGATATATAAGGAGTGTAGTGCCAGCACTGTCATAGTGTGTACGTCTGTTTCAGTCCATTAGTGGCGGGTCCTGGGCCGGTATGTAAGTTCACTATTAGTGGCAGTGTAGCCAACTGTAACACAATAGCCAATACAACAATAAAACTTTTCTTTTTTTAAGGAGGATTCTCCAAAATAAAAAAACCCTCCGCCCCATAAAATAATAACAAAAAATAATAATAACATTAAAGTTAAACTAATTATACAATTTAGTACGCAGTCAACAGTACTAAACTTGGTGGTTATTAATGACTTCACCACATCTATACAGACCGGTAGCTCTGTTTGTGTTTATTGTATTATGTTGGCACTAACTCTGTGTATGTGCATATATATATATATGTACATACACACGCGGCTCAGCGCTGATGATCTTTACAATTTGGTAAAGATTAACTCACTGTGTGTGTGAATGTGAAGGTGCCAGTGTGAAATGTATTAGTGAATGAATGTGTGCGTGTGTGTGTGTGTGTGCCACCTACTGTGTGAACAGGTATACCACCTGCTGACTGTACCATGTCAAAACACTTTATTTATTATTTTTTTAACTATATATCATATCCCTTCTTTATATATATGCAATATTTAATTTAATACGACAAATTGACTACTAAATATACATAATCAAATAGAAATATTTGATACAAAAAAAACAATTTTAAATACATATGTATACAATGTAGTTGAAAATATCAGTCAGCTGATAGCCATCTAGATTATTATGTTTATTTAAAAGGCAGTGGACTAATGATGTCATCGGTTTAAAATAACTGACGCACATTTAGAATTAAAAAACTGATCAGAAATACTCAAACGTCTTTCAAATTGCTAATATTACGCAATATTATTATTTTAAATATTTTATCAAATTCTAATTGATATGTTTTCTTCCAACTAGGAATGTTCACTAAAGCGGATATGTATGCAATACACTAAAATATAGATAGTGGGTATTATATGCTCTTGCAGGCTTGCTCGGCCTCTATCCTGCAAAGCACTTGTGTCTCCGACAGCGTCAGTGGTTTGTCACAAACCGACGTATTATCCATACCGCAATAGGTTTTTACAAGGCAGTATGGACTTGACTGCTAGATTAACACTGTATTTTGCAGTGGAAATTGTAGTTGTTTAAGCGAATAAGTTTGCCTGTATGGGTCTACATTGTATGGCAGTGCCACCATCTTGTTCTCTCCAATCCAAACTCGTGACGGCAGAATAAAGTTAGCTCACAGGTTCCACACACCATCCAAAACATCCGCTACACAAATCTTAACGTGTGTAAGTAGTATAGGCAAAGTTTAAAGAGAATTGTTGGCCACGATTTCCAATTAATGGTGAAAACTGAAGAGAAAGAAGTGCCATTCAGTAATGTTGCAGTATCGGTCAGACTGAAATCAGTGCGTCGGATGTAATGATACCTAGACAGAATGGCAGGCAGGTTATTACGGAGACTTAGACAGAATATCAGGTTTGAGCTTACTGCAATTTTTTGTTTTGTTTAATGTTATTTTATTGTGGCCATTTGCTAAACAACTTTTCGTAACTTAATTTCACATTTAACACGATCGCAGCAGCAGTCAGGTAAAGCCTTTTATAGCAGTAAGAGGAAGGTACAGAAATAAGGTTACATTTCGTTTTGTAATTTTGCGGGAATGACGGGAGTATTTAGGAATGCTTCTAGGAAGGAGGTACAGGTTGATAAAAAAAAACATCAGAGAACAGGTATCTATAGTTAAGGTAAACCTGGTGTTAAAAATAAAGTGATTATATTAGGGGAGGAGACAGCAAACTTTAGGAGAAGTAGAACAGAAGAAGTAGTGACAGAAGACTTGTTTGAAGAAGTACCTGAGTCTGTCTGTCAGTCGGACGTGAGCATGCCAAACCCCCCGGATAAGGTAATGGCAAGTGGAAGCAATGATTGTCTTTGACACTTTTATGGTCAAGATATGAAGTAATGTCGTTGATGGCACACAATATAAATACTTATAAACAAAGAAAAAAAGAAAAAAAGTACATATAGGTGCAACGAAAAGAAAAGGGCACAAGACACTGTTGAAGAAGAAGCCTGTGTGCAGAGAATGCAAACAACCGCCTTGTAACAAAAGAAATGTAACTAAACATTACGAAATAAAAAATATAAACAAAAAACTGGAGAACAGTGAGTTTACATGAAAACATGTGGTGAGGGTTTAATATTTATTTCTTTATTAATAGATCATCTGTTTTATGTCGATCGGTTTTGTTCAGGGTTTGGTCACTTCTCCTATTGTTGATGGCTACTTCTGCCCTAGAGCATTTTTTGGTTCTTTAACAATATATATCATATTTCTGAAATATTCCCTGATTTCGAGATGTTCCCTTATTTGTGGCTGACTATGTGCCAAAACTGGTCCAAATATTTGTGCCATTTACAGAGCTTTATTAATTTCTTTTGCAAGTATAACTCCTGTGAACTAACTGAAACGAAGTAAATCTCCTGTGAACTGACACGCCCTCGCTTCTCATTGACAGTTTTTCTTTAAAAAAATGGAATTTTTATCGGTTATTTTAGTTTCCTTTAACTCCCACCAGATGACAGAAGTTACGTTACGCTATTGTGCATTATACAGCGAAGCCTGAACACTCGGCTGGTCTCGAATCCATCTAAAATCAATTTTTTCAAGAAAAATATTTTCAAATAGAAATAATAAGTTTACGTATGTTTAAGTTGAAGGAAAATAGGTGGAACCGTTTTCAACAAAATGGCATGAAATAAATACACATTTCTATAAGGTTAACCGTAAAACATATTTAATTTCATTCAATATGATATAGATAGATGAACCACATGAATTGTAAAATAGAACTTGGAAAATCAGTTTTTCCTGAAAAGTCAGTGGAAATATGTTCGAGAGAATTGCGGAGAAAAGAAAATACCGCTCAGTAAAGTGTAGTTTCCGGTTTACGGATAGTTGAGAAAGCTTCTTGATCGGATCCACAATGCTGGATAAGATCTAGGCATCTTTTTGGATCTTTTGAGATATTTTGTTTAAACACACACGCACACCAAATTTATATTAATATTTCGTTTATTTAATAGAACTTGTCTCAAAAGAGATGCTAACTGATGAATCTAGTCGCAGTTCATGGTAGAATCAATGAAAGAAAATATCAGAACAAAAGCTCTGCTGTAAAAAACCTATAATATATTACTTTAAACTTCCAGTTTCCTATCATACATTGAATCTTTTAAATACTAAACAGGCGTTGAAACAAAAACAAAAAAAATCCGGTGTGAAACACTCACACAACTTTCTCTTACTCCGGTTTTCAAAATTGTAATTGACAGATTTTATAGTTTTTGTACCAAATTTGATGAAATTCGTTGGAGTTCGTCGAAAACTGAAAAAAAGTTCAGTAAAACCGCACTTTCGGTTTACTAATTTCCTTGAAACTCGCAATTTTGGCCATCTATTTATTTCTAACTAATTTTGTTTGGATGGTAGAATTGTATAATTAATTATGATAGCATTTTAGAGGAAACCTAACCTCACCCCTCCCCCAAAAGTGCCCTTAAATGAATATTCCCAGAGAAATGTTAAAAATAAAAGTTGTAGATCTTTGTATGTGTAGTTGATATACCAAGTTTGAAGAAAATCGTCGCAGCCAATTTTGAGAAAATTGCAAGAAAGTAAAAAAATACCAGAAAACTGAAAAATACATTTTAGTAAAAACGCACTTCCGGTCATCCGACTTTTTTCAAACTCAGAATTTCAACAACTCATTTAATTCTAATTAATATTGTTTAGCTGATAGAATTGTATAGTAAACTGAAATAGCACTTTCAGTGAAGAGGACAACCCACCAACCCCCTCCCCTAAAAGTGCCCTTAAATGCATTTTTCCGGAGAAATGTTTTAAATAAAAATTGTAGATCTTAAAAGTGTAGTTGATACAAAATGTTTAAAGAAAATCAATTGAGCCATTTTGGAGAAAATTAAAAAAAAATTCAGTAAAGTGGTACTTCCGGTCGAGGAATTTTGACTCTGGCGTCCTCTCGGATCCCATGGTGATACCCAAACGGAATATCAAGTTTGATCTTTCTGCGATTTTTCGTTTTTGAACTATGCTGTACATGCATACACACACGCACGCACACACACGCACGCACACACACGCACGCACACACATACACATGCGCGCGCACATACACACACGCACGCACACATGCACACACGCACGCACGCACACATACACACACGCACGCACATACACACACGGACCATTTGCTAAAAACCACTTTTTGGACTCAGGGGACCTCGAAACGGATATCTCCGATGAAAACTAGATATCGAAAATGTGACACGATTACAGTGCTTCCTGTTACTAGGACTAGGGGAAAGTAAAAATATAATAACTAACGTCAGAACGCCCTTCAACTCCTTAGAACTTTGTAGGAAAATTGTTTCAAATCAGTGTGATAGATGTATATTTTATTAGCGAGTAATCGAGTTTAAAGCTAGGCATTCATAGTTCTGCATCCAGTATGTCTCACAGGATCCAAAACTGCATAGAAACCACAGCTAAGGCGTCATCACGTTTACAAATATTTCAATTTCACATAATTATTCTTCTGCAAAACAGCTATAACATATATTTTACTTTTTCGTTAAACAGAAGCATTATTAACCATTAAAAAAAATATTTTTTTTTACTATCTAAACCGACATTACAAAATAAATATGGCAAATCTAAGTATAATGTCTAGGGTATATTGTAGAATTTAGGGAAAGTTTGTAGTCTGTCTAGATCGTGCATGCAGGACTATTAATGGCTGGTTTAAAGGAAATCGCTAAAGCAGAATAATATACAATAATAGTAGATACTAATTCTTTATTTTAACCAAGAGGGGCGAGATTTGCTCCCACGTGCAGGTCCGGGCTCAAGTCTGAATTAAATTTCCTTAGATCGTACCTAGGATCCTTTACAGCTCACCGTTTCGTGATACACAGTGGGTCTCTAATGAGAGAACACTGTCCAAAGGCCGGCAGTGCTCTGAAGAAGGCTACGGGCGCCAATGACTAGATATGTTGACGCGCCTTAATTCACAAAAAAAAAAATAGTAAGCGGTACCTTCGGGTGATAGTAGTAAGTAGAAGTAAAGTAATTGCCTATTTTTTCAGGTGGTCTTAACTTCCAACTACCAATTTAGGTGTTGTGCACTGAGGCGGAAGTACCTACTTTACTATTAAATTTTTTTTAAAGGAATATAAAATTTAGGAGTTATACTTAACTCGAATTGTGGACCTCCCAGTTACAAGTCCATGCTCATAACCACTACATCAAAACCCGCCCTTACGGTTGATAGATTTTGACTGAAGTGTTTGTGTCACATTCCCTTGTGAGATCCGAACGGAATATCGATTATAAATTTTCTCTGATTTTTCGTTTTTGAAGTAATGCAATCTTCCCGAAATTCTTTTGCCTTTTTAGGTCGCAACGCCTCCTAAAGCATTTAATGACCCCTCCTCCTGATATGATCGCAACACTGGAAAAAGACGTCATAAGATCGCAAGTGTTTTTCCCCTGCAGCAAATTCGAATTGACTCCTGTATCAGTTGCTTCATTTACTGTAATATTTTCAAGACACTACACTTTCCTTACCGATGAAACCTCCAGTTTCAAACTTATTATTAGTTTTTTTTTTTTTATTCTTAAACCAGCGTTTATTAAGAAAAAATATGTACTATTAGGATATAACAATTTCATTAGCGAGACGTACAGGTGCCTTCGATAGTAACGAAAGCCAAATTACATATGGATGCCAATTGTTACAAATAACAGAACAAAAATCTCGTTTACTTATAAAAATATTTCCCTTAATGTAGGTGGCCACACTGTACACTATTAATAATCGCAACTAATTGATTTGGAAAATCCAATTAACTTCAATAAAAAAAATAAAAGCCGTGACGGTGGTGGCTGATTTTTTTATTACACTCTATTTTTTGTTTTTTATTATATTGCTAGGTGAGGCTAATGAAGTCTCTGTAAAAAGGTGGAAGCTGTGTATTTTTTGTCTGAAAGGTTGACTGAGGGGACCCACTGCCCCGACTAGGACATCAAGATTAATAGCTTTTTAGGTTCTTGTTCTTATTTTTTATTACTCCATTATTCATTTAATAAAAACTTCTAGTTGTAATAATTATCTGTTCATTTTCTTTCTTTCTTTTTATAGTTTTTATTAGATTTTTATCTTTTTTTTACTTGCACTGTTCGTTTTCCTATTTTTTTTTTTCTTGAAAGGGGTGGCTGACTTGATTGTAACTTTAGAGGTTATGTCACGTTTCGAAACTTAAATAAACGTAATGTTGCTAATACTGTTGTTTATGTACTGTTGATTCCAGATTTTCTGGTTGCAGTTAATATACTCTTCGTTGGTCTATACATCTAATCGATTATCCGCACTGTTTTAAAATGGAATATAAGTAAATATATCTGAATTATGTCTAAAACTTTAAAGCATAGAACGACCTTAATTACAAAATAGAAGACGTGTCGCCGGACTTTTGGCATCATCTCCATCTACTGCGAGGTCGTGGGATGCACTAAAATTTTGACACTTATGGCGCTGAAAAACATTAGCCTTACTTGTTTATGTGGGGGTGGTCTGGGGCCCACTTTCCGTAAATGGTGCTAATAGTGAATGGCAGGGAAGGGAATAGCAGAGGAATGGCAGAGGACCCAGGTTCGAGTCCAGCTGTGCTAGATTTTTTTGGACAGTGTTGTCTGTAACGAGAGAACACTGTCCGGGGGCCGGCAGTGCACCGAGATGTCTCCGGGCGCCAATAACCATAGAGGTTGACGCGCCTTAAATTAAAAAAATAAAATAGTGAAATAGAATGGCGCTGATGACTATATAATCGTGTATGACTCTGATAACGAGATTATCATGGATGGCGCTGATAACTAGGTAACTGTGAATGCCGCTGATAACTAGGTAACTGTGAATGCCGCTGATAACTTGATAATCGTAAAAGTAAAAGAAAAAAAATCCAAACATCATAAAACTTGAAATGAATTATATATAATTTTTAAACCTTCCCAAAATTTTTGTGTATAGTTCCGACCAAATGAGTATTTACAGTGCCTGGAAAATTGATAAAAGTATACAGATTGTCTAAATAAATGTTCCTAAGAATATTGATTTTCTCCAATTGCTTTATGGAGCACTGATACTCCACAAAGTTTATTGAGAACGTGTTAGTGGTTTGAAATAAACCAATGTTTAGTACTCTTTTTCGGGTTGGTTTGTGGTTTGAGTTTTAGGCTAATACTAGCTGGTTACAAAGCGAAAGAGGCTGTCTAATTACAGCCAACAGTGTTGGATTGAAAGATGGCGGCTTCTCCCCGACAATTTCTCAAACCACTCTATAGCTACTGTATTGGATGGTAAGTGATAAATGAGAGCATACAAACTGATACCATTAAAAACAATTTGTATTTGAGCGATATTTAGTGGGAAGAGTTGGGTTTATAGAGGATGGAGTGACAGAGAAAAAGAGAGATGTTTGTTGGTAGCGTGATGATGTAGAATGATTGACAACTTTATTGTGGTGCCTGTGGGCGGAGCTAAATGGCGTCACAGCTATTAGAAAGTTTTGATATCCACAGAGCTAAAAGCCATTAAGGTTTCATAACAAAGTTGTCGAGATATACTCGACGGATGTGAGTCACATGAAGAGTGACGTAACTACATAGAACTCTTGCTTGTCCTAACAGTGGTGAGCTAGGGTGACTAAGTGGGTGATGTGGCGACCGAAGTTTGTTGCTTAATGTTTATCTAGTGTCTGAATGTTAGGCAGTCAGATGGTCTATTTTTATTCAGTTTCTTCTACAATTTCTACAAGAGAGATTGGCTGTCAACGTTAAAGTCTAATCGCCAATACCTTACAGTGGGCATGACAGGGAGGTAATGCGTAATAGACGTGAGCTTAGAGGCTCAATGCTGCCCCCTTAACCCAGGTGATATGCAGCTATTTAGTCCAGCTCTTATGTGGCAAATTTGATGGTGTGTACTTTGTACTGTTACAAGTTAGAATATAGTAAATGATTATCAAGTTCATGGACTTGCCATCATGGAGGTCCGCAAGTGAAAACAAAAAAACTAATTTTATGTGACATTTGTCAGTTTTAGCAATAACCTCTTTTAAGATGCGAGTCTAAAAGGTCACCAGTCAGAGAAGGACATTTATTTAAGAACTTTTTAAAAAGTTGATTAGCATAATTGTTACATTCTAGTGTATATTGAATACAACATAGTATTATAAAATTAAATAAGAGATGTTATTAAGAGAGCTGTCAAAGCTAACTTATAAGTGAAAGAAATGTGAGCTGGCACCAGGTGAGCTGGCAAAGAGCAGTGTGGACAACATAGCAGGGAGCCGTTACAGAAATTTCCCCATCTTATAGTAAACCAAATTGTATGATAACCTGGCCTGTATAACAATTGTATCACCTTCCTCAACTTCCATTTATTATTTTTTCTTTTTATAATTTTCTTTTTTTATACCAACGACGAATAACAGCAACAGCAGTAACATTAAAAAAGTGGTGGGCGTATCTAGGTGGCACGTGGTTCCGGTGGGGGTCTGCATCCGGTCTACATTACACAAGCCTCCAAAGAGAGGGGTTGTTCATTCAACAACAAAGATCTCGTCAAATACTGGGTTGTTCTCTTTTCGAGATCGAGATAGGTTGCTTTAGGACGTAATTCCAAGTGTATTGCGAGTATACCTTGATTTCAAAGGACATAGGAGCTTAAGATAGACATTTGTTACCCTTTACGATCACTGTTATAGAAAATTTGGTTATCTAGTAAAACTTCATTAATATTTTAAGCATTTTACTATAAAAGTAAAACTGGGCTGCATAAAACTAGTGGGATAGCTGACATTGTATTGGAGAAATTAATATAACAATATATGGTTGGATGGAAGTAGTTACAAATCTGAGTTAGTTCTCAAGGTGCTCTACAGATATTTTGGTTCTAATTTTACTCTTCATTTACTTCATCCTTGAAAATAGTTGCTCACAAATGTTGAAGGTTGTCAGGATTGAAGACGGCAGGATTGTCGGGAATATTAATATCTGGGAAGATAGGATTTATAAAGTCCAGTCCTCGGATGGCAGCTCTATATATTCTATTTGAAAAGTAGAATCTAGACAACATCTAGACAACAAATTTCCTGTTATTGAAAACGTAAATAAAACCAAGCGTCGAGCCGAGATATTTTCCTTCACTGCTAGAAAACAATAGACACCTTCAAAAGTGTATAAAAGTATAAGTATATATATATATCTGAAAAGTACTAAAAATATTAGTAAACTATTTATTTACATTAGTTTAAAAATGTTGGTTGTGCCGTATTCGAAGCCGTCCTGGGTCCCTACTCTACACTACCAGGCAAGCTACTATCGGTCCGAACAATACCACTTTAAAAGCCTAGTATTACAGATGCACGAGAACCCCAGTAAACTTTTTCGTTGCTAGATAAGAGGATAAATGCGCTTTTCCGGAAAAATGTTTTGAATAAAAGTGACAGGTTTATATCTGTGCAGTAAACATTTCAAGAGGTTTATATCTGTGCAGTAAACATTTCAAAAGGCTTATATTAGTGCAGTAAATATTTCAAGATTAAAAACAAATTTGGTCGGCAACTGATTTCAGAACAACTGAAAAATCACATCTAGAGTCGCATTTCCAGTTAATCGAATTTTCTGCTATCAGACATTTGATGCAGACCTTGATATTACATGAATAAGTTTTAATTGCACTTTAGAGGCAAGCTCAACGTTTTCCAGCTCTTCCTGAACTTCGGAGTCAATTTCGATGAAACTCGCTTTTTTTTTTTACCAAAACTTTCGTTTCAATGTTCAGAAAAAAAATCACGATTCCTTTTTTTTTTCTTTAAGAAAAAGTCGAGAGAGAGAAAAAGAGTGGGAAGATCGATTAATATTAATGATCGATTAGAATGTTCTCTAAGTGAATTTCAACACGAATACATCACGCTCCTTCCCCTGCAGTGGTCGTAAAGTATGACTTTATTTATTAGGTTGACTTTATAAAGAAGATGGATGGTAGATTTCCTGTGTCATCTAGCTGTGACGGATATCGTGAAATGTTAAAAAAGAGGAACAGATTTCAAGTTTCATGACTTTAATTTATTTCAGTTCTTCCATTCATTCAAGTCTACTAAGTACAATAAGCATAATAACTAAGTAAAAAAATCATAATATTTTAAATTAAAAGTATTTTTGCTCAGAATATTTATTAGAGTGATATATATATATATATATATATATTGGCTCTTCATTGATTTATAAGTACCGTGTTATATAATCTCAAACATAAACCATTAAAATACTACCAATATCTATGCTTCGATTGTTTTTGGCTCGATACTTTTTTTTTTTTTTACGTATTATTAGTGTTTTCTATAATTGAGAAGGTCTTTAATCAAATAATATCATTGATTTAACTAAATAATACGATGCTACAGTTCACTTACAAAATAGAAACCCTACAGTTTACATGATTTTGTATATTCTTGAAGTGTTATTTTATGATGAGGGAATATTTCTTTAAACTCCGTACACTATCGACACAATCAACACTCATCACTTTTAGTGAAAACATTTTCTCGGGAAAATTTATTTTTGGGGTTTTCTGTGAGGGGGAGGGGGGATAACGTTAAGCTTTCCACTAAAGTGCCACTTCAATTCAATTATCATTTATATCAATTACCACTCATGTAGTTATTAATAATATACATTACAGGTATTGCTAGAATTCCAAACTTTAAGGAAAAATCTGTTAACCGGAAGTGCGAATTTAGAGAATAGATTTTTGAGTTCTATGGATTTTTATGGAATAGAGTTCTATGGATTTTTATGGAATAGTGTTCTATGGAATTTTTTCGAAAACTATTATAATGATTTCCTTTAAACTTGGAATGCTAACAAAAAAACATTTATAAACCTCACTATTATTTGAAACATTTCCCAAAAAAATTAATTTTCGGCTACTTAAGCGGAAATGTGGCGTTAAATTTCAAATGTTATTTCGGGCTAGTTATTTTATATTTAAGGGGGAGGGGGATAAATACCAATAATATATTTATTAGGGGTTAAACATATGTATATTATTGAATATGTGGTTGGGTCCGCAATGCTAGATAACATCTATGATTTGTCCGCTCCCAAATAATAAGAACTAAAACAATGAAGCAAGCTAAGAAGGATAAAATCGTACAAGGATTATATATTATATTTATGTCAGGACAAATATTATGATAGTTTAAAGAAAATTTGCCGTTTCATAGTTACGTAATTGTATTAAAAGTTTTAATTTTTCTCACCACATTTTTTTGTGATAAAAACGATATTAACAGAGTTTTCAGCAAAAAAAAATTATATTGAAGCTGAGGTATGTGAGGGAAAATCTAATGATTGTTTTAAATCAGAGATATTTACAATTATTCCGTTAACATCAACCAGAGTGTGTTTTCATCGCTTGCCTTAGGTATTCTTACTCGCCTTTCTCCACAAACACAATTATTATAATTTATTAATTTCTAATCAATCAGGGAGAAAAAAAAAAATCAGTTAATCACACCGAAACACAATACAGCTGATAGCGTCTTCTTTGTCAAAGGAAAACCAATACTATTATTTGGCAGGCCGTGGTGCTCAAAGGTACACTTCCTTTGTTCGCCGCATTCATAAAAAAAAAAAATAATTCGATTCTTTGTCAGAGACCTTTCTACAATTTTTTTTATTTTAAAGAATTCTTTCAACAGATGTTACCAACTTCTTCACTTCCTCTTTTTATTATATTTTTACTTTCTGCTGTAGTGTTCTATTTCAGGGTGAACTCCAAAAAAAAAAAAAATAAATAGGAGAGATGAGGATGAATCCTGTAATTTGCAATGTTCCATCACCTAGAGCGGAATTCACCCTTAATAAATTTCTAAAAGTAATCATTAACTGAATCGATTCTTGATTCGACTTGTTTTTTAATTATAATCAGCTGTTTTCAAAAACACGGTAGTTATGATAATAGATAACAGCACAGATATTTTCATTCCTCTTATACAATCCTTTTTTTTATTTCTTTTCATTCCTTTTATCAGTTTTTGCGATTTTGTATTTATTTATTTTATCATTTCGAAGTCCAACTACAACATGTCATCTAGAAATAACACTCCTGAAACAACATTGCCTCTATAACTCTGATGGCTGCAAAAAGTAAAACATCTTCACGTTAAGATACCAAAAACCATATCTCCTCTCTAATTGGCATTCTTTTATTTTCATTGTTCGGGATCGCTCCCCCCACTCCCACCCCTATTGTATTTAGAACTCAACATTTCAGCTTAGATAATGGCTCCCTCCATATGAAGGACAGTATTGCATTCCTCCTTTTCAAGGGATGCGATCAAAACATCATTACAGATATGCTCTCAAAATAGCATAATACAAACTCGTGGGATATTTAAAGATGGCGTATTCGGTCTCAGCCTTTCATCAATTAGTCTGTTACAAATTTAACAGATAAAAACAAATAAAAACATTTTCATTATGCAATGCAAATTAAATTTCAACATAACTGGAAAAATACAAACATATTAAAAATCACGATCATTTTGATTAGTTTTATTTTTATTAAAAATAACAACGAATGATTGAAGTCTTTTTAATTAAAATATGCTTAAACGCACAGATGTTTTTAGAAATAAAAATTGAGGAAAAACAGTTACTAATTTGTTCTTAGTGTTAGTATTATTCTTCTCAATAATATAAGGCAAAACATGTCATTTCCGGTGAATTTTGAAAATTTGATTGATCGAAATCCTTGCTGTTACCGCTAGTAACGGAACTGTGAAACTTCACTGCTAAGATCAATTGCAACAACAATAACAACAATTGTAATAAGTGAAGAGATAACAATAACATTTGAATAATAAATATATAGTTGACAATAATTCTGAGCACAAAACTTGGACTAACGTTCGTCTAATCTAATAGAAATGGGCTTCATTCAATTTTCATTAGACTTAATTCATCTGGGGGTCATTCATATTAGTAGTACGCCATGCTATATTCCTCTAACTGCACTAGAATACAAATTACTATTTCATAGTAACTTTATATCCTTATACGAACTGACAGTATTTTAGAGAAAAAGATAAATACCACCCCAACCCTTTGATCGTTATTTGATTTTTAAAACACCTCCAATATTCTGTGCGGGAGAGAGGCCAATTTGGCACAATTATATTATGATTGACCACATTTGTTGGAAAAAACAAACAATTTGAATTGGAAAACCTTTCAAACAGAAAATCACCAAATTGTAGAAGTATTAAAAAAATAAATAAAATAATTTAGGTGGATTTCAAGAATATAGCAAGAAATTAAAAAATAAAAAACTAGCAGTAAAGTGGGATTAATCAAACTTCCAGATGAGGAATGTTAATCCAGATCCATGGGAGTTAACAATGCAAACAATAAAAAACCAATTTTGGAATTACACTATTTTTACTTTCTCTTTATTTTTTCTTACTGCTATAAAGAGGAAGTATGGTAATCAAATTTTCGATATCGAGTTCATCTTTTGAGATCCTCTAAATCAGAGAAACGTTTCTCTTGTATGTGTGTTTATATGTAAACAGCATAGTTCAAAAATGAAAAATCCCAAACTTAACACATTCCGTTTTGGGTATCACGGTGTGGATACGTCACTCGGTTATCTGTCAAAATTCTTCTACCGGATATAAGTACCACTTTACTGAAAGGAATTTTTTTTGCGATGTTCTCAAAAACAGCTCCAACGATTTTCTTTAAACTTTGTATACGCACTACATAGATGCATATATGTACATATATTATATACATATAAACACACATATGTATATAATATATATATATGTCTACGTATTTTATTTGAATTATTTTTTCTGCGAAATATTAGTAAAAATTATAATTAAAAAAACATTGTCAGATATAACTGTGTTTTATGGCAATATGAGAAAGTCGAGTGTTTCACACCACCACCCCCCTTCTATCATAACTATATATTTTCCTACATATTTTTTTTTACCAAACACATTTCGATAATTTAACATGATACAACAATTTTGCTTTACAACACTGAGTGAAAACAACACCTCAGTATATCTTGTTGTTGTGAACAATTTCTTAATTTTCAGTTGAACATTATTAATTTGAATCAAGTCAAACTATTAAAAAATATATATTTTAAATGAGTTTAGTCAATTAAATATGCAAATTTATATATATATATATATATATGCAATATATACGATGAGCAATTATTAAAATACACTTTTTTATTCAGAAACTTGATGATGAATCATTGTGTAATAAGAAACAAGATATATAAATAAATAAATAAATAAAATAATGTACATACATATATAATATACACAGAAAGTAAGAGAGAGGAAGCGATCAGCTGATTTGAAGCAGCGGTGCTGTCCACTAAATTCCAGTAGAAAGGTAAAAAGTACAAACACTCAACAAGGAGAAAGTTTACAACTCGCTAATGTTGCTCAATTAATTATAGATTTTTTTCCCCATTTCTTTTTATCCAGAACTATTTATACTGTTGGATTTAAAAAAAATTAGGAAAACAACTTGGTATGAAATGTAAACTAACGGTCAGGTTTTCAATCAATTTTGTTCTTAGTAAAATGATGAAACTGTATTTAGCATTTTATCCAACCTGGTATTTCCTGTTTTTAACAATCAATATTGATATCACAGGAAAAGGATGTATTGGAATCTTAATTTTTTTATACCCTTGCACGGATGGGAACGGTGTAATAGGCAGTTCGAATTACATACCAAGTGTAACAGAACAAGATTGTTCTGAAGGAACGACGTTAACAGCTACTAGACTGCAAATTTGGATTTATCTGGAGACGACCGTTCATTCCCTTATCATCTTTGCTACTGCTCCAGTTTCCAGTTTTGTTACTATAAAACTGCCCTACTGGGCACTATGATAAAGGTATCTTTCTTAAGATATTTAGATGTTATATGATTTTTATCAAGTGGCAGGTTAACTAGCGTCACTTACAGCCCATGTAAGGGGTCAAGGACAACCACACGATTCCACTGTTCCTTTCCAAAACCTTAAATCTTTATCTACTTATCCAGGATGAAGCGGTTTTGTATTGTTTCCCTATAACTTCGCCAAACGGATTTTTCACAGTCTTTGCTGCCTTTCTCTTCTTATCACTTTCTCAATTAGTCAAGATCATTATTTAATTATCGAAGTTCTTGATTAGTTATTAGTCTCCAAAATCCCTAATCGAAATTAGCTCCGCATATAAATTTAAGAGTTTTGCTTTGTTCCAATACAAATTTCAAATTCCTAATTCTGAATTTATAGTTTAAAACTTGTAGATAAGAACATTTATGGACTTGGAACCTAATTCCATCGCGTTTGATATCTATTTTTTACTCTCTTCTTGCTTTGATGACTTCTTTGGTACCCATAGTAACGTCTCATTAAGGCTCATAGATATTTAAAGGGACTTGGCTACATTGAAGGAAGGATTTTTCCATGGAAATGAAGTTCCATGCACTTCCGGCAACTGATTTTCATCATATCTAATACTTATTTGACATATTTAAATTCTTGTGAATTTTCATTTAATAAAACTGTACGGTATCTTGAAATAACATTTTAGAGAAGGTGGACTGCACCGCCAAAAACAAAACATTCAAAAGTCTTTGTTTTTAGACAACTGTTCAAAAAATAAAAATTAGGCCTATCGGGATCCTTCAAGGCTGATGTACTTGTCTCTTTGCGGACTATATAATAATAATAATAAGGACCTATGTGTGTGTGTGTGTGTGTGTGTGTGTGTGTGTGTGTGTACAAGTAGTTAAGGAAAGTTCATTGGAGTCCTTTTCGAGAAATTGTGATAAACCGAAAAAATGTATTTCCTATAAAATATTTCGGAAATATGACCGTTCTGTAATAATTCCGTGTTACGTTAATAAGAGAAAGTAACAAGAAATACAAACAGCCCTATATCATTGAAATACATGACCAGCAGATCTTAACTAGACACCCAAATAAATACGCTTCTCTATTTAATATAACATTACATTGTTATAATAAAGAGATAATGAATTGTAGAGTATCAACATAGACCAGCTACTAAGAATGAGTGCTAAGTTCATACACTAAATGTGAACACAAGTCTCCTCTGGTTCAACACAGACTCACACTGCATAACACACAAACAATTGTCTGTTAATTGTCCTTCATCAAAAATTTTGTTTCGTAGTTGTTTTCTCTGTTTCTTTCGTTGTGTGTTATGTGCCGACATTCTTTATTTCCTTTTTTTATGTTATATATATATAACAAAAAAAAAAATAAAAAGCATTACAAAAACAGCTGATTTAATTAAATACTATTGCGACAATTAAACTACTACCACATCAATAATTCTTCATTACATTAATAGATGGAGTTACTACTGCTCACTATATATCTTATTTTGCGCTGACGTAGTTCTGTTCAGCCCACTTGAGATTTCTTTGAAGTATTTTCATGTCTATCTTACTTCATATATTCTTTGTTTACTTACACTGGATGGCCACAACTTGGATAATTGTCAAAAAGTCTTATAAAACGAGAAACACTCTTCAAATTCTCCTCATTACGTTTCCTCTTCTTCAATTCTAATGGACAAAATTTACTTGAATTTCGCCTTCAAATTTAAATAGATGCCGATAATAAAATGACCTGTCTGAGGGCCGCGTAACGTCCCACCTCCCCTAGCTCCCCTTTAAAATAAATTTTCCCGAAAAAAAAACAAGTTGAAACTAACCTGATCCTGTCTTCATCTAAAAAAGAAAGTAATAACTATTGAATAAAGTCGCAGTTCCGATCAGCTGATTTTCCTAAAAATTCGGAATTTAGGAAACTCATTCACTTCCTTAATATTAGATAGGTGGAAAATCTGTAAAATTTACTGAACTGCTATGCAGAGGAAACCCTAATCCCTTCCAACAAGGCCCCTACAAACAATTTTCCCGACATGTCATAATTGAACAGGAAATCATTGGAATCACTTTTTTTTTTTAAATTAATACAATAAAGTGGTATTTCCGGTTAAAGAATTTCGACTGAACTTTCCTGTCGAATGCCCAAAAGGAATATCATTTGTGAAGAAGAAAAATCGATAAATTTATTTAAATAGATACACAATTGTAACCTCTACATAATTGATTTGGTTATCGCAAAAAAATAACATGTGTTACCATCAGTAAATTTAATGTTTTATTGCATGCCAATAATCTAAATTTGTTAGCAATGTTTGACAAATTATTGTTATTATTACTTTCACATGTATCCATTAGGGACACCATGATAATTCATTATCATATGAAATTATTTATATCCAAATTTCCAAACGTTAAAATAATTGAATAAAAATATTAATATGTGCATAATACTGTAGCTAGCTGCAATCTTCAGTGCCACTGCCTCCTAGCGTCTGGCCACCAACACGATACAACCTATCACGCTGGCCGAGATCCATCAGCGTCACAACTAGAAAAGAAAAATATTTTTTTACAGCAATTTTCATTTCGAAACTTTCAAAATGTTTAACAAAGTTCTAGTGCTTCAAGGGCTTTATGTTTCACTTTACCTTTGTAAAGTTGCATATTTATTAGTAAATTGCCTAATGAGTTTACGATTCAAAAATATTTACCTGACTATCTAATGTGGATTCCTCAGGCATTTGTAGATAGAATGTAGTCGTTGTAAAGAGTACAATGATATCGTTGACGATATTGTTGGCGTCTTTGTATTGGTGGCTCGAGTTTGCCCGAGGGTCTAATTTTAACCAAGAGTAGTAGAACATGAACTACCTCTGCAGGTCGTGTGTGTACTTTGTGGGTGTCCAGTCCGAGTGTGGGTCGTGCAGTCAGATGGGACATCCGCGTGGATGCCAAGTTGTCTTCAGAAGAGGCCAGTATACTTAGCTCTGTGGGCCAAGTTCAATAGATTACATGAATGTTTGTCTTCAATGGGCAGAACGACTCCGATAACAGAGAAACTGCACACAGGAATGGGCAATATACTAGAACTATTCTTCAATGACAGACTCATTCCTTCATTAGGGGGTTAACAGACGAAAATTATTTTTCGTAAGAACAAAATTCCAGACAATTCTGATCAATCCAAGTTTTGAGTTCGGTTCTGAAAGATTAAGATCAAATCTGGCATTTCTGCAGTGTAGTTGATCTTGGACCAGTTACGCAACTGGGAAAGGTTCTGTTATTAACCTCATGATAAACTGTCCCGTAGAACAACATTGAAATAGCACTTCAGAGTGTTCTCCGCAATAACGAACTATATATGTTCACCTAGAACTAAGTACTTACAGACAGTATTTTAAAGAAAATCTTTTAAGGTATTTCAGGAAATCAAGTCTGATTTTGCTATAAATTTTTGTTTTGAACTACGCTGTTCTCTTACGCTCAAACAAAAACCGCCCGAAAATTAAAGCTACATTTTTCTTACCCATATAACTCAAAGCATGTACTTTCGGAAAACTGAATTCCAGAAAATTGAAGATGGTAGCAATACTTCGTTTTAAGCAGTGCCTCTTTAAGAGAAAGAAAAAAATCCCGTATATGAACAGAATATTTCTTTTAATATAGTTGGCAACATTGTGTTCTTATAATAAATCCAACTATTGATTTGAAAAATCAAATCTAATTTACTTCAATAAAAGAAATATAGATTGGCGAACATTCACTGACAGTGTTTCCAAATAAATACATATTTATTTTGTGCATAAAGTTACATTTAATTTAAATGTTTACTTTCTCTTATTCCCTGGTAAGAGGAAGTATTGCGTCATGTCTAATTTTGGAAATTCTAGTTTTCACTGGAAATACATGTTATGAGGTTCCCTTGAGTACGAAAAGAAAATGTTTTTTAACGAATAGTGGGCACTTGTACGTGAGTGTCTCCACTCGAATAAAAAGAAAATCTAGATAGAGCTATCATTCCATATTTAGGTAAACTTTAAGCCTTAAATATTCAGTCTTAAAAACTAATAACTATAATCCCCCCTCCCCACATCCATTTATATGGAATTGTAATGTATTAACGATTATAACGTTGACATGTTGAGCTAGTTGCAGTAGCTCAGTAAGAGTACTAAGCATGGTTACAAGTAGCTCAATAATAGAAATATTATTAAAGATGATAATATTAAGTAAGCGGTGGACGGTTGGATGTTAGTTTAGTCCTCTATTGGTTATATCCTCTACTGATCACCACGTCCACCAGTACACTTGGCAGGAGAACATCTTGTGTACCCCTCACAATCCAGCCTTAGCTAGTCTTATCAATTGGCACAAGTCCTCATCCCATCTTCATACACGCACAACCCACAAACCCACACACTAACACTCACTTAATAACAATAAACTACTATCTATCTACATTTAACTACTGTGCCCCCTTGAACTTTTATCAATTTAATTGACTGAATTTAACTGAATAGTTAATATTAGTTGCTGAATAATGTGTTCAATATTTGCCATAAATTTAGGGTATGTCATTTTATGGATATTTCATTAATACCAAAATTGTATTTAAGCTCAATGGAAGAAAGGATATGAAATATTTCAAATTTGAAGCCCAAAGTCTGGTGGTAATTTAAAGTCATTGAACACACAAGTGCTGGATTTCAACTCAGGAATAACTGCATTTAAAAAATGGATACCTTGCTTCCAGATTAAGTAAAATGAACGGAAGAGAAGATAAATTTTGGGACAGAATAGCTAAAAGTTGTCTTCATACTTGCTGTTTTGTCAGGACATAAGGGCGGCTTAAATGTGAATGCGTTGTATGGCAGCGCTCTCTGTCAGCCCTCAACAAAACTTGTTCCTTAGTAAAATAATTAATTCGTCTATTAATTGTAAATTCAAGATTTTTCCAATTCATTTAATGGATAACTTATGTGGTAATTTAAACATGATAAATAATTGAAATTTAGCCAGCCACTAAATACATAAAATATACAGTGTTTGTTCATAAACCACCCTTGTATGCAACAACCACCACTACTTTCTTTTATTTTCCAGTTAATAAATATTACAATATTCACAAATTTCTTTTAAAGTTAGAGTTTTTACTCAATGTTCAGATGCCCTAACATAAATATAGTAATGGTGGGGGGGGGGGGGGGGTAATAGAATCATAAATGTGCAGCAAGAATTCCAAGTTACTGAGAGAAGCGATTAGCTCAGTGGTAGCTAGCAACGCAGTCGGTGCCAGGTTCGAGTCCAGCTGTACTGCCCTTAAGTTTTCACTTCCTAGGAGCCTCTGCAGCTCACTGTCCGGTGGTGGACAGTGCTGCCTGTAACGAAAGAACACTGTCCGGAGGCTGGCAGAGCACTGAGAAGGCTCCAGGACAATGATGACGCGCCTTAAATTAAAAAGAAAACTATGAGAAATTTCAAAACAAAATCTCAGAAACCCTATTTTGTAAAATTGCGCTACCAATTAACCGATTTTCTTCAAGTTTGGGATTCGCAATGCCTTTAATCTAGCCCAATGAATACAGATGATAAACCTGTAACACCCCTCTGAAGTGCGCTTTATAGCAAAGCTTAGCTTTCATCTCCCCCCAGAATCACCGAAAATCTATTTTTTATTCTAAAATATTTCAATTAAAAGTGGTAAGCATTTATGGGTACCGAGAGTATGCAAAAATTAGAAGAAGTCCTTCGAGCTTTTTTGTATAAAATCGCAAAGAAGTGAAGAAAAGAAACATTTAGTAAAGTAGCAATTTTGGATTGTAGATCATCACAGAGATTTTCCGTGATAGCTTGCTTCTTTTGGTGGTCATCAACCGGTTTCGGGCGTTCGCTCATCATCTATGCCCGATCGTCTATGTTATCACACTGTTTTTACAAAAGCATCCTGATGATGGGCGAAGGCCCGGAACCGGTCGATGACAACCAAAAGAAGCAGGCTCACACGGAAAATATCTCTATGCTTTCCAGTTCTGCGGAACCAACCACAACAATGGATTCTAGATATTGACCGAATGCGGGTGGTATCTAAATGAATACCTTACTTTTGCGCTTCCGGCGACTTTTCGATATTATTTCGTTCACGAACACACACACAAAGTTAAAAACATTTTTGTCGTACTACTTGAGGCATTTTCGAAAATTTCTAATGCTCGCGGTACTTCATCTTGACGTAAGTAACAATAAATTAGATTAATATTATATCAAGAATGAGTAATGGTAACAATAGAGAGTTAACTAGTTTCTTAGAATACAACTCAATCTGTATGAGTTAGGGTGACGTAGATGGTCTTCCGGTCTGAACATCGTTCCACTTAACTCATCATGTACTGTTTTTATTATTTACATGAGCTGGGCCCACAAATTGGTCATCACTGCGAGTACTAGCGAAATTTGCATATGATATGATCGAAATAGAAGAGAAGATGACCGTAAAAACTAGCCTTGTGATGAGCTATTGATTAAAATGAATTAAAATAATGTTTAAAAAAACACATGAAATAAATACGGAAACAATAGAGCTGAAAGATTTCACGATTAAATTAATTAATTTTACAATTATTTATGTTTATGTTTTAAACAAGGACGAGATTTTAATTGAGAAGGTTTATTGAAAGGTTTTGTTTTTATTTTTAGATTATCATTTGGTTAAACAATTATAATATTATCAATGCAATAACTTCAATAAAATATTGAATAATTTGCAAGAGTGTGAACAAGATACAAGTTGAAGGAAAACTGATTCTAAAAATGAAATAGAAATATGTATATGTTGTAATAAACTGACCAGACAGGAACGGACCTTGAATCAGCTGGATACTACTACAACTTGGCAAAGCTATCGTGTTTTGTTTATGTTTATGATGTCTTTCAAGTATTTCTTAATCATACAATCACTAAGGATATAGATATTGTTCTAAGTTCAACTTACAATAGTTTTTATAGATTGTTGTGCACTGTTTGATGTAATAATGCAAACGATAATTATTTTTAGCTGTACTAAGATAATGAAAAAATAAAAACTGCAGCTCAAATTAAGAATACTATTTGTAAAATATCCGAGATATTTAGTTTTTGAGGAAAGGTTGCAGTTTTCACCAAAGAAGGTTTGTAAATTGTGTTTTCTCAACGAAAATAAATAATGTATTTCATTTATTATTACACTGTACAGATTTAGTAATTGTGTTATAGTGATAAATGTACCGAAGTATCTAATTATCAAGTAATTGAAAATTTATTAAATTCTGTAACAATGGATAAAATTAACATATTTCTATTATTAATCAATAGCATCAAGCTAAAAAAAAACAAATATGGTTACATATTTTCCAGATTATAGATCAATTATATAATTTATTGGTCTAAATTCTGTTGTACTGTAATGTATGAAATTTTTTTTATATTTTTTAAACAGTAAAAATAATACATTTATTCACTTAAATTATTATTTCTTATTTTATAATTAAAATATTTTTATAAAATAATAATATAATAATTAAGAAAAACAATGGTAGAAGTGATGAACGCTATTGTATTGTAATAATTACATTTTTTGTTTCGTTATATAAGTATTGCTCTTTTTTTTATTTATTTATTTTATTTTATATTTTTATTACGTTAAAAACGTCAGAAATTTTAATTTATTGGCATTATTTTTGGATTGATTATTTTTTGTTTATGTTAAAAGAATATCTCAAAAACGAAAAGTTATAGAAAGCTCAAACTTTGTATACCGTTTTGGTTCTACCACCGCATCAGACCCAAAGATTTCGAGAAAAATCCATCAACTGACTGTTGATTTTTTTTTAGTTTTTCGTAATTTTCACGAAAACGCCTCAAACAATTTTTTTTTTGTCAATTTCCTGTACTATCTACTACACACATTAATTCCTATCACATATTTGAAATATTTTCCCATGTAAATTGCTTTTTTGGGGATTCTGAGGGAACAGTAACGTTATCAATTTTGCCGCCTATATAATATTAATTACACAATAGAAGCATTGATAGAATTCCAAATTTTATGAAAATCGATTAACCGGAAGTGCGACTTCCTAGAAAAGGATTTTAATTTTTTGGAATTTTCTCGATAACGACTATATCGATACCGACTATAACGATTTCCTTTAAACTTGGTATTAGATTAGATTAAATTAGAAACGGGGAGGGCGGGCCTCATTCCACTGCGACCTACAATAAGTAGTCTATAGTGGATCTCCTGAAATTGCAGCACATCCTTCAGCTTCGCCCTCTTAATCAGCAGGCTTAGCAAAGCTGAGAGTGGCTTCGTCATGAAGCTCATGGCTTCGGGATTGCTTGTCCCCAGTTGAAGAAACCTTGTCCTCGCCCGGCCGGCACACTCACAAAGGATGTGTACCGGGGGTTCCCTTCTCGGCCTTGCAGAATAAACTTGGTATGCTAACGTATACATTTTATTTGAAACGTTTTGCCAAAAACAATTATTTTGGATATTTGAGCGGAATTCGTGACGTTAATTATAAATTTTATATGGAGTTGATTTAGTGTTTTTAAAACGCTCTAACGGGCTAAAATATAATCATCAGTTCTCTATCTGCCAAGATTAGTATAGATTAGTACTTATCGCCCACCACGTAAAATTTGAGTTTAAAGAAAATTTAATTGTAAGAGAAAGCGCAAGTTTTTCTCACCAGATTTTTTTTATCTCCAAACATTTAATGTTGGTATAAAACCAAATTATGAAATTCGGTTCATTCTTTTGAACGAAAGAAGGCAGAAGACACTTATTTAATAAATTAAGTTTTTTTTTTTGAGGGTTCTGTATTTTTTTATCTATTGTACCCCCTCTGGTGCCAGCGGGGGTTTTTTTCATCTACAGCACCCCCTCCAGGTTGAGCTTCCTAAGGAATCGCAAAATCCTGGAAGGTTCTAGGGTAGGTATTTCCTCCTCCCCTATCTCGTAACGGCCCAGACTACTAAAAATTAGGTTTACAATAAATTGAAAGGTAAACTACTGTATATATTTTTGTGTGAACAGCTTTCCATTGAAAATTAATAACAGTGTTGAAAGATAAAATAACAATAAAATCAGATATTATAATTAATATATCAATATTTATCATTGCAATTATTTTGGATATATATATACTAAATAAGTAGGAAATATTATTTAAATTAAATCTCCTTGAAATAAAAACATGCAAACATACATAATTATATGTACATACTAAACGTATATTAATTATATGTACATACATACATTCATGTACATTAATGTAAGGTTTACATTTTTATTTTTCTTCAAGTATACAGAAAAGAATGTTATATTATTGTAATAACAATAATTGTAATAATAAATATTATAATGATAGTAATATATATTGACAACTGGGCCGGCTACTGCAAGTTCGCAACCACTTGTTGCAAAGATATTTTTTTGAATTATCTTAATAATTATTCTTAATGACAGTTTAATATGTTATTATTACAATAATAGTAGTTCTATAATAGTAATATACAATATTAATAGTCAAGGACTGTTTGAGAAATCTAGCCGTGGTAAACCAAACTGGAAAATGTTCTATGACAAATTTGTTCGGAAGGTCCATTGATAGTTTTTATGAATTTAAATAAATGATATAAAGACCTCAAAACTCCTTTTATATCAGAACTTACCAAAACACGTTAGAATAGATTCGAGAAAAGGCTTGTCAACATACCCTAATCCATCAGCAGCCACAATTATTATGTCCACAACTAAAGTTCCTTCCAACCCCCGAAAGCGACTGCCCCGTGATCACCTTGTTGACTAATGGAGATCATCACTGGATGATCACCATTCAAGCCATTCTCGCCATTTACCACCCTTACCATATTTACTTATTGTGTACCATTATGGACAGTTGTAAATGACAAATTAAAAGTTTAAAAAATAAAATGAATGATAGAGATTTAATTAATTTGTTTTTTCTATTGAAGACATATTCAACACATGATTATCCGCTACGCTGGATAACATTTGGGATTTCATCCGTCGTAGTGTGCTTTATTTTAATAGTTTACGACGGGAACAGAGTCAAGTTTTGTAGAAAGTAGATTTCAACTTAATGTTAAGGGAAGGGGTTAGCTCAGTGGTAGCGCGCTGGACTAGTAACGCGGAGATCACGGATTCGAATCCAGCCGTGCTACTCTTAGATTTTCTCTTCCTAGGAGCCTCTACAGCTCACTGTCCGGTGATGGACAGTGTTGTCTGTAACGGGAGAACACTGTCCGGATGCCGGCAGTACACTGAGAAGGCTCCGGGCGCAATTCACCAAAAAAAAATTAGTTTCTTTCGCACTCCACACTGATTGATGTCTAGGGGAGGAAGCATTTGTGAACATGATAATTTTGAACAAAAATTTATTATTAAAGAGTGCAGGTGGTACCTTTGTGTTGTTATTTTAAACGGTGTTTTTGTTTAAGCGGTGTGAGGGGGACGATAGGAAATTTAGAGAAAATTGACGTGGTAATTAATTTTGACTTCCTCTTACTGTAATTGGTGCAAGTGTGATCGTCTCCAGATTTCCAAATTGAATTTTTTACCGAAATACATGTGTGTGTTTGTGTATACACAAACGTATTGTTTATCCGTGTGAATAAAATATCTTGGAAAAAAAAAATCACATCAAGTTCAAACACCAAACCCTGAAGTTTTCAAGGAAATTCGTCACTCGGAAGTGCGACTTTAGTGAATGATTTTTCTTTCGTTTTTCCGCAAAAATTTAGTTAAATTTGAAACTGCACTTCCGGCAGAGGGCGAACCTATACAGTGTACTCATGTTCAGGTACACCTCATGTCCAAGAATACTCCCCCCCCTCCGACTAAGTTGAACAAAATCTTTAGTATAAACTTTTTGTTTGAAGAAAATGTACCAATGAGATCGTTATTAAAGGAAGAGAGAAGGAAGAGATCGTAATAACTGCATTATGAGAAAGCCGTAACAATGTTAAACTCCTCATGTTTTGTTGTTTTCTCTACAATATGTTTTGCATTACTATTGTATTATATTTGTTGTATGTAGAAAGAGTCTGCCCCCCGCTTGTATTTATCTATGTATGTATTTACTTAAGTTTTATAGTATATATGTATGTACATAGATATAAGAGGGGGGATAACATAAGCGGCGAGCAAGAGACCTAACAACACATAGCATGCAATCAGAGGGATATAGAACAAGGGTGAGTGAGTGGGGCAGGACAGCGCTACGTTTACATGTGACACTATAATTATATAGTGTGGCTGCAGTGCCAGAGCAGCGCGCTATCACTTCCACGAACAGACGCACCAAAGTCCTTCCCAGCAGACTACTCTACAGATTTCTTCTTCTTTCAGTCTGCTGTAGTTTGCGGCGTTGGTCTTCTACTGGACTGGGGGCGTAGCCAAACACATCAAAACTCCCAGCGTTCTTTTCTTTAGTTTTTTTAAACTTTTAGAGACATTTTTATTCTTCTCCTTCCTTTCATGTTTCCTGCAAGTTCAAGAGAAAACAAAATCTGGTATGAAGCATTCACACGACTTCTCTATTTCACAAATTCCAATGGAAAGGCGTCGTTTTAAATGAAATTATTATATTATATTCAAATTCCTTTAATATAAAATGGGGAGTAGGATTATTCCACGTTTGAAATGGCATTGTAGAAGCTAAGTCACAGTTTAGATTCGATTCCCGTGAGGGCAAATTCAGTGTTATCCCAGCATCGTCTGTAAAAAGTAGTAAGCTACAGTTGGTAGCGAACCTAGATATTAAAGGCCATACTAAACGGCTGTAGGAACCATGGTATGCTTACCACATGCCCACAAATAAAAATTGCCGTCAGGCAGCCTTGGACTCTCATGGTGTTGTGCCAAAATTTGGTTTCATTTATTTCATGTCAAAGATAACCCAGAAAAATGTTTCAAAAAAAGTGATACGAAGATTGATCCCATTAGGGGGAACTGGACTAAGTCACCTTCTTTAGGGACTTTGTATCCCTCAGTCTAACAACAAGAATAACAGTTAGCCTGACAGCTCCAACACTTACACATCCAACAATAAGAATAACACTTGGCCTGACAACTCCAACCTTACACATCCAACAATAAGAATAACACTTGGCCTGACAACTCCAACACTTACACATCCAACAATAAGAATAACACTTGGCCTGACAACTCCAACCTTACACATCCAACAATAAGAATAACACTTGGCCTGACAACTCCAACCTTACACATCCAACAATAAGAATAACACTTGGCCTGACAACTCCAACCTTACACATCCAACAATAAGAATAACACTTGGCCTGACAACTCCAACCTTACACATCCAACAATAAGAATAACACTTGGCCTGACAACTCCAACTCTTACACCACTAACAAGAATAATAGTTAGCCTGACAGCGGCAACACTCACACCTCCAACAATAAGAATAACACTTGGCCTGACGTCTCCAAAATTCACACATCCCAACTGTAGAGGTGCTTGATGTGTGCGACTGCTTGGATTAGTGCACCCAACAGGCAAATTAGTTCGCACACTATCAACAGACTAACTTCCACCCTAGATTGGTACATTTTACAAACAACTGTAATCTAACACAGGTACATGTGAGAGCTTGTAATCTTGAGATGTCAGTGTGGGTGGTTGTCGGTGAGGTAAAATGAAGACATAAGTTATACTCTATATACACAAATTATATTTACAAACTTCGTGAGGAGAAAGAGTACTTATGGAACAGTCTGACCGAGCGTAGAGTGATGATGGTGATGTAGAGTGATGAAGCTTGGCATTGCTAACATAATGCTGGTAAAAATAAGTTTCTACGCCTGTCCAAGGATTCTCCGCAGTATAGTAACGGAACATGCAGAATTGTCAGGATGGAGAAAGTATATACACTAATTGACAGAGAAATATTTCACAGTGACTAGTCTGCGTAATAGCTCCCTTTGCAGAAATATTGGGAACTCACACCGGACACGTTACATCCCTCTGAATATAGGGTGGTGCTGTTCCGGTTAGCTCAGTGAAGACGGGGGGGGGTTCTTTGCTATAGGGAGTTGGAGGGAGAGGGGAAGGAAAAAGAAGGACGGGAAAATTATGGCAGTGATAAACGAAATAGAAGGATAATATCAATAATAATAGTTCGGAAAAATAATAGTATTCAAAATAAAAAAAAAGGAAGAAAAAAACAGGAATTATAAGGATGGGGTTACGAATAAGTAATCAGGGCTACTATTAATAATGGTATTAAAATTAATAATAATAATTGATACAGATTAGTAATATATAAAAAAAAATAAACAAATAAATAAAGAGAAAGAAAAGAAGAAAAAAATAGATGAGCGAAACAAAAAGAAAAAAAATAATGTAGAAAGAAAAAAAAAAGAATGGGTCTCGCTGGGATTGAACTGGCGTCCTACTAGTTATCAGCCTACTCACTTTATACGCACGGCCACTGCTGTCGTGCTGGTTGACTACCTAAAACTTACTCATTACTTTTGAGGGATAGAGGACAAACAAACAGGCTTTGATTGGTTTTACAAAACAGTTTTCTCCTCTGTATTTTCAAATAAACAAAAAGAAAATTTACACATACGCTTTACAAAGAACATAAAAGAAAGAAAAAACTAAAAATTACTTACAGTTATGTGTACAGAGGGAAAAAAAGAGTAAAAAAAAACTATCTTCTTCTGTAACAACAAAAAGAAATTAAACACTTATAACCATAAATATATACAAAAGAAAAGAGAAAGAGCAATAAAATGAAAGAAATAACTATTAAAATGAAAACCAAGTGTCACTTATTTCAGGAAAAAGGGAAAAAGAACGAAAAAGAAAACTAACTTGTCCTCTTTCTGATTTACTGTTTGTTGAAAACTGGATGCTTTCGCCGATATTTTCTTAAATTCCTCGGGGTATACAGTTGAAGGGCAGAACCTGAGGTTTTGGCTGCCTTTTCTTTTATCTGGTGTTGCCACCTGTTGGAGGATTGTTCCTTCTCCAGCTGGGCAGTTCCTCGTTCGACAAAAATCCCCTTAAGGGCAAGAAGAATGTTCTACAGCGTCGAACGGTGGAAAAAATCCGTCACCCTGACGTTGCCACTCACTGTAAATTATTTCATTTCGGGCCCGAAAAACTTACTTAATGCACGTTGCTTCGCGCAACCTTCTTCACTGTTATACAGTAGCCTGTTTCCCTTTCTCTATGCTCCCCTCTTCTTCTCCGTCTCCGTCCGTCCTTCCTTCCTCTTCTGAGGTACGATTCCAACTTCCCTTTTCCTTTTACGACTAATCCTATTATATCCTATTCTTAAACTATCCTATTTCTAACTTAATCTAATATACATCCTAAATTAACTTAGCCTATTTCTTATCCTAACTTAACATACCGCCTATCCTAACTTAATCTACATCTACATATTAACTTACATTTACTTTTTTACTTCTAAAGGCCTTATTCTACCTTAACCTACAAAAGAAAATAGGAAGTCCTCGATCCCTCAATTTTGTGTTTTTCTTTACGCGTAATAACACTAACAACGGATACAGACATACCAGAGTGACGAAAACCATTATTATAATATCCCCACTTATATTATTCTGTTTTAATTTATTTATTTAGGACTAATGTTGTGCGTTTATATTGTCCGTTGGGTTGTATTTATTTTATTATGTATTTTTTTTTTTTATTTAAGACGCGTCAACATCTATGGTCATTGGCGCCCGGAGCCTTCTCAGTGCACTGCCGGCCTCCGGATAATGTTCTCTCGATGCAGACAACACTGCCCATCACCGATAGTGAGCTACAGAGGCTCCTAGGAAGAAAAAATTAGCGCAGCTGGACTCAAACCTGGGTCCTACGCGTGGGACTCCAGTACGCTAACCACTTATTCCCTTTCCTATTATGTATTTTATATTTTTAAGTGATTTAATTTTGTGGAGGGTTTGATCTTTCTTTCAGTTTGTAAAAAATTGTGTAAACATTAGTAAATAAAATCTAAGTACATCAAAAATAAATAAGTCAAAACTAAGTAAAACCTGTCTCAAATGCAATTGTTTAGGACGTAAAAACCTGGCATATAGTCAAGAATTGTCATCAGAATTATGTTTCCTTAAATATGAAAACAATAGTGTTTATATGAAGGAAACAGAACTTAAATTCAACAATTTACGGAATTACGGCATTACATAATTGGTGTGCAAGTTTCGTGTTCTATGTAGTGTGTGTTTTTGTTTGTATGTATGTTACGATGATTTCAAGGACTTGAAAATCTTAGTCTGTCTGTCTGTTCAACCTTGACAACCGCCGTAATATTGAGTTGTAGGCTAATGACGAAATCATTCAAGACCGCAATTTTGTTTTTATATTTGTTGGCAAAAACCAGCTGAATAATTGAAAAAACAAAAATGAAAAGTTTACGAAATTCTCATGTGAGGTGAGCCCAAAATCGCAGTTTTCTAGTGACTGAAATCATTGAAGCATTTTTCTAGGATTTCACGAAAACCAGAAAAAATCCTTTGAGTGAAAATTGATTTTTTATGCAATGATTTTTCTCAGATTTAACGTACTTTTACTGCTGATATCGAGTTTTCACCGGAAATACACGTTCTGAGGTCCCTTGATTTCGAAAAAATGGTTATTAGAAAATAGTTTGTATGTGAACAGCATAGCTCGAAAATGATAAATCGCTTCTTTTCGACAGGAAATCTATATGTTAAAACTCCTCAACCGGAAGTATCACTTTACTGGATAGATTTTTCAATTGTTAGCGCTCGACAAACAGCTCCAACTCTTTAAACAAGAGTGCTATCTTCTCGACAAACAGCTCCAACTCTTTAAACAAGAGTGCTATCTTCTCGACAAACAGCTCCAACTCTTTAAACAATAGTTTAGCGACTACACATATAAAAGAGATACAACTTTTATTTGAAACATTTCTCCGGGAAAATTCATTTAAGGAAGTTTTATGTGGAAAGGTGGGGTTACGTTTTTCTCTAAAGTGTTATTTCAGTTTATTATACAATTCTATCGTCTAAATCATAGTAATTTGAATTAAATATGTCGGCAACATTCCGAGTTTGAAGAAAATCGGTTGACCGGAAGAGCGTTTTTCGATTTCCTGCGATTTTCTCCATACAAACACCCACAGATTTCAGCAAATTATGTATACTCACAGAGGTCTATCATTTCTGTTTGAAACTTCTTTTAGAGAAAGTTCATTTTAAGAAGTTTTGAGGGAGGGGGATATTATATTTTCCTATCGTTAAGAAAATCGTGGTGGTTGGTTCCGCAGAGCTGGAAAGCATCAGAGACATTTTCGTGGAAGCCTGCTTCATTTTGTGGTCATCGACCGGTTTCGGGCGTTCGCCCATCTTCAGGATGCGCTTTTCAGACAGTGTGCCAACACAGACTCGTACAGAGACTTATTGGGTTTTAAATTAAGATCATTTATGTAACACTTACATTTATTATTATTAAGGTGTATTTTTATAATATTTTGACCAGAGTTAGTGTGAAACTAAGTCTCTGTACGAGTCTGTGTTGGCACACTGTCTGAAAAGCGCATCCTGAAGATGGGCGAACGCCCGAAACCGGTCGATGACCACAAAATGAAGCAGGCTTCCACGGAAAATGTCTCTGATTAAGAAAATCGATTTATTTAATTTGGTTCTCCCACTGAAGACAAATAAATATTCAGTAAAAATTATAAGTTTGATGTTTATACTCATACATTATTGGGTTTTAAATTAAGATCATTTATGTAACACTTACATTTATTATTATTAAGGTGTATTTTTATAATATTTTGCCCAGACTGTTTTGTAAGGAGCAAGGCCACGAAGGCAAATAAATAAAATATAAAATTGAAGACAATTTGACAATTCGATGTGAACTGTAATACGAGGAAGTCGTGTGAGTGTTTCACACCAGATTTTTTTTTTAATACAATAAAGTCTGTTTAGTCTACTACAGGTGGTAGAATGTTGGCAGTTTTGAGGAAAGCCTTTACGTCACTGACTCCTCTCAAAAATCAATTATGGTAAAAATGTGAAACAAATTTTGATGGGATTTTTCAGATTATCCTTAATACATTAATCGGGAAGAAATTCGATGCAGCCTCATCTTTGAGGAATTATGAAAAAAAAAAGGTTCATTATGATAGGATTTCCGGGTGACGATTTTTGATTGAAAACTTCTGACGAGATCTGCAGATTGTGTCTACACAAATAAAGTGACGTTTGAAGAAAACTCTCTCTCTATACGAACTTGATAAATTTATTCTGACGATGGATGAAAATCTGAAACCAGGCAGGAATTATGCATGCTACGACAGATAAAGTACCAGATAGTACCAGATACTACCTAATCAAGTCAGAAATATCGATAAGAGAATTGCACCTTAATAATCGATAGTTGGCATGGAGCAGTGTTGCCCTGCAATTTTTCGATTTTATTTTTTTCCATAATTTACATAAAACATATAAACACACCGCAAGACATAATTTCTATAAACACCATTTTTGCTGCTGAAAACCAAGTTCTAAAAATCTGACATTTAATTGAGAGCAATAAGAGGAAGTATTGATTTAAAAAAAATCAAACGGTATCTGTCAGACAGTTGCGGCATGCTTAGAATTCGTTTTTCCAGTTTCTTTTGCTTGACATATTTGAAAATTGATTGGTGTTTGTTTTTTTATGTTTCATACAATAAATTAAAAACAAAAAGTGAGAAAACGTTCGTTCGGTTTTAATGTATGAAAACATTCGCTTTTTATAGATTGTATAAAAAACCTCTCAAAAAACGTATTCTACTTAAAAATTGTTTAAAACCGGCGTTCAAAAAAACAAAATTAGAACTTACATGCTACTTTTTTATACAATCCCCCAATCATTTGTTTTTAAAATGACATCTTGCATGGTGGAGATGAATTAATATCAAAATATATTAAAAATCACCTTTTTTCGCTAATGGCCTGCGATGTCGATGCGCCAAAAATAAAAATAATCACTTTTACTTGGTTATATTTTCTTTTCAGATTTGTATTTTTTAAATGAAATTAGAAAGTAAGTCCGAAATATCGATAAAAGAATTGCACAGTTAACTATCGATAGTTGGCGAGGAGCAGTGTTGCCTATAGCAGTAGATAGTAGTTGAAAAGGTCATAACTGATATCTCTTCATGGTAGGTTGCAGTCTCCCACACTGATGTCTCTTAAAATAACAATATACTCCGAGCTCAGGTGGTCATTATTTATTTATGTTCGGCCATAATGGAATGACAACCAATAATTATTAGTCGATAAATATACAGATATTATATCCTATAGCTACTATACAATACATTTTACAACATTAAAATGTGTCATTCTATGATTTTTTATTTATTTATTTTTCAACAGAGTGCGCTTCTAGTTCGTATGCCGCTTCCAAACAACACATCATCGCCTACTAGGGATTCGTCAACCTCTCTACTGACAACTGAGAGAATGCAAACAAACGGACAAATTGGGTATCAAGTCTACTATTATTTTAATTATGTATTTGTCATAATTAATATATTCAACAATTCATCAGTATTAATTACATTCTGTAAATTGACGTTTGTTTAAAAATTGTAACCTATCACTTTTTTATTTATTGCTTTCTTCATTTTTTTCAAGTAATATTTGCATTACCATAAAGGTCCTCCCCCCCCATTATTGTATGACGCACGCTCCGAATATTCTCAGTTTATACATTATTGATGTCAAATAAATATTAACAAAAGAAAAATGGTTCTCTGCTATAAAATCGATTTAACGGACTTCATTCTCTCATTTAGCACAGGCCTAAAATTTAAACCAATGTAACCCAAGAAGAAGCCTATTATTGATTACTATTGAGAGACATTACTGATTACTATTGAGAGACCCGTCCAATCATACCAAACCAAGGAAGCAGTCTTAACCTTACGGCTCTGTTTGTTTATGGAGAGGTTTAGGGCACTTGGAATAACAGGGTTCTTGTTGTGCTCCCTTATTATTTCAAGATGGGACATGACCTACAGCTCCGTTATCGTACTCCCTTATTAATTCCGAGGTGAGACCAAAACTATTTCTTTATGAACTCAGAATCTAGGCAAGAAGGTCTAGGAAGGTTATTTCCTGATCCAATGCGTCAGGATCCAGGCTTCAACCTTCTCTGGTTGATAGCATCGCACGCAGTTCGTCAGGAAGTGTATTGAAATCTCCTCCATCTCCAAAGAGATTCTGCATGTACTGACTATTCTAAGCCCACCTTTTTCAGGGGTTCCAAACTGAATGTACTGTTTTTGCTAGTACTTTGCTTCAATCTCTGTTTAGCGGTTTAGAAATTGCTCAGTTTAGAAACAAATAAACTCTACACCATATCACAATCTGCTCGCTAGCCTATTTTGTCTCATTCCTTTCTTATTAATTGTGGAGCACAGAAGGTGATGCCATAGAGAATATCATACTTTTTTTATGTTAAATTGTGGCTAAATTTGTTCTCCATTAATGCTATGATTTTATTGGCATCTTAGAAAATTGCTTTTAAATTCCAGAAGTCCTTAAAAATTACTATTTCCAGAAATTATTAATAGGAAAATCTTTAGAGCGTATGACTGTCGCAGTAATTCCTCATGATTTAAAAAAAAAAAATGTGATAACGTTTGGTTAGTTAAGCTAGAGTATCCTAGCGCCTGGGACAGCCGTACTAGTTGGTCCCCTTAACAATAGGATCTAACACAGGGTGGATTTATCTGAACCCGGTTTTCATCAGATTTAGCAAAGTTGTAGTAAGGTATGAAGAAATGGACTAGTTATTATTTCACCAGGGATCTTGGCGTGCCCAGCTGAGTAACCCCAAATAATGTTTACGACTATTCGGGCTTAGAAAATCCCTAGCCCACAATCACATGGACATATATTTATACAATCACATGGACTTATATTTACAAGTCCTCCTATTGTAACTTAGAACTGTGGGCCATGTAAGCCACAGTACAGCTTCTAAACTGTATTTTAGCTTTTGAGCTAATACTACTATTAAATTGGGATTAATATTAGCATTCCACCCAATCTGGGTTGTTCGTCCTGCTAGGATAGTAGAAGATCTTGAAAACAGTGAAGAGAACCCTATTCGAACTTATGTTAAAATGAATAAATCGCTAACTCTTATTCAGACATTGAGCACCTCGTAGTGAAATGTTCATCAAATATGTGCGGCCGTATTATTTCTAGAATAAAACAATAGACACATCAAACATAGATAAACAACATGCAAAACAAAATGTACAATATTTACATATTGTATTGGGAAATGCAAAATAATTGTCCAATCGACGGCCATCTTTCTTATTGTTTACGTTCAGTCTCGCCCCCACATCTTACACCAATCATCTGATTGTACACATAAATTATTATTGACTAGATTTTTTTTTTTTTTACAATTTCATTAGTATTTTTATGTAAATAATAATTTAAAGTAGACAATTGTTTGAATTCTTTTTTCTTTGCCTCACAATGTAAACGTTTCCAACAGGATGTTCACCTTTCATTATCCAACTGGCAGTGTACCTAATCATATGTTTTATATATTTTATGAATCATCTGATTTTTAATTTAAAACAATATCTTGTGCGAAGGAGGGAAAAGTGGTTAGCATACTGGACTTCCATGCGGAGGTCCTGGGTTCGAGTCCAGCTGCGGCTTCCCATTAGATTTTTTCTTCTTAGGAGCCTCTACAGCTCACTGTCCGGTGATGGACAGGGTTGTTCGTAACGAGAGAACACAATCCGGAGGCCGGCTCACTGAGAAGGCTCCGGGCGCCAATGACCATATGTAACGAGAGAACCAACCGGAGGCCGGCTCAGGAGAAGGCTCCGGGCGCCAATGACCATATGTAACGAGAGAACACAATCCGGAGGCCGGCTCACTGAGAAGGCTCCGGGCGCCAATGACCATATGTAACGAGAGAACACAATCCGGAGGCCGGCTCACTGAGAAGGCTCCGGGCGCCAATGACCATATGTAACGCGCCTTAAATTAAAAAAAAAAATCTTGTATGAAACAAACGACTTTCTTTTACAGCAAATATCACAATTTTAATTGACAAATTTTTCTTTTAGCTTGGAATTATTAATCATGATACAGGTTCCCTTAACTTACAGTTGGTGGAGAACTGTAATGTTTACACAGCAGACCGCGTGACAACGCTGCTATCTGGCCCAGAAATACTGGTTGGGATATTTAATTTTCAAGGCTTAGCCCCACCAAAATTCACTTCAAATAGATCGCCCTATAAAAATGTTGAAAAAAAAGTGATAGTATACTAACTATAACAAAATCGCGAAAAAATAATAACAAAATATAAAAAAATCAGGAAAGTAGCATTTCTAGTAGATGGATTTTGATCGAAACCTTTGCCAGATGCGGTAGTAATACCCAAACGGAATCCCAAGTTAGAGCTTCCTGTGTCCACATACACAAGCTAAATACCATTCTCTAACAGTTATTGATTTGACAAGTGAGAGAAGTAGTATTACTATTACACACTTGAGTTGTGAGAGTTTGACCGCACCACGAGCCCAGCAAGTAAAAAATACTTCGCTCACCATTTAAATATTCGATTTTTTTCTGCAGTCTATTAAATTGGTACTTAATTTATATGAATGTAAAAAAAAGTGAAAAGGTGCATTTTAATTCAAGTTAATATTCCCTCACTCTATAACCTCTCCGTTTGGTATAACTTCAAATCCGCTGTATCTAGGATTTGTTTTGATCTTGTTTCTGCATATTGCCGCTAGATGTCTGGCTAATTAGAGTTTAATAATGTTATTTTCACATACTAGTGAGAAAAAGTAGTGTATAACACACGTGTTTGTGAAAGCTGGACTTTCTTCACTAAATTTAGTGAAATAATCGTCACATTATTCAAAGATTGCAGACACGGACATTTTTCGCACTCTCAGGCAATCTGTCGGTGAAAAATGAACTTAGAAAATTTGAAAGAAACGCACAAGAGAAAAAAAAAACATTGACGCAAAACATGCAAGACTTGCGGCGATAATCAGAGCTCTATTTGACAAATTTACTTCCAATTTCGGCATTTACTACAAAAGTATTTTTTAAATAGCATGATGTAAGAAGTAAAATCATGCATTATATAAGATTACAGTTTAGAGGCAAGAATAAGGCCACAGCGCCTTTAAAAGGAACTCTCCTAAATCCTTTTCTGCCATTTCTAAACGCTTCAGATTAAGTATTCATTTAGAATAGCTAATATCTCGCAGATCTCATCATGGATTGTTTTCCGTGTTAGCCTGCTTCATTTGCCGATCATCGCCGGGTTTCAGACGTTTGCCTTCATCTGGATATCCCATTATCTGGACACATACGGGACCTTTCCACTTTGCCGAGTTTTGCTATCATACTGTTTACCAAGACTCCTAAAAAATAGATGTCTGCATTGTCTTGCAGACAAGTATAAAATGTCTGCTGTTTGAGCTCTGCGCACCACACTCTAGATTCATCTCTGGCACTGAATGCAAAATTTAGAGCAAGAGGAACTATTATATGGCTCTCACTTGGAACACAAACTTTAGCTCCCTTCCACCTCCAATTCTTACACTTTTACATACGACTAAGTACGGGGTACAAACTGAAACGGTTAATATCGAAGCTTTTTACTAAAGAGAACTTTCCCGTCTTTTAAAAAGGACCTGTTGGAACGTGGAACTCTTGAAATGATGATTGATCTAGTCTCGTGGCTGATTTTGGACTCTTCTAGTCGATAATTCAGACTGTTAATCAGAATATTGTGATAATATTCGAGCGAACACCGGAATCCAGTGAATAGCTACCAGGGCAAGGTGAAAAGTTCTCGGCCTAGCCCATGGATGGCACTGCTAGAAATGAAATTACTGTTTTGTTGCAAAAGTAAATGCCAAATGTGAATTGATCAGACAGACAGTTTGTTTTATACAGCTGTTTAAAATAAGCGTTGTTGTCTGTTTTGACAAAATGAATAAACTTGAAAACCGTTCCATCATAAAATTATTCGTTTTGGATGGTTTTATCGCCAATAGAAATTCATCCAGAGTTGGTGAAAGTGTATAAGCAGTCCGCACTTTCGTTATGAACGGTAAAAAAAAATGGGCAGCTGAGTTTAAACGAGGTCGTATATCGATTGAAGATGATCCACGTGAATGATGGTCAAAAACAGCCACGAACGAAGAAAATATCGAGAATATTCACAATATGGTTCTAGAAAATCGACGATTAAGGGATAGCTAAGGCTGCAGCATCTCAGAAGAAAGGGTCCGGCACATTTTACACGAAGAACTCGTATGAGAAAGCTTTGTGCAAGATAGGTGCCGCATTTGTTAATGAGGAACCGAGTTTGTCAGCAATGTTTGTGCCGTTTTAAGAAGAATAATCCAACCGATTTTCTGCGCCGATTTGTTACGATGGATGAAACGTGGGTTCACCATTTTACACCTGAGTCAAAACAACAGTCCAAGCAGTCGGTAGAAACCGGTGGCTCTGCACCGAAGAATGCAAAGACAATTTGCTGGAAAGGTTATGGCTAGTGTTTTTTGGGACTCCAAAGGGATTCTTTTAATTGATTACCTGCCAAAGGGTCAAACAGTTAATGGAGAATACTTCGCACATCTTCTTGATGAAAGATTAGAGAGAAAGGCCTGGTTTGCATAAGAAAAAAATCGTCTTTCACCAGGACAATGCACCTGCCCACGAAGGCGCTTTAGCAATAGGAAAATTGTCGGATTTGAAGTATGAATTGTTGGAACATCCTCCCTATTCGGCAGATTTGGCTCCCTCTGGCTTTCATATCTATTCCATACCTTAAGAAATTTGTGGCTGGAAAGCGTTTTGGGTCAAATGAAGAGGTGGGTGATAGCAGCGGTAAATCGAATCGCACTTCAGGGACGAAATCCAGCTATTGGAGAAACGTTCGACAAAGTGTATTGAATTAAAGGGAGACTATATTGAGAAATAAATGCATTTTTAAAATAAGAAATTTCATTTTCATTACTAGACCGAGGACTTTTCACCTTGCCCACGTATAAAATAAAGCAGGCTGTAATGGGAAAAAAATCTGTCTGACGTTTCTAAGTTGAAAAGACATTTTATTATTATTATTACGGCTGTATTCTAGCGGAGACAGCCAAGGCAGGTGATAAGGGCGCCTATTGCATTTTATTACCTAGTAATTTTGTGCAATGGTGAGATGTGTTGTGGACGGTTATTTTTCTAGATAAATCTGGGTGGTCCGCCAGCCATCAATACAATCTGTAGCGCACTCTCGTCTGCAACAGAGCTCTGCATGTCACTACATACACAAGGGGTGTAATTTTCTACATTTATATATAATTCACTAAGATAAGAATAATAAATGGTAATTAATAGTGCAGAAATTCTAGTTTTATAATAAGCCAAGAAAGTAAACAGCTGTTCCTTGAGGGGAAGGTTACAGTAACAATAATAATAAAAAATAATCTTCCCACAATGAATACATCTTACTCAATGTATGTAAAATGGATCATAAATGGAATTATATTCACTATTTAGATTTGTGATGGTCAAATAACGGTATCTACTGTAGGTTCTGCAGGGTGACTGCAACTTCTTCAACAAGAAGAGGAATAAAAGAAAAGGTAACACAAACAAAAAATTGTATTGAAAGATCCGCAATTTAACAGACAGTCGGAAAATTAGAAAAATGAATGCCCAAGCTTTTTGGACCACTTAGAGAAATAATGTCTGGCTGGATGTCTAGCTGGAAAAACATCCATATTTTCATAGAACAGTTTGTTGGAATGACTTGCGAAGTAGTTACTGCTAGAATGATAACTGTCATGAATAACTTAACATCTTATTTGAACGTTCAGTAAAAATGCCAAATCTGAAGAAGATTTGTTAGTTATAATTGCAGTCATTGCAGTGGGAGTGTTTAAACCAGGTCGTTTTTTGACACAATTACTTTCAAGAAAAAGAGGTTTAAGCAAGGCGTTTTAGGGTATCAGGACCAGATTGCGCATTTAATGATAAATATGGCCTGGAGAAGAAACCTCCCCAGAAAGAGGTGGGAAGTGCTATAAGAAAAACTGGCTAAGAGACTAGCAGGAAGACCTCAGTGGAATAGAAAATGGCCAACTGAAGGCATAGAGAATAGTATAGGCTGAATCGCCTGGGAATAAATAGTTATAGGCCGAAGAGTCACCGGACCGTCATCGGTTTAAAGCATGTAAAATAAAATGAATTTGACCAGTATTTGACATTCTGTTGCAGGTTTTACGATCTGTTACAAAAAGTGGGACGGTAATAAATAAAAGATATTAAGCCTGACTGATGGAATATTATGAGATAAAACATGTGTTAACTGGATTAGATCAGCTTATATAACTAATATAATAGAACATTATCACGCCCAAAACACATTGTCTTGACCCATAACAGCTCGCTCCATTCAAATGAAAAGAAACCAAAGTTTTGAAAGGCCTAGTATAGTCCATGGCGGAGGGGGCATGCAGCGCTATTTGAGTCGTTTTCCTGCTAAATGAAAAAGCCGTCTAAACACTTTCACATTATTTTATGTGAATTTTCTTCCTGTAAGCGGCGAAGAATAAAAGACTTCGAGAGAAGAATCAAAGTGAACATATCAGTATACGGCGGTGATAAACAACAGAAATGTGTTTGTAATATTGTTCACAACAATACATTTTAAAAACTCTTATATATTATTCTTTGTTATATTATAATACTATATAATATTCTGTGTTATATTATGGAGCTTGTATTCATTATTTAGTTTCATTTTATGTTATTTCATAAATAAAATATTTCTTTGTTTAACATTTACTAACTCTATTAACTTGGACAACAGATAATTGCCATATTATTTACTTCCCATATTTATCACCTTATCTTATTGTTTAATATTAATAAACAAAAAAAAATCTCACTGCGCAACATTTCTGCGCATATTTGTTTAATATTATTATGTCGTAGATAGAACTGTAACTTTTCCTACTCTTTGTTTTATGTTTTTTATTAATTTATTTTTAATTTAATTTTTTATTTTAATTAATTTTTTATATTTTTTTAATTATATTTTATTAATTTATTTTTAATTTTGTTATAAGGGTTACATGGATTTGACATTGAAATAGGTACACATTAAATAATTTTGTTTATAATATGGACGATTATTCCACTGAAATCAGTGGCTAAAGTTGTACTTTTTATTTCTGGTAGGTAGAAGTGATGTTTACTCTTCACTCACTGTACCCAACTTTCTATTAGACACCTAAAATAAAATATATACTCGTATAGCATAAAGAACAAAATGACATCGTGTGTAAAAAAAATTAAATAAAATCGTGGGTCAAAATAAATTTATTCTGAAAACTTCAAACAAAAGTGATAGGTTTCTGTCTATGTACGGTTACTATATCAAGTTTAATGAAATTCGTTGGCGTCTTTATGGAGAAAGTCGCGAAAAAGCGTTCGGCAAAGTTGCACTTCCGGCGAACTAATTTTCTTCAAACCCGGAATTTCGCCTTCACATTTCATTGTAATTAATATTATGTAGATGATAAACTGAAGTAGCAATTACAGGAAAACATAACCCCAACCCTGCCACAGAATCCCTCAAATGAATTTTCCCGGAAAAATGTACCACTAGCGGAAGTGCTCCTTTTTAACAACAATCATTATGGTGTGGGGTGGGACAAGTTTGGAGGCCACACCGAATTAATTGTTGTTGAAAATAACCGCTCTAGGTATGTTGAAAAAGTTCTTCTAGAGGTCAGCCATACCCTTTGCAAAATTTATCAGTGACAGTTGAAACTGCTAATGAATGATAACGCCAGACCACACACAGCTAGATATGCCACCTGCTTAATGGAGGATGTTCGTATAAATGTGATCGACACATTTCCGGACACATTCTCCGGACATAATTCTTATAGAACATCTATGGAAATACTCAAGAAGCGTGCTAGAGCTCGTGATCAGCCTCAATATTCTACAACAGTACCGCATTGCCCTAAAAGAAGAATGGGAAGCCGTCCGACAGAAGGCAATTCAAAACCTGATTGCATCGATGCCTCGCCGTATCAGGGCACTAATATTGTCCGGAAAGGCACTAGAAGGTGAGAAAAATTAAAAAAAAAAAATCAAAAATTGTAAAAATTATTTTTAATTTTTTCGTAATTTTTCGTTTTAATTTTTTTTTTATTCTATACATTAATCCAAAGAATTAGTGCAAAAAATTAACTCTCCAAGATATTATTTAACTAGCGAATTGTATTAAAGATAGATTATTGCAATAAATGTTATTTATTAACGAAAAAATAACTAAGTGTCCAATTTTTTGTGGTTGAGTGTGATTGGTGTATTATCAGCATTAGGTGAAAAAAATTATATTGCGTTATCAGCAATGATAAACGAGTGGAGTATAGTTGCTGGAATGCTGCCCTGAGGTTGGCCACCTGAAACATGATATCCTTGGAGATGAATGATTTCTGGGGATTAAATAAAAGTAGTGTTGAGTTAGATAAGATTTCTAGATAAGAGAGAATGTGTACCACGAGGAAAGTCCTTGGGCATCCACGACAGACTTGAAATGGTCTGAGCGAAATTCAAACAACAAAATTTAGTAACAGAAAGTGTTTGCTTATAAATGCGACAGCTATTTCGCTATATCTGCAACAATTATAAACTCTACTACCAAAACGAATTACCATTCAATTAAAATAATTACTGACTATTAATGTAATAGAAATAAAAATAAAAATAAAAAAACAATAAAAATAATAATAAGAAAATAAAAAATATATAATAGAAATGGTGAAAGTTTTATAATAAATAATTAACATAAATTAATAGTTTTTATTTATATATTTCTTTACGAAAATAAAGTTTTGTTTTTATATATTAATAATAAAAGAAATTACTGAAAATAATGGTAATAAAAATTAAACAATTAGCACCAGTTTTAATTGGAGGAATATAATAAAATTATTTTTATTATTATTTATATAATAAATTTTAGTAAATTGTTTAGTTTTATTGATTTCCACTGCCACCAACATCACAATATTCGTCACCAGCTTTATTTTTTTATAAATTATTATTAAAATTATTTTCTATTTTTTTTTTTTATTACCGTAATAAATGTTATTTTTATGTGGATAATGGGAAAAATTAATAACTAAATAAAAATACTTACTACTTCCTGTTGTAGTTAAATTTATAGTTTGCCATTTTCTTCTATAAGATATCCGAAAATGGCAATGATGACGTCTAGCCTGCGAAGTAATTTATGTTCAAAGAGCGCCTCAACCATTGACAATCATAGACGATTATGACCAATGACAATCATAGACGATTGGCCTACAGATGTCATCGCCAAAGTGAAATATTATCTGCAATACAAACTGTTAATATTTACATAGCTAGTCAAGAAGTACCGTGATCACATTTCTTGGAAACCCATATTTCCTTCTATGAAACATTCACACACAACTTCTCTTCACATTTCAGTTCACAAGAACACAACATAGAAAATAAATTTCGGGCAAACTACTACAAATAAAAGTAATAAGTTTTTAGATCTTGAAACGAAACAAGAAGTTTGAGGAAAATCTGAGAAAAAGCCGAGTTTGAAAAGAAAACAAAAAATTGGAAAACCCAGTTTAAAAATGTGCACTTGCGGTTAACAGATTTTCTTCTAACTGGCCATTTTTTGGGAACTTATTTAATTTCCCTCCATAGTAAGTATAAGAAATATCAGTGTTTTGGTATAACAGTTCACTGTTCATCCAGATATTTCAAGAAATCAATTTTCTAAAAAGAATGTTTCAAATAAAGGTCTATATGTATGTAGTTACTTTGCGAAATTTAAAGGAAGTCATCCAAAAATTGATAAAAACTACTTCAGATATCGTTTATCGAGAGAAATCTTCATATCCGAATGCTGTGATGGCCTCTGAAAGGAATATCTGGTTTCTCCTGTTTATACATACAAATACACACGCTGCACACACTCACACGCACACCTCGTACTCAATGCATTTCCAGACTAAACTCAATTTTGAAACTTGGGCCTTCAAGACTTTCTCTTTCAACCAGTAAAGAGACAATAAATATAGATTACAGTTGGAGCAGATAGACGCGCAGGGCCACAAGAGAGATGAATCTCGATTATCGACTCAATTTCCAAGTAACTAGCGATATGTTGATCCTACAGCTTGATATTTCATGAACTGTTGCCCGCACATCCATTTTTCATAAACTACACTGTGCCATAGTACGTACGTAGCGGCATATTTTGTAGAATTTATCTGTTTAAGCACTGCTAGACTTAACGTTCAGAAATAATATCCCAATTAAAGTATATTTTTTAAACATTTGGACGATCAGCGATTTTTATTTTGTTTTGACATATTATGTTAGTGTGCACTCAAACATACATGTAGACTAATAGCTGAAACAATTTTTTTCTTATTTACGGGACCTCAGTACAAATATTTACGAAGAATAAACATTGAATTTCGTAAATTTACACATCGTAACATCGAAATATTACCTCTGGCAGCAGTAAGAGAAAGTTATATATATATATATATATAATTATATAAAAGTGAGATCTCTGTGTGCTAGTTTGTTATCTACTAGTTGTACGACGATAATAGTGATAATAGTGTGGTGGTAATTTGTCTGTGACAATAAATAAAATAGGTAAATAAATCATAATTACTTATAAAGGTTTACTGGTTGGATATTAATTAATATGAGGCCATAATTAAGTAATATACTATAGGAGTAATGAATCAATCTGTTGGATGTTCAGTAGAGAAGATATCTGGATGATGACGCTGTCTCTCTCACTGTCTCTCTACACAAGACTGTGATGGACATGCGGCGCACAGACAAACACTGGCACAAAGCAATAAAGAAATTACATAGAAATATAATGAAGAAAGAGTGGTAGAGTAATATGGATGGTGGACCAGTTTTGTGGCGGATGGCCGAATATGGTCAAAGGTATCACAGAGATGTGATAGTCTCTTTTGAACTTGCACCGCGATCAGAGGCCTTGCTCTTTGTACCCGTACACATACACCAGCTACAAACACAATAACTGTAGCACTCTGCGTATTTATCTGTTGTATATATGTAGATTCTTATTCAAAACTATATATATATGTATTTAAAACCATGCATAGACATTAAAATGTACATTTATAAATATATCTAAATATAATGAACTGTACTTATTAATTAACCCACAACCATATAAATTTTGTTTTTTATTTCAAATTTGTGGAATGAACAGCTGATTATAAAGGTCAGCTGTTTTTATCTGACATTGTTTTCGTCGTTGTGTGTTTCTTTTTCTTGCTAACGATGGTTTTTCGGAATTTTATCCATCTTCAGAAGAATTCGGATTAACTATAATATTAGACTGTTTTGTTTTATATATATATAAGAACTTACTTACATATTTATATATATATTACATATGAGAGTTGCATGTCTCAACATGTTGAACAGCCTCACTTCGCTCGGTTAATAAAGTGAATCTATCGCTAAAAACATTTCTTACAATAATAAAAATCTAAAGTGAATTAAAACACTTAATAATCATAATCAATATTTCTAATTTTCTTAAATCTCAATGCGGCCCCCACTGATGGAAAGAACCACCTGTATGCATAAATGGTAACTCAATCTCCCCACGTAATTCTCACTTCGGCCTTTAGTATTGTATTTGGTTAGTTAGGCCAACCACATCAAGCTAAATCTTACAGATCCAATTTTGTATTTATTTATTTGTCTTTAGGGTTTCCCCTATACATAGAAGTCTTGCCTTACTGAAAAACAAAAATATAAACAAAAGAAAGAGAATATACAACTTGAACATAGTAATATTGAAATTACACAAAGAAAAATGAATTTTAACCTAAATTTACATACGTATATGCTTAATAAAGTGAGACAAGGAGAATATGAAAAATTGCACAAAATCATTATGTATAAATTCAACCAGAGATATAATATTTGTACATACTTTTTATATATTTATATACATTTTTTTACTTTCTCTTATTTTTCCTTCCATCATTTATCGTTTACTATCTATTATTCATTAATAATAAAGGATCTTATCTCCATAGCACTTTTAAGAAATATATAAATCTGGACTGATTTAGACTTATTACTGTCCTGTAATAAACTAATTAAATTGTGACCACCTAATAACCGTTATATACTGGACAAACGAAAAAAATGTGATGGAGATCTTCGGGCTGGTTCAAATTGCAGATAGTGCAAATTGCAGCTCGGCTGGTGTGATGGTATATTTGGACCTATTGATATTTAATACTGTAAAGTGTTTATTGCTTGTTCTTAACTGTGCTAGCGTCCTAACAATGTCTATTGGAAGATTTAGTTCTAAATAAGGTTGAGCTTCTGTATTAACATTATTTGCTAATGAAGAGTATATAGTACTAAATTGTGAACGTTTACAATTTGCTAAATCTTCTTCTCCTAATTTCTGCCCAACATTCTTTTTAAATTTCGTTTTATATGTGTAGGATCTTGGCTCTCCCATAAATGGTAAAAATCATATTCTACAAAAAATTGCTTGCATTGAGAGACCCAGTTATATTCTGTTTTATTCAGCAGACTGGTATCTAACTTCTTTAAACGTTCATAACAGATTCTTGGCAGTCTAGTTCTATCCATTTCTAATAGTCTACACAACCATCTAATAGAAAATTTTGCTACTTGTACTTTCAAATTACAAATTCCACTTTCCAACCTTACAGCAAAATTAGGGGTAGTACGGCCAAGAGATAGTAATCTTTTAAAGCAATTCAGCTGACATATTTCTAATCTGTCCACATAACGTAATGACCAGACTGCAGCTCCATATAACAGGGTGCTTAAAACAATAGACTCATACAGTCGCATTCGGGAACCCCCGGAATGGAGCTTGGCGTTTGTAAATAATCTAAATACAGCGCCACATGCTACGTTTGTTTTTATAACTGCTTTCTTGGCTGCCTCTAAAAACAGCTCCGACTTTGAAAAATTGACACCTAGATATTGAAATGTTTTAACAATTTCCAGTTGCTTATTGTTATATCTAAATTCATGTCTCTTAGTCCTTCCCCCTTTATTAAATATAATAATCTTAGTCTTGTCAATATTTACCTCCAGTTTATTTAAGGTGCAATATTTAGACAATACCGTAATTTTTTTATTCAAATCTCTCTTACTGTCCGCCATTAAAATGAGATCATCCGCATAAAACAGGCTTAAAACGGCAGATTTATCGTCAATATTCACCCCCAAACAACCTTCATTTGAAAAAATATTCAAAATCACTGAGGAAAATGTTAAAAATAAGAAGGTGAGCGTCTAACCCTGTAATACTCCTTTTGACACACACATTTCTGGCGTACAACCGTCAGCAGTACAAATCTTGACGCAAGCCTTAGAGTAGAGATCTTTTACGATTCTAACTAGTTTGGCACTGACTCCCAGATCATATAACGTCCGCCAAATTAAGAGATGTCGAAGAAAATCAAAAGCCTGCCGAAAATCAACAAAGCACACAAACAGTTTCCTTCCTGGTAGGCGGAGGTGCACTCCAATAAGTACAGCAAGTGAAAACAGATTATCAGTACATCCGCGACCCTTACGGAAGCCAGACTGGCATTCAGGCAATATACCCAAGTTTTCAACCCATTCCTCTAATCTGTTCTTAATAATCTGCGTAAAGATTTTACCATACAGTTTATAATTGCTATCCCTCGATAATTGTCAGGGTTGTCCTTGGAGCCTTTTTTGTGTATCATTGTTAAAGTAATTTCACCCCAACGCTTTGGTACAGTTTCTCTTTCTAGTATTTTATTGAATAAAACGTTCAAATACAAAAGCCAGTTTTGAGGGAGATTTTTAAACATTTCGTATTTTACATTATCATTACCAGGAGTTTTTCCATTTTTATTGGACATTATTGCACCAGTAAATTCACTAAACTTAATTCTGTATCAAGAAAAGGATGGCCTGCTCCGAAAAAATAAGGTGTGAATCCACATGGTTTGGTTTGGTACCATTCTGCTAAATATTGGGCCCAAACAGCAACTGGTAGCTGTTCTGTTTTAGGTCTTGACCGAAATGTATAATTGTTTGCCAAAACACCTGAGTGTTTTTACAATCAGACAGCTTTAACAAACAATCAGATTCATACATTTTCTTTTTTCTTTTTAAAAGATTTATCAAGTTTTTCTTTATCTTTATATAATTTGCCCTGTGCTCTTCTTTAAAGTTACTAATTTTACATATCTTTAAACTCTACTTTACAGTAAGTTTAGCATCTTCGCAATCAATATCGAACCATGGTTTATTTGGTTTAGTTTTGTTACTAAAAGTCACAGATTTAATCAAATTTAATTCACTAAAGACTTTGTTTATAGCATCCAGTAAGTTATTATATAAAAGTGTATTTGAAAGTGTAAAATCTATTGCCACTTTGGGGGAGAGAAACATTTCATTGTTAAATTTTACAGCAATATCATTATTCCATGTAATAATTTCCTTGTGTACTGTTTGACGGTCAAAATTATTAGTTTTAACTGAATAATCAAGCATGATTGTTAAAGGGAAATGATCGGAAGCAGTTACGAAATTGTTATTCACCTTAAAATCTAAACAAAAATCCATACGTTTAGTATCGCAACATGCAATATCAATAACGCTGCTACCCTGTGTTCCAATAAAGGTAAACTGACCAGGAGTATCACTTACCGCTCTTCCGTTTAATACTGCAAAAGATGACTCCTCTAAGAATTATATTAATTGTTTCCCTTTAGTAGTGACACAAGTATCTAGACTCAGTCGAGCTCCTGAGAAATTGCATTCATCAAAAACTTCTTCAGAACAACCAGCCAAATTACCAATACGGGAATTAAAATCGCCGCAAAACAGAATCGGACAGTAATAGCAATCAGAAACAAGATCCTTCATTAACAAATCAAAACAATCCAACATATATGTTAGATCAATATTTGGTTTAAAATAAATTAACCCCACGATAAATTGAATATCTGGAAGATGAATTTTAACAAAAATCCAATAATTAGAAATATTTATTATATCATAATTAAAATAATTTTTTATTGCAAGAAGTAAACCACCGCTTCTCCGACCTACACTTAAGGCATTTGAAAATACAAAATTAAACCCATCAAAGTATTTATAATTAATATTAATATTTTTTTTCAACCATGTCTCAGAGAAACCCATGATCTCATACTGATCATAACAATGAGAAAAATCCTGAATATTTTTAAAGCTTTTTAAATTCCAAAATAAAACCTTAGCTTTATCTACACGACTCTTTAGTTGCTATTCAACAGCCGACTCACAAGAAGAGGTTTTCTTCTTTTTTAATATTTGTTGAGTTTTCTTTCTTTCAGTAGTACCAAGCCATTGCTCCAGCTGTGTTTCTAGTGGCGTAGACGGTCGACTAGAGTCCTCAGTTGGTATGACAGTATCATCTGAATCTCTTGCACTGGTGCGCCTTCGTACTGCTCCTCTTCTAGGTGTGCTTCTCTTCTTTGAATTTGGAGTTCCACTAATCAGTTAATTCTCGCAGTATACCCTTTTTCCATTTAAAACTAAATAATTATAGCCAAATTTTACGTTTCTGTTTTCCTCCCTAGCTTGTTTGTAAAATTTTTGAGAATTTTTCTTTCCTCTCTAATATCTTTTGGATAATCCTCCATTAGAAATAAATTAGAACCTTTTAAATGTGCTCTTTTAAATAATATATCATTACGTTTCCTCTCGGACTCGAATTTAAGCAAAACGTGCTGTTTGGCGGAAGTTCTACCAAGTTTTCTAACATAAACTAAATCATTTTCATTACATATTACATTTAGATTAGTGTTTATTATTTTTAATACTTCCTGCAAAATTACCAAATCATCATTGGAATTGGTCTCCATGCCGTACAAAACAAGATTTCTACATCTAACTTGTTTTTCTAAAATTTTAATTTCGTATTCTGTTCCTTATAGCTTCTTTTTAATTCACTAGTTACCTTTTTTAATGAATCAATTTCAATTCTCATGGTTTCAATATTTTGTTATTTGTTTCAATAACTACTTTTTAACATCATCTATTTTACTCTCATTATTGTTAATACCTATTTTTAAAGAATTAATCGCATCAAGAATTTTATCTGTATCAGTCGCTATTGTTTCTATTACTATTACAATAAACGTGAGAAAATGTGATAATTTGAATTAAGAAATGTATATAAATTTTCCTATAAATGAAAAAACAAAATTATACAAAATTTTCAAATAGAACGTTATTAATTCTCCAAACAAATAATCACCAATACAGATTATAATAAACAAAAAATAATAATAAAAAAAAATACTTTTATGTAAATAAACAAATTGAATCTGATACAAATACAAACATCTATCCCTATTCGGAATGTTATTTATGAAATGTTTAATATTTATTTGTTAGTTCTAAATAACAGGTAAATATTTAGGCAGAGAAGCGACCAAAGTAAACTATCCCCACTACATATCTCCCACCACATAAATTCACTAACCTGCTAAAAGTGTTTTAAACAATTTTTAGAGTTTTTAATTTGAAAATTCTCTGAATCCTTTCGGTAGAATTTCTTAAAACTTCGCCAACTTGAAGTTTATACTTTAAACCAAATACAAGTCGATTACAGATCCAATTTTGAAATCTAGATTTTATGTTTTAGCCAGGCGAAAATATTCAAATCTCCAAGTAATGATTATATCAGAAAAGTTTAGACAATAGACTTAGGCGCATATTGCAAATAATTCGCTTTAAAACGATTTTTTTCAATGCGAGGAACATGAAAGAACTAGTGTCATTTAGATCTGGGACAGTATGGCGGCAGTGAATTACACTGTTAAGTCAAATGGACACATGCACTATAATTGTTTTATCGAATGCTGATGCAATAAAACGACGCGCACTTGCCTCCCTCTTGCAATTTGAGTGCACCCAATAATTTACATTTATTGTCTGTTTCGTTTTTAAGTAAGATGTAGGGAATCAGATTCCAGGGCAATTATTTCAATGTCCGGAAAAAGTTTGCGGAAAAGCACGCTCTCACTGAGTGTTCCTCGGCATATCTTAAAACACCTCCAGACTTAGCCCTTACAGTACATGACCATGTTGAGGCGGTCAATTTTACAAATTAGAATTGCGTGTCTGTAACAATTAATGCTGATGATTGTCTCTATAACATCAGACAGATCTTCGTCCTACTATAGAACCCAGTTCCCTGTGTTCTCACCCAATTACATCAGTAAATTTCTACATCCTACATTTACATTCTACATAAAATATTTTGGATATATAATTTAGCAACATTACACAAATTTTACGAAAGAAAATTTTTGCTGATAATTGAATATTGTTTAATTTACGAATACAACGTGCTAATTCCCTTTGCAAACTCACCACTCAATCTGAACACTACACTACATTCACATGAAATCCAATTTAGGAGCTATCTATGACTATTCATGGTAAATTTTCAATTATCTGGAACCACTGGCTGTTATTTGAACAGTCCAAAGTTTTTGTCTCAATAAATAGTTTTATACACACACACACACACACACACACACACACACACACACACACACTCTAACAAACCATTCGCTAAAAAACTCAATATTGGAAACTTGACATGATTAATACGTACTCCCACTTCCAGCAGTAAGAGAAAGCAAAAAAACCTCACACGACTTTCTCCTATTCCCTTTATAAAATTTCCTTTCAACAAAAGCTCATTTGTCATCAGTTCAATGTTTTGGTAAATTTGACATAAATATAGAGGTGGTGAGAGAACTACCTCCCTACCAACCCAAGCAATGCATAAAATGAAGAGCGCGCCAGTAACTTAGACCCCCCTGAAGTTTAGAGGGAGAGGGTACGTATGGTTTCCCTCAAAAAAGTCATTATGTTAAATTTAGATTCTCCCATTGATATAAAATTGAAGACAAGATAAATATTTAGTGAAAATTATAAGTTTAAAGAAAATTTATCAATTGTAGAGTGACTATGTAAACTACAGTAAGAGACAGTCGTGCGAGTGTTTCACACCAGGTTTTTTTTTTAATAAGAATTAAATGTTGCTAAAATGCCGTTTGAAAAAATCGATTAAAAGAAATGAATCTTTGTTGTACTCTTTTTTTTTATATATAAAGACTAAGAGTTTCTTTATTCTGGAGCCTTAACTACACGCACATGGAGCTGCCAATATTGTTCGAAATATTTTTGGAGCAACCAGCAGGGTTGCGGGGTAGCTAGAGGGCACAACTGTCATTTTTATCGATAATTAGGATATGTTATCATGTACAAAAAATCAATGAATAACTAAAAAAAACACAATTTATTTATTATATAGATTAGAGGGGGGTTCCTTTGTAAATAAATAACAATCGGAACGGTTACCAGTATCGATTGTAACAATCGAGTAGTAACTACATATACGCAAAACTGAATCACTTATTTAACCTGACGGTGAGGTGATATAAAAAAAATTAATTAGGTACTAAAGGAGTAATTAGGGCTCACAATCAATCACAACGGTACTAGCTTTAAAAAAAAAAAAAAAAATTATTACTAAATAAAATGATATAAAAATAATATAAAACTAGTTAGTATATAGTTAATAGTTTTATTGGATACATTAAATTGATAATTAAGCATTTAATGGGCTTTGCAACATTACATTCTCTCACTCCCTCCCCCCTTTAGCCATTCCCCTCCCCCCCCCCACACACATTAAAACTCGTAAACATTTTCACACACATTCTCACATACAAAGTTTTCTACTTCCTTGTTCAGATTTTACTAAAATACTTTGGTAATACTCTTTATATTTCTATTTTTATAGGTTTCCTTTATTTTATTATTTTTATTAATTTCTCATATAATTAATTAGAGAAATAAAAAAAAAAAAGTAAATAGCTGAGTCTCTGATTAGAACTTTGAAAATAAGGAAATCGAAATGCTTTTTCTGGAAAGTTGTCACGTGATTAATTCACAATTTCACGCTTGAATTGTACTGTTGTGAAATGTAACAATAAATATTTAAAAGCAGATATCTAGTATGAAACACTCATACGACTTTCTGCCAATAATTGCAAAGACAAAATCTTTTTTGGAATTTTTAATACTGAACATTAATTTGCCTTAGAATGAGATGACCCGCAACTCAAAGGGATCTATCGTAAAATTTGCTGCTTGCAGCTGATGTTAACCTGAAGCTCAGCTTGCACGTCCTCAAACATGTCTCTGGTTCACTGCAAACCCAGGCCTTAAAAACTGTTTACATCATTGCCTGGGGACTCTGGAATCTTTCAGGATCACTATAGCTTTATTTATGAACATTTTCGGCTTAATTTCGTCCGTTTCTCATTGCTCTTATATATCCCTGCATGCTATGGCATCCGGCTACGGTGAGATTGTTGTAGTTGCCAACCACTTCATGAGGAATTGGATACAATTCTATATCTGCGAATTAACTTGATACTGGTTGTCTTTAATATTACATACAAATATAAGTGGTGGAGAACGTCGTCTATTTTCTTCTTTAGACATAGAAGAACGGAAATCTGACCATATTGTAGACACCAGGCTTAATCAATTCTCTACAACTTGAAATGACAGTTTGCAGTTTAGTCACTGCCTTCTCAGAATATTCCAGCATTATTATTGCGGGTGAAAAATGTTCAACATGCAAGTTAGATAAATCTAGCCAATCAATTTTTATGAAAATATAATGGAACCTTTTCGAGAAAACCCTAAATTACTAAGAACTTATTTGGTAAAGTATGGACTTTGGCTAAAACCTTCGTGTCGGATCACGTGGGTGTGTCTAAACGGAGTATCAAATTTGAGCCTGCAATTTTTTCTTTTTTGAGACTTTTGTCCATATAAACATATAAACACAAAGTTACACCGCACGCAGACTATTCGTTAAAAACAGCTTTTCCATGTACGGAATATGCATGTCATATTTATTATTTCCTATTTTAAGGAATTAAGACCTGCTAGCCGAATAGCCCAAGGAGAGTGCGCAATGTCGACCACTAGGTCTTCTTCCGATACTTGGTAAAATCCTGGAAAAATTGTGTTATGCCTTCAAGCAGTAGTTACCCCTGGAAATCAGTCCCTAATCATCAGTTTGGATTCCGTCAGTCCCATTCCACAGATCAGCAAGCACGCCTAGTTGACTCCATCTTATCGCCCTCGAATCGACACAACATTGCACAGGTGTTTTCCTACGATGTTTCCCAAGCATTTGAGAGAGTGTGACATGAGGGCATCCACATGTTACCTTATCTTAAAATCTTCCATATATCCCATGGAACGCAGACCTCAATTTATCCTATCCTTGCTGGTGTTCCTCAAGCAATGCTCTAGCTCCTTTTCTTTACACCATCTACACGGCTGGCTTACAAACGGATCCTTGAACATGCTTACCAAATGGGGAATTAAAACATCTAAGAAATCCAAATACATTATTTTCACCTTCAGCCGTAAAAACCCTTCCTCCAGTCACTATGTAAAACATTACTAAGCCTCACGCAGATGTGAGATACCATGGGTTATCTTTGGACAAAGACTTACATAGAATCCTCATATTCATCTGTAAAGAAATGACCTCATCTCAAGATACCGACTACTTGACATTCAATCGAAAATACAGTTTTCAGAATGAAAAAGACTATGCGAATTTCTCCTTATACCGATATGGACATAAGGACTAGGACTCTACGCCATTGCCAAAAATCCAACCTCAACCGCTACAAATTCTGTAGACCATTAAAACTTCTATCAAAATTAGCGAACAGGATGATGCCACTGTGCTGAAGGTTTATTTGTTTCCAGTTTTTTGTTGATTTTCTCGGAAATGGCTCCAACGATTTTTCTTGACCTTGTCAGTAGTTCTGAGACTCGAGCAAAGTGCGCTTATGTAGCGCTGCCAATCTAGTACCACATTTAGTACCTCAAATATCTTAAAACCAGTCTGTATAACGAACAGATACCTGCAATTTTTGTGTGTGTAAGTAATATTAAAGGTAAGCCAAGTTTTAGTAGTAATATCTGGTTTGAGAAACTTTCACAATATCAGTGAGTGAAAGTTGTGTGAGGGTTCGCACCAGATTTTGTTTTGTCTTTTTAGTTCTAACAGCACCTCAAAACACACTTCCAAATTAAAATGTAATCTGTTATGGACGGAAAATTCCGTGGTGGTGTAGTAAGTGCGAATAATATACAAAACTTTGGAAAACAAAATTAAATATGAATTTTATCATATATTATGAACTTTATCATATTATAAATATGAGTTTTATCCATGTACGTAAACATTCACGCAACACACACAGACACACACACAACATACAGACACACACACAACATACATTTAGCATCTGGAATTTCCAATTATAAATAAAAGTAATAGTATCCAAGTAGAAGTGAAGTGGCAGCACTCCAGATAGTTCCTGGTGGCAATATTAAGAACTAGTTTGAAGAACTAATGCGGGCCACCAAAGCGGATGTTGCCAACTGTTCTTGACTCTTCCTTTACATTTTTTGCTCTCGTTTTTTTTTAACCGGAACAGCAAAAAAAAAAATATGTTTTCTTTCATCAGCTTCGAACTTGAGTTATTTTTATTTTTATATATATAATTTGTTTTTTAACTTCCTTCATTTATTAGTTTATTTATACAAAATATTCTTAAATAAACATTCGAATTTACACATTTGTTTTCCTCGGATATGTTAAGTCTAAACGAGATAAGAACTGGAAGAGCCTGTAGCTGCAATAGAGATAATATTTGCACTCACACCGCACAACAGCGCTACAACAAGATATCACACTTCTTAACTTACCGCAGGACAGCACCATTGTTATTTGGTAATATGTACTGACAAGACCTGCACTAGTCTTGGCAGCACTCTGTCTTGCCTGCCAAATTAACAAGGTTCGCCCAAAGATTTTGCATAGAAAAAAATCAATTTCGGAGTCTAAATTCAACTATTAAAAACGACAATCAAAAGTCTTTAAAAAGCTTGAAGAGTCCTTCACCAACACAATATCAAGAATTTACGAGTATATTCGGCCAAATGATACCGTTCTCTCTATCTCTACTCTACACTCATACGCACTACTCAATACAACTATATATATAATAAATATATAACAGCGTCATTGGAGTGTTCCTTTTCAAAATCATCACCCATTTTCTGCCAGAAAGAAGGAATAGCTAACGAAGATAAATACAGCGCGAGGAAGTTCACGATGATTGGGTATTGTGTTTAGGGAAACGCCTTTAATCTAGAAGACATCACTGGTTTGTCTTCAATGAAGGCATTATTAGAAAATAGACACTCAGAATGTTGCAATAGCTGCACTTATTTCATTGCTTCATTTTCAAATTTTTGGCCACACATTTAGTGACAGTTGAACACTTATTTAACGCGAGTAGATAATAGTGCAAGGATCTCCGATAACACTTGGAAGTTGGCAGTGACCCGCAGATACCTACCAGCAGTATGTACAAGTCATTAGTCAAAGTCCGAAACAGCTGGTTCATTTAGTCAACCAGTTTTGACTGATTATATTTAAAATAAATATTCTAATAAATTTAATACCAAGAAGAAGAAGAAGAAGACGGAGGAGAAGTAAGATAGAGATAAAACAACTAAGATACATGGTGGTAGTACACACCATGTAGGAGTGTATAGAGTGGCCGCTGGGGGCATTATCGTGCTGGTAGTGTATTAGTCTGTAGGTGCATGTGGCCGACACAGACACACAAACTGAACATGCAGAGCGCCCGGCCACAGGGGGTGTGTCCGACATGTTCACTGACGTAGTGCTGATAATTACAGGGTCTGAACACAGCGCTCTCCCTCTCTCTCACTCCTTCCACCTACTACTAAACATCACACACAGACACACACACATGCCCCAAAACCCTAAGCAACCCGATATACGGTGACTTGTTTTTCGAAATAAGACTCTTGAGTAGTAGTTAGTTACTTGCAGTACATTATATATATAGGGACTTTACATTTGTAAATGATACTGCAAGCAGCACGATCTACATGTACTTCACATGGACTGTTATTTCTCTACTGTACTTGGACTACCAATAACAACATCTGTACGGCTCACTAGAGATCAAGGAAACAGAAAATAATATATTTTCAAACAGTTAAACAAATTAAAAAACATTTTCTACCTACAACTTGGTTTCCACAGCTAAATATTGAGGTTTTGAGAACTCAAAAAATAATATCTCAGGAAATCGATCCTGAGTTTCGATCTTTAGGTCATGTATCCACAGCTCGCAAAGGGTTGAGAAAAGAAGATAGGAATAGAAATAGAAAAAGGAAAAATAGGAATTCGGATAGCGAGAACACTGGAGCTCTTCACTTTAATTTATTGTTGTGGTTAGGTCTGCAGAGCTGGAAAGCAGCAGAGATTTTTGCCACGATATCCTACTTCATTTTGTGAACACCGACCAGTTGCGGGTGTTCACCTCATCATCCAGATGGCTGTATGAACAGTGTGTGATAACGCAGTCTTGCACATACAGCAAAATCGTATAGATCATAGAGCAGAGTTTGTAAACTGATTTTACTCGGCATATAAGACTGCGTTATCACACTTTTATCATCCTGATGGCGAGCGAACGCCCCAAACCGATGGATGGCCACAACATGAAGCAGCTATCATAGACAAAAAATCTCCATAAATTATTACTTCGAACATTTTTCAGGGAAAATTGATTTTAATAGTTACTGGAGAATCTGTGATTTGGCTTTACTTTGAAACTGCCGTTGCAAGTTTTAGTAGTGGCGGAGTGGGGACTAGAAGAGGTTACTGCCAGCCAGTGTTGTTAAATTCAAATAAATGTTGTGTCCTGAATTCCAACAAGTGTAATACTACCACCTTGATATGTGTAATATGACTACAGTATTTCAATACAAATTTGTCAATTAGAATTGCAATATTGGCAGTAGGAGAAAGGAGTGCGAATGTTTCACACGATATCGCTGCAATTAGACTGTTCCTCGGGACAATCTGGCTCCTGGACAGAGCACAACATGCGCCCCATATTGTATTCATTGATGCAAGCCAATGATGAAATCATAAATTTCATTTTACTAAAATATACAGACTCTGAGGATAACTATATATTTATAGATATATAGAGCTAGATAATATTCAAGTTTATATAGTTAGTGTATAAATTACGTCATTGGCATTTATGTGGAATATAAATAATATCGTATTAGAGATAGATTAAGAGAGCAATGGTGGGGGGAATATGCCACCGTACTGCTGGTAGCGAAAATATTACTGAACTGAAAAGAATTAATGTCTTTTACCAAATGTTTTTTTTTTAGATTATTGTTGTAGATAATTAGATTATAATACAGAAGAACGGAGTGAAAATCTAGGTGGGAAGAGAGAGAGGGAATACAAGAGCAGAAATTTAATAAAACTGGGGCGATCGTATCGCCATACTCTCTGGCGAAGGTTACAAACAAGGAATTATAAATAACCTGAGGGAGCCACAGCCTGCGGCCATATTCGCAACTCGAATTATATCATTGACAACTTCTTGGCAATTATTATTTATTATTCACTCTTTTTAGAAAAATAAAAGTGAATTATTAACATTTCTTGATTTAGTTTTTTTACTGTTTTTATTAACCGCGCGCCATCTCATAGGAAAATATTGCATTTGTGTCAGGCTGCTTCTTAATTTGATTTTTTTTACTTTCTTTCGAGCTTAGTAAGAGGAAGTATTGTGATCCTATCAAATTATCGAAATTGAATTCTTACCGGAACTACATGTTTTGAGTCAAATTGTTTTTAGCGAATGGACAGTGTGCGAAGGTATGTGTTGTGAACAAAATATCTTAAAAAGGACAAATTGTAGAAAGCTAAAACTTGATATATCGTTTAGGTAATATCGTCGTATCGGGTAAAATCCATCAACCGGAAATGCGACTTCTCTGATTTTTTTTTCCAATTTTTCGCGATTTTCTCGAAAACGGCTCCAACGTTTTTCTTTTGACTCCGTATACTATCTACACACATAAATACCTAGCACTATTGGTTGTAACATTTTTCCCAGGAACAGTGGGGCTTTCGGAGGAACAGTAGCGCTTCGCTTTCCTCGAAAGTACCATTTCAATACAATATAGTTTTGCGATTTTACAGATTAGGTCTTTGAATTGTTTGTAATTTTATGGAAATAGGCTATAACAATTTCCTTTAAACTTGGAGTACTAACTGCACAAGATATTTAACTATTACTTTTACTTGTAACATTTTTTGAATTTTTTTTTTATATGGTTCTGAGGAATCAGACATGTTAAAATTCAAATGGGTTTGTTGAATATTATTGGCCTTTATGCAATGTAATCTCTCTCTACCTGCCTCGGTTGGTAGGTTGGCTCTAGTCCTCACCGCCACCTGTAAAAGAAAATTTGTCATTATATATCGATGTGTGCGTGTGTGTGTGTGTATTAAAAGAAAGTCGTTCACATTAAATATTTTCCACATAAATACATGTTTCAAGGTCCTCTGAGCTCAAAATAAAAAAAAAAGGCTTTCCACTCTCCCACTGTATGTCAAGAACTCAAACTTCTCTAGACGTCAAGAACTCAAACTTCTCTGGACGTCAAGAACTCAAACTTCTCTTGACGTCAAGAACTCAAACTTCTCTGGACGTCAAGAACTCAAACTTCTCTAGACGTCAAGAACTCAAACTTCTCTAGACGTCAAGAACTCAAACTTCTCTGGACGTGAAGAACTCAAACTTCTCTAGACGTCAAGAACTCAAACTTCTCTAGACGTCAAGAACTCAAACTTCTCTGGACGTCAAGAACTCAAAAACGGAAAATCGCAGAAAGTTTATACTTGATATTTAATTCCGTCCAATCAGGGAATTCGAAAAAAGCTTTGAATGAAAACTAGCCCAAGGGAAATATCTCTCTGTAGAATGGAGTTTTCAGGTTTTTCACAATTTTCTCGAAAATAAACTGCTGTGCAAAAATATTGCATCACAATTAATAAAATTAAATTACATCAACCTCTGGCTGTTGGCAACAAGCACGAGGCCAAAAAAAAAAAAATTACATCAAGATAAAATTAATAATTGTTTACTTATGTTTTCTAGTACTTGGTTTCATTATACAGAAGCATAATACAGACAGGTTAAAAGTATTATGCAAATATACTTAAACAAAAAAGTAACAACATTATCACTCCTAAATAAGCCCAGTTGTACAACTTACTTCTTTTTTTTTTTTTTTAGTAGGGGGGGCCAACGCACTGCGACCTTGATCAGGTCTATTGTGCTATGCCGCCTGGGTGCCACAGGCCTGCACATAGCACCCGAACGGATGTCCAATTGAATATCCGTTCTACAACACCTCCATCAGGTTAAGATCCCTGAGGAATCCTAATACCCTGACGGGCTCTAGAGAGGGTATGTCCCCCTCCTCCACCTGGTAGCTGCCCAGGTTCCTGAACCTTCTCTGAGTGGCAGCCTCGCAGTCTGTTAGGAGATGTAGTGGAGTTTCCTCCAACTCCCCACAGAATCTGCATGAGCTGTCACTTTCCAAACCCAGCTTCACCAGGTGTCCTCTAAGTCGGCAATGCCCCGTGAGGAAACCCGTAAGTACGCGGAGCTTGTTCTTGCTCAATCCAATGCAGGCCTCCGACCTCCGTTGGTTATAATTTCCCAAGCAGATCTTGGCCTGCCGCAACCCGGGGAGGGAGTACCAGAGTTGAGATCTCTTCGTCTCCTCCTCCTTCCTAAGTTCCTCTAACAGAAACTGGTCGCTAATCCCACAAAAAGGTTCCGGCCCCAGAAGCGGGGTCATAGCGCCTATCTTGGCCAGGGCGTCGGCCATCTCATTCCCTTCAATGCCAACATGCTCCGGTACCCACCAGAGTGCAACTTTGTTCCTGCTGCCCAGATCGTTAAGTTTATCTAGGCATTCCCAAACCATTTTAGAGTTAATAACTGGTGCACCCAGAGCTCCAATGGCTGCTTGACTATCAGAAAGGATTACAATCTCCTGATTCCTGTATCCCCTATCGAGGTTGAATTGAACACATCTTCCGATAGCGTATATCTCCGCCTGGAAGATGCTGGGAAATTTACCCATGGGTTCCGAGTGCTTGATCCTTGGACCAACCACCCCCGCCCCAGTCCCCTCGAGGGTCTTCGACCCATCAGTATACCATTTAATGGCATGTTCCTTGATGCCCAACAGAGCGGATCCCTCGCTCCACTCGCTTTTGGTGCCTAGCCTCGACGAAAAATTTTTAGTGAAGCTGTACTTCTTAACCATACCATCCCTAGGGAGGTGCCAGATGAGGGAGCCCAAAGGTGAGAATACCAACTCTCTAACCCCCAACCCTCCCCACTCCTGCACCACCCCTAGAGATCCTAAGAAGAGCCCCCTTCGCCGCCCTTTCCACCACTAGGTGCAAAGGTGACAGATTGAGGATAACCTCCATCCCGGCGGTGGGGCAAGTCCTCATAGCCCCCGTCATGCACAAGCATGCGAGCCGCTGTACCTTGTCAAGAGTTCTCCTGACCGATACTTCTTTGGTCTTTCCAAACCAAGCCACCGCGCCATAGGTGATAACTGGTCTCACCATCATGGTGTACATCCATCGTAGGATTCTAGGGGGGCGTCCCCAGAATTTGCTCGCCATCCTCCTACATATCATGAGGGCGCCAGTGGCCTTATTAACAGTTTATTCAATGTGTTTCTTCCATAGGAGTTTACTATCAAAAGTTACCCCTAGGTACTTAACCTCCTTTTTCCACCCTACTTCTTCTCCGGCTAGCCGGATATTTTTCAGGCGTGGGAGTGTTCTTTTCCTAGTGAAGGTTATCACGGTGGTTTTCGTTGGATTGACCTTCAACCCCACCGAGCCACACCACCCACTAGTGACATCTAAACCCCTCTGTATTATGTCACAGAGGGTTTCTTCAAACTTTCCTCTAGCAATAATGACGACGTCGTCACATATCCCTGACAGGCAATGCCGACGTCCGTCAGTTTGCAGAGGAGCTCATCCACCACCAGGCTCCACATTAGGGGTGACAAAACCCCCCTTGCGGACAGCCACGGGTAGTGCGGGAGCGGATGGTCCGTGAGCCCACCACAGTCTCTACCGTTCTTGTAGATAAATTTCCATCATCCATCTGGCGGTTGTTCCATCCACCCCCCCTTCTAATTTTTTTTATATCAATAAAGACGTAATTTGGTTATTTCATTTTTATTTTTTATTTTTCCCCTTCCAGTTACATTGTAGTAAATTTAATTTATTTCATATATACTTCTTAGTAGTCTAATCAAATTATAAAACCAAAAAAGAGAGGAAGGGATTAATTTTTATTCAAAAATTTGAAAATATCGGAGTGATGCAATATTTTTGCATAGCAGTTTAGCTTTAATGATTTGTTCAAAACTAAGGTAATCAACAAGACACAGAGCAGTCAACAACTATCAATGGAAACAATTTTTTCCCGGTAAATCCATTTTTGGGGAGTGCTGGGGGGGAAACTGCAGCATTAGGCTTTCATCTAAAATGTCATTGCAGTACAACTTCCGCTTGACCTATATAATATGAGGTGCACTGTGCTAGAATTTCAATTTTGAAGAAAACTGATTACCCGGAACCGCAACTGTAAACAATCGATTTCTGAGAGATTTGTAGCGATTTGTAGGAATTTCTCGATAATGAATTCCATGATTTTCTTCAAACTTGAATATCAGTTTTATTTCCAAGATTGTTCTGGCAAAATGAACAGGCTGGTTCACTAACGTCTGCTTAATACTCCAAATACTCCAGATCAGGGCTGTCATAACTGAAGGACGACTATGAATTATTTAGTTTTAGGATGTTAACACGCTCAAAAATTCATTTCTCGTTTTGTTCACGACGATGGCAGATGTTCTGTATACATCCATTTCTATATGTTCCATTCCCAATAATATATTTACACATGTATAAATGAGTTATTAATATATATTAAGGAAGGATATCTATATATTAAGGAAGGAAATCGGTAATTGCTAATTTAGGCAATTAGTGACATTTTCTTCTCAAATTATTCATTATTCTTAGAAATTTAATATAGAATTGTAAGTGGTTATTAACAACATGTTGACTTTACAGCCACTACCTGCACTCTATATTTACATATCTATGTAATAACCAACAGGAACAGCAAAAAAAAATACTTCATTTATCCAAGGTGCAACGTAAATTTTACAAATTTCCAGTGCTCTAAACCAGGGGTATCCGACGTTTTGGGTTCCTGGGCCACATGGAACAAGAAGAATTGTCTTCGGTTGAAATACAAACGCTAACGAAAGCTGATAAGCAAAAATGTAATTTTCCTGATACCCGGTATTTTATTCAATTCTCGGTATATTATTACTCGGTGAAAGCTATGTAGGAAGAGATTATACTAAATCGAAATATCCATTTGCGATGACTGCTATAGAAATATTATTACCTATCGAAATTACTGAACTTCAATTATATTATCAACGTTTTACTATAAAAGTAAAAATGGGCGGCTTAAAACTAGTGGACTAGCTGACATTGTATTTGAGAAACTATTATAACAATATCTAGTTTGATGGAAGTAGTAGTTACAAATCTTGGTGAATCTCAAGGTGTTCTACAAATATTTTGGTTCTAATTTTACTCTTCGTTTACTTCATCCTTGAAAACAGTTGCTCACAAATGTTGATGTTGCCAAAAAGCGAAGACATGAATAAGGCAGGATTATGAGGCGAGGGATATTAATCTCTGGGAAGATAATATTACCTATCCCATTTTTCGATTGTGGACTCATTACTTGTCCTTCCAATGAAAGTTCGATCACAAAAATTTGCCACTATCACAATACTTCCGCCTAGTTATTACCATTTATTAGAAAGCATAAATCGGATGTACAATTTGTTTATATTTTTTATAGGGTCAAATGCAAAACAGATGGTACTGGAAATTGAAAATTTGAATAGTACCCTAGTCTGTGTAGCTGGAGCCATTGTTCGATGTCCCTGAAACTGATTGGAAAATCCTGTTTTCATTAAATAAGGGTAACTACTGTAATAACAGAGAGAGACAACTAATGAAGCTATACTACTATCATGACCATCAGAAGGAAGTGGAAATAGGCGCACTATAACTGGTTCGGTTCTGGTTCACCGTTCTGAATGAGGTCACCGGGTCGAGATTGTTTGAGGGGCGGTGCCAGAAAGTTGGCGCTCACAACCCCGGCCCAGTTGGTGCCACAATAGCACAGGGGCGCTGTTGCTGTATTGCCACCTTCTGTCACAGTTTCCCGCCGCCATGTTGTTGCGGTCACCCAGGCGGTGTATTCCTTTGATCTACTAACGGACGGCCCTCATTATCCTCCTGCTATCGGCTATACTCTCACAATATCACCACCACTCACTGGCCAACTTATCCAGTTCTAAAAAAAAAAACTTGTTCCTACATTCTTTTTACTATTTTTATTAATCGCGCAACTTAATTAAACAGGGTAGACAGAAATTTAATGAACCTCATTTTGTGTTTTAGGCCGATTTCGGATAGTGAAGCCACGAAAAAATGACAAGGAGCTCACACATGACCGGAGCTTTGTACTGTCGCGTCCGCCACAAAGGTTTCGGTCAAGACCTGAATTTGAAAATGCTTCCAATGATTTTCTATTATTGCAAATTAACTCTCGTACATATAAGACCGTATTATTTGTTTACTTTTCCTTACTCCTAGAAAGAGGAAGTATTGCGATCGTACCAGATTTTCGAAATTGACTTTTCACCGGAAATACATGTTTGGAGTCCTCCAAATACGAAAAAAATGTTTTTACCGAAAGTCTGTAATAGAGTGTGTATGTCCCTTGGGCAGACAGTCCATTCTCCAGACAAGTCCAATCTCTCAGTCTTTGTGGCTCCCTTGGGCAGCAAGTCCATTCTCCAGGCAAATCCAATCTCTCAATCTATGTGGCTTCCTTATTGCGATGTTGGAATTTTGTACATAGAATATAATCTGTAGTGTGTACAGTGTATAATAATTGTTCGTGAATGTGTATGGTGATGAGCAACTGTTCGCCATTGGGTTGGCTAATTCCAGCTGCATCTCTGGGTATTCGCCAAAATAACAGATGGTGATAATTAAACATCCTTATTGTTATAAGTCTCTCTAAAAGATTTTTATTTGAAAGGAAATGTCTTGGTTATAAATCCGGAAATGATGATGTTGATGATATTTTTCTTTGATGATGATGATAATTGTACACTGTTTGATTTCCGCTTCCTGTGAAAACAATATGTAATCCTAGAAATCTTAATTTTAAATAAATAAATAACAACGACATAGTCATAAAACATATTTATTTTTATTTCTATTTAATGAAGTTATTTGGCATGTTTATTAGTAGGTATAGTTAAAATAATAATTTTAACAGTAACAGTTCAACTGTAATACTATAGTGAGGTTGAATGCTTGGTCTGGGTGAAGTGTTAACAAGATTTGTGTACAGGTTAATGTGATTTCTTATTATTGTTATTTCATTATAATAATGTTATAGCCATCTCGTCTGCTCTAGATACACCTGACGCACATTTATTTATTTAGCAGATACACATTACACATTAATTTATTTATTTTTATTTAGCAGACGCACATTTATCTAGATACAGCAGATACACATTACACATTTATTTCCGCCGCGGTATTAATATCGGGCTTTCATTATTATCGAATTAAATTTACAAAATTTATCGAATTCTAAACAAACAAAAAACCTGGTGTGAAATATTCACATGACTTTCTCACGTCCCTATATAATTGTCCAGGCTGGGCTCTGACCACTAAGGAAGATCGTAGACCAAGCAAATGCGGGGGTATAGAGCAGCCATAAGTTGGAGAAATTTGGCACTTATCAGTAACAAGTGAAGAACATGGCCAGGGAAGCTCATCTGAATAAAGTGGAAATGGAAGGGCCATGGGGCCAGGCTAGACTAAGCTAAGTAGAGTATGGATTCCTGGAGATAGAAAAAGAAGAAAGGAAGACCACATTAAGATGGTGGGATGGAGTGATGAACTGGATGGTAATAGTCGGGGACGATTGTTGTGCTTAGGACAGATATTGGAGCATGGGACAATATTGTGAAGAAGTGATATTAAATGTCGGCTGTTTACCTAATTAGGTGAACACAATGTGGTAATATTTCTCTTTGTTCAATCTAATCATGTTTCTAGTAAGGTTCTCATCCAAGCTATTTTGTTCGTTTCAAAACTTGCAACTCTATATGCAGCTCTAAGTAAGAGAGACTTTGGAGTCAATACTTTATACTATATATATTGTAAGTAGGTTTATAGTTTTAAAATGAAATCATTTATTCAATCATTTAAAATGTAATCATTTATTAAAGATAAAGCTTTTTATTTTCAATAAAATTCACACAAATGAATTACAAAAGCATAAATAGATAAGAATCAAGACAAATCTCCAGTTTAAAGTATCAATGAACTTTAAACTCATGAATGAACATTGGGTATACATACATCTGGAGGGTGTGAGATACAAAGAACTGGATCAGTAACAGACTGAGATCTCAGATCGGACATATCGATAAACTAATACAATTTGACACTTACCTGTATCGGTAGCTCTGTATACCTGGCTACCCCAGTCTACTGCCACCTATTTTATACGCTGCTTTAGTTTTTACAAGGTAAATAAATAAATAAATAAATAAACAAATGAATGAGAAAAAAATTACATAAAATTAAAATTGAGAAATAGTTAAAAATCTCTAATGCCATTGAGATACCTAATATAAATACAACTGTGGGAAATATAACCTTTCCATGAGGCAGGTTATTTTATTATAAATGATTATTAAACAATATATAAAAATGAAAAAAGAAATAAAATAGGTTTTTGCATGACATGACGAAACAATCTACTTTACAACACGAGTGATCTATCAGCATTGCATGACTTTTCTATCATGTAATTTTTTTTATTTAGTTTTTAATTTTTATATATTTTTATCTAATAAATAATACTACGTATACATTTTATTAGAATATTTTACAAGTTATTATGTTTTTGAGGGTCAATTTTAAATTTTTACTATCTACTCATATAAATTCGTAGGTATCAATTTTATTTTAAACATTTCCTCGGGAAAATTAATTTTTTGGCGGTTCTTGGGCAACTGTATCGTACGACTTCAATGCACGTGTGGTGCAATAATAATAATATACAGTAGAAGAAGTAATAGACTGAAAGGGGTGAAGAAAATCGGTTAGCCAACCGGAAGCGTGCGACTTTAATTGGTTTCTGGGTTGTAAGAAATTTTCTGGAAAACGACTATAATTATTTCCTTTAAACATGGAATAGTAACTGCGCACAACATTATTTATAATATTGTCACTTTTATTTAAAACATTTTTCAAAAAGAAATTGTGCCGAGTATGTGGCGTTAAATTTTAAATGTTATGCGAGCTTGGTTGCACTGCTCTATCTAACTGGGTCGGCAGGACGTATTTGTTTTTTTTTTGTTTTTTTGGCAAAACTTTATGAAATATTGTAAAGTTCATTTCGAATGTTTTGTTTTTCTATATTTGAAAAATTTGTTTAGAGGAAGCAATAATGATGGGGCTTAGTTTTTAAGCACCTGTAATTACATAATGGATAATTAAAAATGTAAAAAATATGTTAGTTGCTCTTGGAAAAATGATTCATAATTACAATAGGAGAAAAATATTGGTAGATTGTACTGAAGAGGTGGACGACTTACTTGGAGTTGACTTCATTGTTGGCCATCAATCAGCAGCTCTATTAACTCCCAGATGTCTTGAGAAGGAAATTTAGAGGTATGTCTATTGTTGCACTTTCTACAGAACTAACATCTACTTCCGGATTTATTTCCTTGAAATATAGTTCAACTAAAATTATACGAGTATATCAAATTGTAGCGTTTGTTGGCCGTTAGAAATGATCAGATGTATCTGTTAGATGGCTGATCGGCCAGGGGGTATCAAAGGAAAACACCAAAAATTTTTTGAATGTTTTTCATTAATAATCCGACGTTTCGACAAACATTGTTTGCCTTCTTCAGGGGCTATCTTAGAATGGGAAAATTGTGTATGTCTTATCACAATTGAGTCATAATTGAATATGTGATAAGACATACAAATTTTCCCATGCTAAGATAGCCCCTGAAGAAGGCAAACAATGTTTGTCGAAACGTCGGGTTATTAATAAAAAACACTCAAAAAATTTTTGGTGTTTTCTTTTGATATCCCCTGGCCGATCAGCCATCCAACAGATACATCTGGTAAAATTATATATATATAATGTGTAATTAGTGTAATTAGTGTAACAGTGTGTAATAGTGTAATAGTGTGTAATCAGTATAACATTTGTAGTGGAAGTTTTCCCAAGAAACAGAGAGAAAAAAACAAACCAGAAGAATTACACTTCTGGATGAACTATCTTCTTCAAACTCCGAGTTTTAGCTTCTGCACTTTGATGGTCTTCTAATATTTAACAAACGTCACGACGTATATTGTACGGAAATAGCTTACCTCCTTAAAGTCAAGTATTCTGGAGAAATTTTTCATGTAGAAGTGGCAGGGCCAGCAGAAAATACACACAAATCGTAGGTGTAAAAAAAAACTTTTTTTTTTGAGCTCTAAAGATATCAAAACATCAATTACTTTAGAAAAACTCAATTTCACAAAATTTGACATGTTCATATAGTGACTGCCTCTGACAACTAAATACTTAATCGGAAATCAGATGTGTAAATCATTTTGAAAAGAAAATTGTCTTCAAGTGTTTTGATAGAGCTTGTGCGAAATGATTATAATAGAGTGGTCACTTAGCCACTTATCGTATGTTCAGAACTATCTCGCCTCTATTTTACCCTAATTTCCGTCTCTATTTTCTATTTATTTATTTATTTTCTTTTGGAGAGCTGAAAGTAGCTATTTGGCTCCTTCATAATGCCTCATGTCAAACCTGTTGGAAAATATGCCCTCTTACTGAAATAGGGGACATTACTGTTGTGTTGAAGATGGGTCTTTTGTGTGTGTGTGTCTGTGAAATGGTATTTTCCTTTGTGAGTGCTCCACCTTAAGTGGCTACTTTAGAGGATGTTTTGCAAATGGAAGGCTGTTACGTAAATTTACAAGTTGGAAGTTAATGGCGCTCTATGGGCCACTAAGGGAACAATGTGTGCACACATTACTTGGCCTAATCTGACGTAGAAGAGAGATGCTGACTATTGGACCGTAGAGAGCAACCGGACCAGGAACCCTGCACTAAAACTCTCTGCTTGTATTATACGTCTCAATACTTCTGTATGGAGACCCCTTCGTTGCTCATTGATTCCATCACTATGAAAAGGGAAGATATTCCCACTGTCACCCCACTATTAGGGAGGTATACATACTAAAAAAAATGTATAACCTACAAAAGGAGGGTATTGGCATTGTTATCCGCCATCAATAAACATCGTGCGTATTGTAACATGCCAGTGCCATCCATCGGGTTTTCCTCCTTCATTCTATTCTTTCTTCTGAATATATTGTTATTATCAAAGAAAGTATTACTAATACAAAAACATTAACAGACCGCATTAAAAAAAACAACATGTGTTCAGTGAATAACTTGATCGTACTTTATTGCATCACGACTGCCTTCTTTATTGAAATTTTCTGATGGTCCAGTCAGCTGTAAGGCTATCGTTTACTGTCCTTAAACAATTCTAATTTCTTACAACTTCCTGAAAGCCTGCAAATTTTTACCAAACATTTAGATTTTAATTTAGTAATAGTGGGAGTCTGCATGTTACTTCTCTTACAAACAGCACAAACAGGTAAGAGATTACATAATGATCCAGCAATCAGCGTTGCAAACACTTGATGTCTACCGTCACAGCTTCCTCAAAACACTCCTAATATAATTTTTTTAGGAAAAATGTCACCAATAAAAGAGATATATATGTGCAGTAAGCATTACAAATTTTTAAAAAAAAATTGCACCGAGCGTTTTCCGAAAAACTCAAAAACCTATTCGGTAAAATCACACTTCCGGTTAATCGATCTTCAAATTTGGAATCCCATCTAAGCTTCTAGTGTCTATTAATATTATCTAGGTGGTAATACTATACATTATCCTGAACTGGTACTTTAGAGGAAAGCATGAGGCTACTGTTACTACAGCATGAGGCTACTGTTACTGCAGCACTCACAAAAAATCAATTTTCCCGGCAAAATGTTTCAAACAAAAATGATGTGTGTAGATGTGTGTACTTATGGGTGTACTTATGTGTGTAGATGTGTGTACTTATGTGTGTAGATGTGTTCAGGATGTTTAAAAAAAGTCCGTTAAAGCCGTTTTCGAGTATATCAAGAAAAACTGAAAAATCCATTTAGTAAAGTCGCACTTCCGCTTGATGGATTTTAATGGAAACCTTGGTGTGAAGAGCGACGGGGTTCCTAATCAGAATGACACGTTGATTTTCTTGCGATTTTTCCTTTTTGAGATATTTTGTTCTCCCTCTGTCGCTCGCCCTCTCTCTTGCACACATTTAAAACACGCAAACATACAAACTGAGAGATACAGTAGACCCACTCGCATACATACAAACTGAGAGATACAGTAGAACCACTTGCCAAAAACTTGTTTCCGAATTCAGGAAACCTGAAACCAAGTATATCTGGTAAAACATGGAAAATTTTGAAGCGATCACAATACTTTCTCTTATCAGCAGTAAAAGAATGTAAAAAGCAACAGCTACAAAGCTAAAGAGGTAAACAACCGCCACTGTACAGTTTTACACTTACAATAAATACAGTAAATCGCCTCCCTTCCCCCCCATTTGCTATCGTGCCAACTACAGGAAACACTATCTTGTTGGCCACAGTAATAAAAATTATTAAAAAAAAAAAATATTAAATAAAAAATAATTTTACACATTGCTGGATGTGAACCTAGACCCGGCTAGCCATATTTGGCAGAGAATTTATATCTTTTCCTTTTAATCTTTTATATTTATTTTCTAAATTAAGTATTTAATATCTTGCATGGCATTTGCCATTTTTTAAAAGAAATTTTGCATTGTAACGTAGGAAAGCTTTGGTTTATCATATTGACTTGTAATTTCTTGCCGGCGGGTTGGAACACTCGCAGACTGTTTGCTTTGCCATGCTGGAAAAACATTGGACAACATTGATTCTATGAAGACCTGCTCCTTCATTTTGTGATCTGCGACCAATATAAACGGATGGGGGGTTCGTTCGCCCCATCCTTTTTTAAATAGTGTAAGTACTTGAAGGCTTTCTATCGAGACACGTTGATTAACTTAGTAATACAAAATCAGTGCTAGTTGATGTATAATAACTTCTATACTGTGGTAACTATACTATGATACTAACTATGGTAAGTTCGATACTGTGGTAACTATACTATGATACTAACTATGGTAAGTTCGATACTGTGGTAACTATACTTTGATACTAACTGTGGAAACGTCTATACTGTTACAACTTAAAGTGATGCATATTGTAATACTTGTTATGTTCACTTTATTAGACTGACTTCAACCAGATGGCGCTTGCCGTTGTTGATATAATCTTAATAAGAAAATAATAGCAATCAGTAAATCTTTAGGTTTCTGCGGCTATTTTCATGAAAAACACTTAAGTTTCCGGGTTGATACTACCCGCACATAGGTGAAAGGATCTCGAAGAAGCTCATTGCATTATGGGCGAAACTTTGGTTTCTAGCAAACCATTAACGCGATCTCAACCCGGAACCTCCAGTGCTTTTTAACAATCAGTAAAGTCATATTTTTTATAACTGATTTTTCACCGAAACCATGGTATTTACATTGCGCTCTTAAAGAATTTAGAGTTTGCTTCATAGGATTTTTATTTCTGAGATATTTGCTCCAAATACATCACAAACACACACACACAAAGTGGTGGGGAAAGACTATTTGCTAAATTATTTTGTTTTAATTTCTCTTACTGCTCTGACCGGAAGTATAATGGATTGGTACCAGATTTTCTGCTCTGACCGGAAGTATAATGGATTGGTACCAGATTTTCGATATTAAGTTTTCCCCGAAAATACGTGTTTTGTGTGTGCAGATATGGATGTGGGCACCAAAACTGAAAAACGGAAATATTCACAGCAAGTTCAAGCTTTATATTTCGTTCATATGCTACCAGTGGACCCGAAAATAAGTTTTTAATCAAAATTGCTAAGCCCAAAGTGTCAATTTACAGAATAAATTTGTCAGTTGTTTGCAATTTTATCGAAAGTGACACAATTTTATTTAAACATTGCCCTTAAATATCTAAATTGAGGAATTTCACTTTTATTTGAAACATTTTTCCATTAAAAAATTAATTCTCTAGAGAGTTCTCTATTAAAAAATAATTTTCTACGGAGTTCTGGCGGAAGAGTAACTTTACATTACTTCCTCTGAAGTGTCACTTTGGATATATTATACGATTCTCTAGCGTCTAAATATTATTAACAAGATTCTATTTCTTATTTTTTCTAAGAATGTGATGATTAGTACAAAGTTAGTATTCAGTTACCTGGATGTTAAAGGTGGACGAGGTGCATAAGTAAGTGTTGACGGCTGTGTGGTATCATGGAGATTGATTAGATTGATGAGTGTCGGTGTCGATACTGACCACACTCTGGTACACATTCAGCTATCCAGATGAAGGTCCATTCACATTCCCTACACACAAGGACACAACTACCACTGTAATATTTACACTCATCTAAAGATATCACCCACAAAACTTGATTATTTATCTAATTTATTACAATTTAATAATAATAATTATTATTATTTATTTATTTGTCTTTAGGGTTTCCCCTATACAAAGAAGTCTTGCCTTACAGAAAAACAAAAATATAAACAAAAGAAAGAGAATATACAACTTGAACATAATATATATTGAAATTACACAAAGAAAAATTAATTTTAACCTAAATTTACATACGTATATGCTTAATAAAGTGAGACAAAGAGAGTTTGAAAAATTGCACAAAATCATATGTATAAATTCACCAGAGATATAATACTTGTACATACTTTTATATATTTATATTTTTTTCCCTTCCATCATTTATCGTTTAGTATCTATTCATTAATAATAAAGGATCTTATCTCCATAGCATTTTTAAGAAATATATAAATCTGGAATGATTTAGACTTATTGCTGTCCTGTAATAAACTAATTAAATTCTGATCACCTAATAATATTTTATTCCTCAAACCGTGTATACTGGACAAACGAAAAAAATATGATGGAGATCTTCGGGCTGGTTCAGATTGCAGAAAGTACACAGCTCGGCTGGTGTGATGGTATATTTGGACCTATTGATATTTAATACTGTAAAGTGTTTATTGCTTGTTCTTAACTGTGCTATCGTCCTAACAATGTCTATTGGTATTTTAAAGGTTGGGCTTCAGTATTAAAATTATTCGCTAATGAAGAGTATATAGTACTAAATTGTGAACGTTTATAATTTGCTAAATCTTCTTCTCTTAATTTCTGGCTCATCATGCCCAACATTCCTCTTAAATTTCGTTTTATAAGTGTAGGTTCTTGGCTCTCCCATAAATGGTAAAAATCATATTCTACAAAAAATTGCTTGCATTGAGAGACCCAGTTATATTCTGTTTTATTCAGTAGACTGGTATCCAACTTCTTTAAACGTTCATAACAGATTCTTGGCAGTCTAGTTCTATCCATTTCTAATAGCCTACACAACCATCTAATAGATAATTTTGCTACTTGTACTTTCAAATTACAAATTCCACTTTCCAACCTTACAGCAAAATTAGGGGTAGTACGGCCAAGAGATAGTAATCTTTTAAAGAAATTCAGCTGACACATTTCTAATCTGTCCACATAACCTAATGACCAGACTGCAGCTCGATATAACAGGGTGCTTAAAACAATAGACTCATACAGTCGCATTCGGGAATCCCAGGAATGGAGCTTGGCGTTATTACAATTTAATAATATCCATTACTATGATATAGTCATCTATTATACAATTAACTTTATACTGCCAGGTTTTAATTCGCTTGCTATGTTCACGTAATAACTCATCCAAATTATAATTTGCAGCTGATTTGGAAAACTGATCGTCTTTTTTTTATTTTTATTTAAGGCGCTTCAACATCTATGGTCATTGGCGCCCGGAGCCTTCTCAGTGCACTGCCGGCCTCAGGACAGCATTCACTCGTTGCAGACAACACTGTCCATCACCTGAGGGTGAGCTGTAGAGGCTTCTGGAACAGGAAATTTAAGGGCAGCATAGCTGGACTCCAACCCAGGACCTCCGCGTGGGAGTCCAGTGCGCTCACCACTAAGTTAATCCCTTCCCTTGGTCTTACTGCTGTTAAATTATGTAAAAATGACAAACATTCTTTAGATTTCAGAATTTACTCATTTATTTAAACGTAAATTTAGAGGTGTTGGAGGGAGAAATACCTACCATGCAGGTAGTAGAAGTGTAGTCCACAAGAGAATGGCAATAATATTGTACAAACGCCACATAACATTTGAAATTTAATAGCTCACATACCGCAGAAATATTTGAAGAATAATTTTTTCCAAGAAAAGGTTACAAAACAAATCAAAGTGGTGGTTTTATCTACCGTTTTCGATAAAAATTCCAAAAACCTGTTCTGTAAAGTCACACTTCCGGTTAACCGATTTTCTTCAAATTTGGAATTCTAGCCACACTTCTAATGTATATTATTAATGTAGGATTATTTAAGTACATTTTATTGAAGTTATACTTTAGATAGGCTTAACGCGAAAATTACCCTCGGACGGCCGCAAACAATCAATTTTCCTGGGAAAATGTTTAGACTGAAAGTGGTGGCACTGAGGTGTGTCTGCAGTGGGCCAAGTTTAAAGAAAATCATTGCATCTGTTTCTGTGAAACTGCGAAAAAACTGAAGAAAAATCAACATTCTGTAAAGTCGCACATCTTCGTGTCAGTGGTATGCGGTGGTATAGATGACAAAATAGCAAGTTTGAGCTTCTTGCGATTTTTCAAACTCAGGGGATCTCAGAACATGTATTTTCGGTGAAAACTGTATCAAATCGCAATATTTCCTCGTATACTGTAAGTAAACATTGAAATACAATTCTGAAAAATACGTTTATGGAAATCATCTCCCGGCAAAGTTACTTTGATAACAACCTAGTGCGAAGAAATCACACGACTTACTCCTAGGGTAATACTCAACTTGCAATAGATAATGTTCTTCAAACGCTGCAATTCCGCCATAGGTTGGATTATCCATAATTTAATACTGATGGACGTGACTATTACTCGGAATGACTATTTAGATAGAGATGACTGTAACGTGTTGTTGCAGCTTTCCTAGAATACCGTTCTAAACAAGTCCCTCTCCTTCCAAATGTACAAATATATGTTATTTATGTAAAGGTATATAGGCGAAAGGAAATCGATGGAGCGATTTTGGAGAAAACTGAGGAAAAGAATAAAATCAGTAAAATTTTTTATTTCAGATTGACCGAGTTGACCAAAACTTTCATTTAAAATTTCCGCGATATTTTGGTTCAGAGATTTCACAGCCGAACTTAGAAAGAGAGCAGTGACCTCGCAATTCTGATTTTATCATGTTCTAGAAATTTTAAAGAAAATAGCTAAGCAATTATAATACATTCTTTCACTAGGTGTAAGAGAAAGTAAAAAGTTACATCAACATCAAACAGGACAGAATTTCCGCAAATGTCAACTTATTTTATTATTAAATGACACTTTTATTACACAAACCGATCTGGACTTACGGGCTCGAACTATGGGGGACAGCTAGGCATTCCTCATCTACCGCCTTCAGTCACTTCAATCAAAAATTCTTCGCCGCATAACTAATGCGCCATACTATGTCTCCAACAAAACTATCCACAATGATCTCAATATACCTTTCATTACAGACAATTCCAGCTCGCTATAAAAAGTTCCTGCCTCTCTGAACATCCTAATTCTCTAACTCATCAGCCCCATCTTCATGCTCCCTGACGACCCGACCCGACGCTGAAGCGGTGCTGGCTGAGCAACTTCCTCGACGTAGGAGATCAATAAATAACAACTCACATAGAGAGTCACCAATGGATGATAACTCCCACACTCTACACTTGATGTCATACCTACTAGTTGTAGGAGCTTTGCTTTTACAGTTGTAAATTTCAAATAAATTAAAAAAAACACTTAATACCAACTGTTTCTATGGGAAAAAAGTCGTGAAAATCCACCTTTTTTAACTGAACTCAGTGATATTTTGCAGTTGAACTTTCTAGAAGAGCGAACCTAACCTGCAGCTAGTTCACCTTACCTGCTGCATCACACAGACTGTTGGTTACGCCCACTTCGTCAACACACTCTCACACTTGGTCAACCTAATACTGCACACCGAACTCCCCCAGCCAGGCTCTCTCTTTCCTTCTCTCGTTCCTCTCTGTTCCACAGTTCTAATTTCTTTTGTTTCTTCTGCTTGCAAGCGCCACTATAAAAAGACCAATCCCTTTTGTCGGCACTCGGCTGTTCAACGCATATATATATATATATGTGTGTGTGTGTGTGTGTGTGTATGTGTGTTTTTGTGTTTTAATGTCTTCGTATTTCATAAATACTCAAGTGAAATCACATCTTGCAACAATCTAAATTATTGTTTTCAGTAAATAATCGCACAAATTAAACAAATCCTCAAATCTGCATTCCTTATTTTGCTAAATAATCTTAGATATTCAGAAGACATTCCTTTATCTACGAATTCGCTTTTCGTCATCTCGTAATTTGCCCTTCCGCAGCGCATTTTGTCTCTAAAAGCTCCCATTCTTATCCCTATTGTTTTAAACATCCTAAACTCAATTAAGAGTGATACTTGGCAGTCCAAGATTCATCTCTTTGATAACCTGGCCACAAATATTCTGATGTATGGATCGGAGGTTTGGGCAGCTCCATATGAAGAATTAGTTGAAAGGATTCAGATTAAATTTTTGAAATCACTTTTACACCTTCCCCGCGCAACACCCGACTCATATGTCCGATTAGAGACCGGAAGAGTTCACTTGAAATTAAGAATTTTTAAACATTTATTAGATGGTGGCTCAAACTTCTATTAATGCCTAGAAATTAGCTACCTAAAATTTGTTATTGTAGGCTGTTATAACTTTTCGAAAATAGTAAGATGCCTTTTAACTGGTGCCATATGGTCAGAGCTTACTTGTAGAAATTGGAGCTGATAACATTTGGAATGCTCAGGATCCTCACCTACAGTCCAGTTCTCTCCCAAATCTATTGGAGTCATTCAAAAACAATTTGATATCTAAAGATATATCTAGGGCAACCCCACCATTATATAATGTAGTATTTAGAAATATAAGTACGTTAGGACTTGGAGAATCTTATCTTTCACTACAGTGCCATATTAATAATCTAAGGATTGTCTAGTGGTAAGTTTATTAGATTTATCTTAATAATATAACATATAGATCTGAGCCTGATCAGTTACGCTCTTTATGTAAATCTGGTAATGACAGCATAGGTCACTTTCTGTTATTTTGTCCCATATTAAATCATTTTAGGCAGTTTAACATCTCAATTCATTTTCATGTCAATTAGATGATAATTCTCTATCTAACCTATTAGTAATAGACTCTAAGACTGAAAAGAATAATCTTGTTCTTTATTTACAGAGGTCATTAAAGCTAAAAAGTTTTATTCAAACTTGATTAGTTATTTTCTGTATTTTATATTGGACACAATGATTTTATCACAGTTAATATTTTTATATTTTTGTCTTATTGCAATTAGTTATATGAGGTAATGCATTACCTTTTTTTGTTACTGTAATATTTTATAATTTTTTCTTTTTGTACATATTTTGCAAAAAACTCAACAATTTCTGTAAGATATTTATCTTAACAGCAATAAAGAATATTGATTGATATTGATTGATTGATTTTGCTAAATAACTTCAGGATACCCTTGAACTGCCGCAACACACGTACAATTCATTAGCTTTTAAAAATGAAGCTTCAATTCTGCTAAGACAGAACAATAACCAAATGTTTCCTAGTCATCTCTTCTAGTATATTACCAGGTAAATCGGGACACCACCACCACGTTTGGAGAATAAATCATACCACTTGTTACTATGAAAAGAAAAGCGTGCAAAATATTGCTATTCGGACGACTGAAACCAATCAGGAAGGGGGTCCCCTACTGTTAATTTTTGTTTGTTGCTAATTTCGCACAGTTAATTTAATGTTTTTATGATTCTGAGGCGGAGAGTAAGAGGTCCATATGATTAGGAAATGGGCCAGTCAACAGTACCACCTGTTAGTCCATCGCATTATACAATTTTTTTTTATGTCTTGAAGTTTATTGGTTTATTGGTTTATTGGAAGAATTTGAAAAACTGTCCTACTTAAAAAAGTCGTATCGGCAAATATGGAACACTAGATGAAGTAGGAGCTATATCGCATATATACAATGGAAAAGAAAATAATTACTGCTAAAATTTGAGCATTCGAGATTGTCAGTAGGCAGTAAGATCATAAATTTCAACTCAATAACAAACTATACTTCAAAAAGTGTTTCAATGCAATTATAGAAATTAATTAGAGAACTGTTATTCTTGTCCACCAGCCTGACACTGATTCGTCCCTTAAATTGATTAATTCTGCCTCTATGGAATACTAATTCCTCTTGATGAAGTCTTGCGATTTTATCAAATTTTGAAAAAAAAATTTTAACAATAAATAGTGCTTTGAATATTTCACAAAGTAAAAAACAAGTTTTTTTTAACGATGTCCTCTCACTTTCTTCATTTTGTGTGTGAATATCTCACAATTGAAAAATTGCAAAATGTTACAAATTAAATATTCTCTTTGAAGGCAACAATCATCCGATCAGATACGTATGCTTCGGTTTAATCCATTCACGGAATTGTGACTTTACAAAATGGTTTTATTATTATTTTTTTTTTCAATTTTTTTACATTTTTCTCAAAATAGTTGCAACGATTTTCTTTGAAAATCGCATTCTAAGAACCTGGATAAAAACCTATCATTTTCATTTGATTATATTTCCCAGGAAAATTGATTTTTGGAGGGTCCCTCCTAAAGTGCCACTTTTAGACACTATACAGTGCTACTATCTATATAAAAATTGAACTTCATTAAATGCATTACTGGCATTTCCAGTACCAAGAATATCGGCTAAACATTCACCAAAGTAGTGAGTTTCTGTGTTGTGGTTGGTTCCGCAGAGCTGGAAACCATCAGAGATATTTTCCGTGATTGCCTGCTTTTTTTTGTGGTCATCGACCGGCTTCGCGCGTTCGCCCATGCGATGTTTTTTGTTAAACAGGATGATAACATAGACTTGCAAAGAGCAAATCAAAAATTCCAAAAAACTCAAAAACCTATTTTGTAAAATCGCACTTCCGGCTGATGAATTTTGGCCGATATCTTCGTCTGATACACTGGTAATACCTAAACAGTGCAGCTACCCTACGGGTTCCTCAGCTCAGTACACCATGCACACTCACCAGTACCCTACATTTACACTACACTATACACTTACACTATACTTATTACACTATATACTTATACCCCCACGCTTGCAGGGAGTGGTTGATGTGCGCGACTGTTCAGTCGGTTTGGGCTCATCGCGCACGCGCATGCACACTCACACACACACATACACACACATATATATATGCATACATACACATTCTACAAACATAATCCATCTTCAGACAACATAGTGCGGGTGGTTTTGTTCTGTCTTCGGCTTTTGGGATCGCGGACGGGGTTTGCGCCCGGATGCTTCTTTCGCAGAGGGTACAGGTCAAAAACCGGGATGGCACGCCCGGGCCGCCGGACAGTACAGGGGCCCGACAAGATTCGCCGCCTTAGTTGGCTGCCCTATCATTCGGCGCATATTCCCAGGTAAAAACTATAGTCCTAGGAATTATCCTCAGTTCTATAGTGCTGGGTAAATCCTAAAGTGCAGACATTTCCAGGTGGCACCTGGGTGGGGACTTGTCTGTTACGTAGGGGGGCTTTCCCGAGGCCACTGCGTTTGATGGGTGTCTGGGTGGCGCTCGCTGGGGTTCTTGGGGCGGGATGGAGTAGAAATCATTCGCAAACATGCACGCACACACACACACACACACACACTTTCACGCACACACTAACACATTACATATTCATACTACACATTTACAGACACAAAATATTTAATGAGAAATAATAATTATGAATATTAAAGATAATAAAGAAATTGCGGGTAACGTGCCACTCGCGCTTGGTGTCCCCAGCCAAACAGAATCTACTTCCCTTACTAAACCTTCCCTTCAACCCATTCTGGGCCCCTTTTTTGAATCCCTTTTACAAAGACAACAAAGACAAGCAATTGAAGGTAATAACGGACAAACGACCTATGGCATGGATAAGGATTTACAATCAGGAGAACATACTGGCGCGGTGGATGGATGTGAACTAAATTATACGCCACAGACTTTCACCTTGCAGCCATTCGAGAGGATAACATCACGAAGAAGAGAAAGAAGAAGATACGAGAAAATTGCTTTAAATGAGAATCTAGCAAATAATAATAACTGGGAAAGATTTTATATAATCGCTAAGAAAGAAGGGAACTATTTAAATGTGTCTCCTTTCACTTACTGTAAGCAAATTATACAGAATATTGGAAGACCCTTAAATATAAAACGAACTGCAGCAGGTACCTTAAATGTAGAAGTAGCCAGTCCTGAACAAGCTCATAGATTATTACAATTAAAGAAGCTTGGGGATATGGATGTAAGTATATCTTCGAATAGGAGACTAAATACTTCGCAGGGAGTCATTGTCTGTCGAGATTTCTTGGTATGCACGGAGCAAGAAATTAAAGATGATTTAGCTGACCAGGGAGTAATTGAGGTAAGAAGAATTAACAGAAAACAGGGAGGATCATTGATTGCGACTTCAGCTCTGGTACTGACTTTTAACACTCCAGATCCACCGGAACAAGTAGTAGCGGCTTTTTATAAGTTAAAGGTGAGAAGATATATCCCATCCCCGCTTCGCTGCTACAAATGTCTACGCTTTGGACATACAGCATTCAGATGCAGAGCAGAAAACGAAATTTGGGTATGTGGAATCCCATCACATAAAGAATTACCATGCCGCGATCCACCTGTGTGCGTTAACTGCGGTGGACAGCATTCTTCACGATCTGTCGAATGTATCAAATTTAAAGAAGAAAAAGAAACTCAAAAAACCCCGAAGGAGAGCCTAATTGCACAAGTCCCTGAAAGTAACTCGTTGCCAAATTTAGATTTACAAAGAGGTCCAGAAAACAAAACGTTGCAGCCTCTGACCAGTGACAATCAAGAAAATATAAATTGTTCTGAAATTGAGAAACAGTATGAATGCGAATCAACTGAAATATCCGCGGCAAATAGACAATTGAGTACTCAAGAGGGGGAAACCTATGATGAGAGCGGAGATAGTACAAAGACATATTTGTATGCAGGAGGTGTTAAAAGAACGAGACGATATCGAAAAAACTCAATTCAGAATAGGAGGAAAATTACTAGTAGGGGTAGAAATAATAGAAATAGTTAATAAACCGTATTGTTAATAAATCGTATTGTCAGTTGTAAATATGATGTATATAGTACATATTGTAATAATTATAGAGAAAATAGTGTTATTTATTTAAATATTTATTTATTAGGTAGGCGTATATTTCTATGTAAATATAAAAAATTGTTTAATTTTGTGCAAATAATAGTTGTTTTTTGTTTGTTAACCAGAGTAGATGTAATAAGGGGATTCTAGGTCAGTTTTTTTTTAGCCCCAGGCACTTATGAATTTACGCCCGAAGGCAGGGGTCTGGCGCGCGGCTACAAAATTACGATGAGACCCCCATCTGATTTTTAACCAAGGAAAAAAAATATTTTTGAGCCGGGAGATGGCATGCGAGACATGCGGCTACGTTTTGAAAAATCTAGCTTGAAAACAGTCTAAGGTAAAAAAAATATTTGTTAGCCGCGAGATGGGCATGCATGACCTGCGGCTATGTTTTATAATATTTAGCTAGAACAATATAAGGACTTTAATATTGTTTTTGAGCCGTGAGATGACATACAGAACATGCGGCTAGATTTTATAATATTTAGCTAGAAACATTCTAAGGACTTTATTATCATTTTTGAGCCGTGAGATGACATACAGGACATGCGGCTAAGTTGTGTAAAATTTAGCTTGAAACATTCTAAGGACTTTAATATTGTTTTTGAGCCGTGAAAAAGTCATACAAGTCGCGGGCTAATATTTTATAATATTTAGCTAAAGACTTTAATATTTTTTGATATTTTGTTCATGTTTAAATTATGTTTAACTTATAATTTAGCTAAACACATTCTAAGGACTTTAATATTGTTTTTGAGCCGTGAGATGTCATCCAAGTCGAGGGCTAATATTTTATAATATTTAGCTAAACACTTTAATATTTTTTGATATTTTGTTCATGTTTAAATTATGTTTACACTTATAATATTTAGCTAAACACATTCTAAGGACTTTAACATTGTTTTTGAGCCGTAAGATGGCATACAAGACTAGGGCTAAGTTTTTATAATATTTAGCTTGAAACATTCTAAGGACTGTAATATTGTTTTCGAGCCGTGAGATGTCATCTAAGTCGAGGGCTAATATTTTATAATATTTAGCTAAACACTTTAATATTTTTTGATATTTTGTTCATGTTTAAATTATGTTTACACTTATAATATTTAGCTAAACCCATTCTAAGGACTTTAACAGTGTTTTTGAGCCGTAAGATGGCATACAAGACTAGGGCTAAGTTTTTATAATATTTAGCTTGAAACATGTTAAGGACTGTAATATTGTTTTTCAGCCGTGAGATGACATCCACCTCGAGGGCTAAGTGGTTATAATATTTAGCTAAGGACTTTAATAATTTTTCTGATATTATCATACAATACGATGAACAAATGCTTTGTGTTTTTTAGGTATTGTTAGACTATACTATGAACAAAGACTTTGATTTTTTTATGTATTCTTCTAAGGACATTCTAAGGACTTTAATATTGTTGTTAAGGCGTGAGATGACATCCCAGGACTAAGGCCAAATATATTATCATCCAATACCATAAACAAAGACTTTGTTTTTTTTTATTTATAGTTAGATACAATATTTAGCTAAACACATTTTAAGGACTTTCATATTGTTTTTGAGCCGCGAAATGACATACCAGGACTAGGGCTAAGTTTTTATAATATTTCGCTACAAACATTAAATATATTATCATACACTGATGAACAAATACTTGTGTTTTTTATGTTTATGTTCATGTTTAAATTAAATTATGTTTATACTTATAATATTTAGCTAGAAACATTCTAAGGACTTTAATATTGATTTTGAGCCGGGAGATAACATACAAGACTGGGGCTAATATTTTATAATATTTAGCTAAGCACTTTAATATTTTTTGATATTATCATTTTTTGATATGATGAACAAATACTTCGTGTTTTTTATGTTTATGTTCATGTTTAAATTAAATTATGTTTACACTTATAATATTTAGCTAGAAACATTCTAAGGACCATAATATTGCTTTTGAGCCGTGAGATGACATCCTAGACTAGGCGGCTAAATATATTATCATCCTATTCTATGAATAAAGACTTTGATTTTTTTTTATGTATTGTTAGAAACATTCTAAGAACTTTAATATGTTTTTTAGCCGTGAGATGAAATGCAAGTAGAGGGCTAATTTTTTATAATATTTAGCTAGAAACATTAAATATATTATCATATACCATGAATAAAGACTGTCTTTTTTATGTATTGTTAGAAACATTCTAAGGACTTTAATATTTTTGTTGAGCTGTGAGATGACCTCGAGGGGCTAAGTTATTATAATATTTAGCTAGAAACATTCTAAGGACTTCTGTATTGTTTTTTAGCCGTGAGATGACATCCAAGTCGACGGTTAATATTTTATAATATTTAGCTAGAAACATTAAATATATTATCATCCAATACGATGATCAAATGCTTTGTGAATTTTTATGTATTTTGTTCATGTTTAAATTAAATTATCTTTACACTTATAATATTTCGTGAGATGACATACAAGATTAGGGCAAATATGTTATAATATTTAGCTATAAACATTAAATAAATTATCATTCAATACTATGAATAAAGACTTTGTTTTTTTTTATGTATTGTTAGAAACATTCTGACTTAAATATTGTTTTTGAGCCTTGAGATGGCATCTAAGACTGGGGCCAACTATATTATCATACAATACGATGAACAAATACTTTGTGTTTTTTATGTTTGTGTTTAAATAAAATATGTTAATGTTTAAATTAAATTATGTTAAAAATTATAAAATTTAGCTAAACACATTCTAAGGACTTTAATATTGTTTTTGAGCCGTATCTATTTGTTCATCGTATTGGATGATAATATATTTAATGATTCTAGCTAAATATTACACATCTTAGCCGCATGTTCTGTATGTCATCTCACGGCTCAAAAACAATATTAAAGTCCTTTCTAAAAATGGAAACCTTTCTTCAATGGAATTGCCGAGGACTAGCTGCTCACTTTATCGAACTTCGTAATATATTAAATGAGAAAATTCCTTTAGGAGTATGTCTTCAAGAAACCCACTTGAAGCCAGGGAACATTTTTAATATTAGGGGTTATAGATCATTTAAGAAAGAAGCGCAGATAAGGCAGGGAGGACATGCCCACGGTGGCGTAGCGACTTATGTGAGGAATAACGTTTCTGCGGAGGAGATTGTTTTAGACACCCCATTGCAGGCCGTTGCTGTTCGCTTTAAAACACCGGTTAAAGTCACTTTAGTTTCCGTCTATCTACCAGATATTCACTGGGAAAGAGATGATCTTGAAGATCTGGTTGTGAGTCTACCTAAACCGGTATTAATATTAGGAGACTTTAATAGTCATAATACATGGTGGGGATCAAGACATACTGATGTGAGAGGTCTTATTTTAGAGGATCTTATAAATGACGCTAGATTAGCCCTTCTAAATACAGGCGCTCCTACACACTTTAATGCACATGACGGATCCTCCAGCGCCATAGATTTGAGTTTAGCTTCCCCTACTTTGGCTACATCATTAGAATGGACTCCGATGAAATATTTGTACGGCAGTGATCACTATCCAATCATAATCAAGACTGACATTACAAAAGTTCGTTATCACATACCAATCAAATATGATACAAAAAGAGCCATTTGGACTAAGTTTGTCGAACAGCTAAATATTCCGTCATTAACAGGAGACATAAACCTAGATGTTGATAATCTAACAAATGCAATTAGAGAGGCTGCGGATACATCAATACCAAAAATAGGTGGAAATATGTACCGCCCCCCAATGCCTTGGTGGTCATCAGAATGCTCTGCTGCTGTGAAAGTTAAGAAAAGAAATTTCAACCGTTTTAAACGGCAACCCACATTGGAAAATTTAGTTGCCTATAAAAAGAGTAGAGCGAGAGAAAGGAAGATTACAAGAGAATGCAAAAGAAAATCTTGCAACTTATGTACAAACAATGACCACGACGACATCCGCAAAAGAGGTTTGGGCAAAAGTGAAAGCTTTGGTTGGCAAACGTCCTCCTCCATCTGTACCGATCCTTGAATTCCAAAACAGAATTTACAGTGATATAGAACAAGTAACTGAGTGCCTCGCTAAATATTATGCTACGGTTTCTAACCCGGACCCAGCGTTTCAACAGTACAAATCAGCTAAAGAACCTGAAACCCTGGACTTCTCCGCAGAAGAAAGTTACGATTATAATAATCACCTCACCCTTGACGAATTGGATTACGCACTTGATAAAACTAAGGATACTTGCCCAGGAATAGACGGTATCCCTTTCATAATATTGCGTAAATTGCCGAGGGACAGTAAGGAACACATCCTTGAATTATTTAACTGTATTTGGGAATCTGGGCAATATCCAAATAAATGGCGTGAAGCTCTTGTTATTCCCATATTAAAGGAACGAAAGGACCCAAGTAACCCAGCAAGTTATCGCCCTATTTCTCTCACTATTTGTTTAAGCAAAGTCCTGGAGAGTATAGTCAATTTAAGACTACAGTATGTATTAGATTCGCGGCAACTGTTAAGTCAATACCAAGCTGGATTCAGAAGAAATTATTCTACATTAGATCAATTAAGTGCCCTTGAAGATTATGTAATGAATAGTTTTCTAATGAGGCAACATACATTGGCTGTCTTTTTTGATTTAGAAAAAGCATACGACATGACTTGGAGACGTGGAATTTTGTTAAAATTACATGAATGGGGCATTAGAGGAAGACTTCCTAAATTTATCGAAAACTTTTTAATATTCCGAAAATTTCGCATATGTATGGGAACGGTCAAATCTGATCAATTTGTACAAGAAAATGGGATTCCTCAAGGGTCTGTTTTGAGCGTCACTCTTTTTATCATTATAATCAATTACCTTGCAGATCGGATTCAAGCGCCGGTAATGAAATCCTTGTACGTTGACGATTTAGCAATTTACTTATCGGGAGATGATTTAAATGATGTTGGAGAAACTCTGCAGAGAGCAATTGATGATCTTGCTGAGGAAACAGGAAAGTTAGGTTTCAAATTTTCCCATACTAAAACAGTATGTATGCATTTTTGTAGAATGAGAAGGCCACATACACCTCCTAGCCTGCAATTATATGGGCAACCAATTGGATATAGGGAATCAGTAAAGTTTCTAGGATTGGTACTAGACTCTAAAATGAGATGGAATGCACATATAGAGTACACTGCAAAAAAGTGCAAGAGGGCATTAAATCTATTAAGAATCATTGGAAATTATAACTGGGGCGCAGAACGGGAAATAATGATTCGTATATTTGAAATGCTTGTCTTGGCAAAAATTGAATATGGTGCAGCGGTGCAACTGGATAGACTATACAGTCAGGGAAATGGAGTAATAGGAATCATTTTATTTATCGTGTTCTTTTTGAAAACCCTCATCTTTCGGTATACAATCGGCTGAAAACTCGTACCCGTCCTGTAGGGATAAGAGCGAGAGAATTGTTACATGAAGAAGGAACTGAACTGGCACCAACTCTGAACATTGAACCCTGCCATATACCACCTTGGATCCTTTCCAAAGCTCAAATTTGCCTAGATCTTGCAATATTCGTAAAGAAAGAAGTACCGGCAGTCGAGTATAAGAAGAGGTTTTTAGAGGCAATGTATAGGTATGATGGCTATATAATTTTTTATACGGATGGCTCGAAGACACAAGAAGGGGTGCGAAGTGCTATGTATGTAGAAGGAATAACGAAAGTATGGACACTTCCCCTTCACGCTACAGTTTATACTGCTGAACTTTTTGCAATTTATCAGGCATTACTCTATGCGAAGGAAGCAACGGAAGTTAACCTAGTAATATGTTCGGACTCGGAAAGTTCCTTGAAGAGTATTGAAAATAAATTTTCAAATGATCCCTTAGTCCATATGATCTATGAGCAGCTAAGAGAATTGCATAGACGAGGAAGAATTGTAGTATTTCTTTGGATTCCAAGTCACGTTGGGATTGAAGGGAACGAGAAGGCAGACGAAGCAGCGAGAGCCGCTGCTTCACAAAGACCGGGTCTGAATATACGAATCCGACCAGAGGACCTGAAATGTTTCGTAAAGAAAGTTATGAATGAAAAATGGCAAAAGAATTGGGAAACTACAGAAGCCAAATTAAAGACAGTGATGCCTACAGTAGGAAGAAGGAAAACTGAGGCTTTATCAAGAAGAGAAGGGATGATATTGACGAGATCGAGAATAGGCCACACTCGTCTCACACACTCCTATTTATTGCAAGGGGAAAATCAAAAACAGTGCCCAAGATGTCAATCACGCCTCACAGTGAAACATATTCTTGAGGAATGCCCCCCGCTGCAGGGCTACCGAGACACAGTAGGTTTGCCTAATAACATGGTAGATTTGTTAGGACCAGGAGTAAAATATAAATATCAACTGTTTAATTATTTAAAATCTTAAGATATCTACTTTAACATTTAGTTTTTGGTTTGTATATTGTTATATATTGTTTTTATTGTTATATATATTGTATATATACTGTCTTTTATTTAGATGTAAGAGGAACGGGGTGTGAAGAATATAGCGTATTCCACCCCAATGGTGGTAGGTATGCATAAATGTGTGTAAATGTGTTTATTTTGGGATGAATGTATTTATGGAATGAGTGTATTTATTTGTGTGATTCTCGTATGATAGAAATGTGTGGTTTGTGTTTGAATGCCAAAGGCACTTTGTGAGGGCGCTAATGACCCTGGCAGTTGATGCGCCATAAAAAAAAAAAAAAAAAAAAAAAAACCTAAACAGAATACCCATTCTTGCGATATTTTTGGAAATATTCTTCAGACACATACACAGACCATGCAAGTCTATGTTATCACAATGTTTGATAAAAAGCATCCTGATGATGGGCGAACGCCCGAAACCGGCCGATGACCACAAAAAGAAGCAGACTATCACGGAAATATCTCTGACACACGAAATTTTCATTTTAAGGCTTCACTATTACTTTGATACTTTTTCGTTCCTGCAGTAGTAAAGGGAAAACTGTACCGTACTAAATAGAACAAAACTTTGTAATATACAAATTGTATTTATAAAATATAATTTTGATAAATACATAAAAGTGAAACATAAGTTGAAGTACAAGACTTGGATCAGAAGAGGACCTTGAGCGACCGTTCGCAGGTCAGTCCTTGCACAAGAGATAGCTACTTATCACTAATTACCTGTCGACACTTTCCTTTGTAATAATTACCTATATATCTCTTATAATAATATTCTTTTATATATCGTGTATTTATTGTGAAATTTACAATATAGTTCAAGGTTATGTTAACGCCATTTTTATTTTTATTTTCTCTTACTTCCAGAAGAGTGTGTTGTGATCGTGTCAATTTATCCAAATTTAGTTTTCCCCAGGAATACCTGTTTTTCAAATCACTTGAATAAGAAAAACACTTTTCGCGTTTCGTCTTGTGTGTGTGTGTGTGTAGATATGGATTTGAGTAATAAGATACAAAAAAAAATCTGATGTGAAACACTCGTACGAGTTTCCCTAATTAATACCATTCAATCAAGGAATTTTTTTTAAAATTGCGTTTATAATGTTTAATTGGGCTGGCCATAAAAATTGTGGTGAGAATTTTACTTGTATATCAGAGCGGCCTAATGTGCAGCGCTCGATGCCAAAACCAACCAAGCTTGTGCAAATTTAAATTTAAACTAACTGGCAGACCCTCAGTATCCCTTTAACATCAACTTTTTTTCTCAAAAATTCTCAAATAATAGTGATTCGTTTCTAGCTGTGCAACAAGCATTCCAAGTTTAAAGAACATGTTTTAACCTTTTTCGAGAAAATTCCAAACAACTCAAAAACCTATTTTGTAAAATAGCACTTCCGGTTGATGGATTTTGCCCGATATCTTCGTCTGGTACTTGGTAGTACCTAAACGGAATATCAATTCTTGCGACTTTTCATTTTTGAAATATTCTTCAAACACACACAGACCATTCGTTAAAAACATTTTCCATTTCCCAAGACCCCGAAACATATATTTCCTGCGAAAACGCAATTTCGAAAATCTGGCACGAGAGCAATACTTCCTCTTAGCAGGAGTAAAAAGAGGTAAACTTTTCTGTCAAAATCCGTAAATCATATGTACGCCAGTGGAAAAGAGTATTAAAAATGTCAGTTAAATTAGTTTAAAAGTTAATAGCTCTATTTGCGGTGTATTTAGCTCGGACCACATTGCTCAACTATATCAGCAATAGTAAAAATAAAGATCCGCAGAATTATCTCTACCTTTAAGTAAACCTTAACTACCTGTGATGTTTATTAAAGAAGAAGAAAGAGCTTAGAGGGTGGAAAAGTAAGTGAATTCCAAGTACTTAGTACTTATCTGGTGCTTCGTGTTTAGAGAGCCGATTATCACACGTGTGCACCTCCACTTACATTACTGACTGCAAAACAAACTGTGTACTTTAGTTAAATAGCTTTATGAATCGGTGATGTTAGTCAGGATACCTGGCTCCTTCGCAGACACAAGCACAAACACACAAGTTTATAGCGAAAAAACCAGCTGAGATCTGAGGATTATATGCCGTAGTAGCAGTAGCAGTAGGGGGGATGAAAGTTGAGCGGCGGTGTATGTTGACAGGCAGACAGACGGTCTGTACACAGGTCTTGATGATTGTGCAGGCTGGCCACCCCTAGGGGATCTCCAAAGGCCCCCATACAATGATGGTACATGCACTAAACGTACACCGCTCTGTATACAAACGGATAATCCCTTTGTGTCTATATGAGACCTTGCCACTCTGTATACCTGGCCCGACCAGAGATTTACCCCCACTATTTCCATTCTTCACTTTATCCATCCCCCCCTGCTGTGCACTTCAAAATATCCTATTTCTCGGCATTCTTGCTTGAAATATCAAAACTGTTTTCAAAAGCAAAAACTTTTAAAAAGATAAAAAAAAACATTTCTCAGTTTTCAGGTGTTTTTTTTTATATAATACAACAGCTCTATTCATTCCCTTTAGAGCCTTACTTGCTAAGTACAAAGTATTGCAACCGTGCTTGATTTTCAAAGGTTTTACTTATTTTGTGGTCTACGGAACTACAATTGAATCAAAGTTGTAGAAAATGGTCTTCCCTAATGGGAACACTGTTGATCACAATTTGTAAATGTGTTAATAAAGTTCGCTATTACCAGAGTACACGAAGATTTGACAATCAGCCACATAGAGGCAGGCAACGGTTCCATCAGCGGATTAGCCCAATAGCAAGTGATTGCCTGGGACATTGAGAATAGGAAAGAAAATGAAACAAAGATCTTTGTATACATCTTTATACATATCTTCGACATATGTCTTATCTTGTATACATCTTTATACATATCTTAGACATATGTCTTATCTTGTATACATTTTTAGACAAATCTATTGTTTCACTAAAGGTTTTAGTTGAATCGATCAAAGAGAACTGTCCCATTTTACAGACAAGTTTTTACAATTTTATAAAATGATTTTCTGATCTTAGTACCAAGCAATGGATTTCATAAAAGATTTTGGGAGCGTTAAGGGGATATTGATTTGTTAGAAGAACACTATCAAAGGTTCATAATTTTCTAAACAATATAGAAGATAAATAAGTAGATTTATAACAATGTCTTGTGTATGAACAAAATCTTTGTTGCAGATTTGGAAGCTGGAAGAAGTGAAATTTCTGTGAATGTTTCGATGGCGATCATCACTAGGAGACAAGTCTGTTTTCATCTCTGTTGAATCATGTTTGCCGCTTTGCCCGGTTCTCCTTCATGCATGCAGCAACATAGATATTAAAGAAAACCGCTGGAAGGGTTTTCATTTTAAGAAAGCGGGAGGAATCAGAGGAAAATAGTATATGTATTTGTAAAAAGAAAAAAAGAAATAGAATGTGATATATATATATATTCCATGAAGTTGGTGGAAATTTCACGCAATATAATCAGAATATTTATCTTGTCAGGATGAGGAACAACTGGCAGAGTGTGGTGTAATATGGCCGGGTGTGCTTTGCTGGATGAAATGTTCTCACTATAACGAGGTGTATCTTGTTTCGCTCTCTTAAAATATTCCTTCTAGATAATCATATAACATATATATATATATATATATATTCACTAAGAGGAAAATAGCTCGCAGTGTCCGGTAGAAAAGCGTTTGTCTTCCCTTTTTCTTTTTTCTGGTAACTTTTCTTGTATTTCACTGCATCAGAGATGGTTGATTATCGTATTATCGGCTCTCTCTCTTTATATCTTTTTATATTTATAGTATGATTGTCTTTATGTACAACTTCCTCAACAATAGCTGATAATTAGCACGGAATCTATTTTGCACACCTATATTCCATGTACGAAACTTCTCATGGACCTATACTTGTGTCACACAGAATTAAAATGGCAATCACTGTGAAAAACTCACACTACTTTCTCTTGTAGTAATGGTCACAATTCTAACTGGAAACTTCCTCACTTTGGCACTTTCCACTAAACGTTTAGTTCAGTCTATACTCAGTATGTACTCACAGTCTATATTCAGTACCTACTCACAGTTTATACTCATTAACGTGGGCAACACTCTGGTTCCCTTCAAATTTGTTGCACACTCAGTTACAGACGAGTGTTCTTCAAGTGGAAGCATTTCAGTTTTCCTAAGTTTGACAAAATGTATGTGCTCTTCAATGCGCGTTGTGACCTTTTGAACTATGTTACATGTATTTTTGCCATAGCTGCAAGGAATCACATTCACCTCCCTTTTTGTGGTGGAAATTCTTATTTAAACTGAAGAAGCCAAGAAGTGGCGAACTGTCCGTTTGTAACGGACCAATGACGAGGTCTCAGCCAGAAACCCACGTGTTTCGCATGAGATTGTCCCGGAAGCCTTAAAGTTGAAAAAAAAGTCGAAAAGCATTCAAAGTGAACTGATTTTGCCAATTTGCCGTTTTTCCAGTTTTGCCCGAGATCCGCGTCAGATTCTTTTGCGGCAATTGAATATCAATATTTTTGGCCATAAACATCCAAAATCTCAAAATAAAAAATTTTCATCACTCTACCCCATGGGTGCAGTTGTTGTTCCAAGTAGTATTAGCAGGGAAAAAAATTGTCAATGCATTATTGACTAAATTGTTTTTATTGTAGTAATCATATGTTCAATTGAAACAGCTGATTTATTAGAACGATCTGCTGAGTGTATTGGGATCTGAATTGGTTGAATTTGCATGTACAATACATTACTGGTAGGAAAAGAAGTGGTCTGTGGGAGGAGCGAGAAGTTAGTGTCAGTAATTTATAGTTTGCCTGTGAACGAGGGTCCTACCTACCACCAGAGAAGTACAGGATGGGAACGAGAAGTTCCGACCGTCTGATATACCACGATACCAAACTCTCTTATCAGAGGACATAAACTAAAGCAATACAGGCCTTCCTCTTCTTGTAATATATATATATATATACATACACACAGTAAGACAGTCTAACTATATTGTCAGAGTTTAAGAGCCGCCCTTTTCGAGATTGTACTGAACAAACTGGTCAAAACTGTGGTAATATGCTGTGAGTAGTTCAGAAAGAACTGCTGCACTACAACATATCGATAATACAAATTCATCTAATTACTTTCTCTCAATGCTGTCAACTTTTGATATCGAGTTTTCATCGAATTTACACGTTTTGAGATTCAAAGTGGTTTTTAGAAAATGGCCTGTGTCTGTGTTGTGGGTGTGTCTGTGTTGTGGGTGTGAGGTCAGCACAACTCAAAAAAAGGAAACTCGCAGAAAGTCTTTAGTTTTTTTGTAATTTTCTCGAAAATAGGCTCCAACGATTTTCTTTAAGCTTGTTACATAAGAAGTATAAGAAGTTACATCTTTTATTTGTAACATTTTTCCAAACAACAAATCAACAAACAAGATCCTCTCTTGTTTACCAACATTCGTTCGCCCCTTGTACGCCCAAACGACACCATTCCCTAACTTTGGATCATTCTGCATTATTTGACCCAGAAACTTTGCAAATTTGTCCGTGAACCTCAGCGCCAACAATTCCTTTATTTCCTAACAAAACCCGGATCACAGCAGGAACTTCAGATTTGACAGCATTACTAATAGTCATACTATTTTAAATTCCCCACACATGGCAAGAAACGCGAATCTGACTGAAACAGGTACCAGCTACCCTTAGTTATTGCGTTATATAAAGCTAGTAGAAATTCAGTATCATCCAGTTTCCACGGAACCTTACTTTAAAAACGTGCTGCATATATAGATAACCGAAAACTTGAAAGATAAAAGAGGCTCCAGAAATCTATTGTAAGGAGCAGTGAATGGGTGATTGTGAAATTGCGTAAAAATGACCTTGTGCAACGGATAACAGTTGGCGAAATTAGGGTACTGGTGAGTCGACATAGCTCCGTTGGCAAAACCGCGTAGCGCACATACATTTCTAGGGTGCGCGACGAGAGAAGCATGATCGTGCTGTTGTGACTTCATCTGCGGCAAGTTCTAGCCTAGTAAAGTAGTTAATGATAGATAGTAGTTATGCCCGGGCGGAGGTCGATACAACCATTGTGTACAGGGTAGTCAAGGTTGGGAAGTTCAAGAGTGTGTCGATGGGGTGTAGGATATAGTAGTTGGTATATGGGAAGTCAGTTGGGTATACTGGGGGCGGTTAGCAGTGGTTTACAGTTAAATATTTGGTAATATGAATACCGATAAAGGTATTTAATAATTTATAGAACTATTTAGGTAGTGTTTTATTTATTTGTACTTAATTTTGCATTAATCTCATAATATTTCACTTTTCAATTTGTATATAAATTAGCAATAAATCTATGATCACTAAACGTGACCTGCTTTGGTTCCATGTCCAAAACTTACACTGTGAATTATATTTTCTAAATTCGATCTATTAAAACAACAGGTCGGGCAATCTAATGTGGATCACAAAGCAAATCTCGAGAATGTGACCAAAACCGTTCTTTTTTTTATTTCAATGAATCACAAATGTGTGTGTGTGAAAACAGCCATACATTTTCAAGCAACAGAAAATTATTTGGCCAGCCGAATCTTTTCCATTCATGGAAATAAAACCGGTTTTTTTTCCTTGTTGGAAAGAAAGAAAAAGAAATAAAAAAAGGAAAAAAAGTTTTGCTTTGATCTGAGTTCAGTTGGTGTGCGCTGGTTGGAGATGGACCAGAGTAGCTGATGTGAACTGGTGTTCTGTATTGTGTACTGCAAGTTCCTTATTATCACATCCCTACATTAGTCTGTCTGTATGTGTTTTGTAGAGAGAGAGAGAGAGAGAGAGAGAGAGAGAGAGTGAGCTATAGACAAAGAGGGATAGTCAGAGAGAGACAGTCCGCCATAAAGATTTTCACGCTATCATTTACACCAAAAAGTTTGGCTCTGTGTTGTCCCGTAAAAACTGTGGAAATAATCAAAAATTGGTTCTATAGAGCTGTAGCAGAGTGTGCTAGTGTGCTAGTGTAGTGGACAGGCTGTTTGTTACACTGTGATAGTGAGAAATGAATTTCTTCTTTACTATTTCTCTCTGTCCACGATATTTCTTTCTTATCTCTACGTTCTCATCTCCTTCTTCTTCTTCCTCTACTGCTGTGACATAGAGATGCCGCGGAAAGGAAAAGGATGAAAGAAGTGTATGTACGGCTAGGAGAGTTTACGGCCGTTCATTCATCTCTTGCGTACTACATTGGAGCAGACCTGAAGATCTCCATTGCTGTTTGCAACATTTCTAAGCATATCTTCCCGCTTCACTAGATTCTACTTCACTCTCTTGCTCGCCCCCTCTCTAGCTACATTAGTGCTTTGTCCATCCTTTGTGTGTGTGTGTGTGTGTGTGTGTGTGTGTATGTGTGTGTTTATGTGTGTGTGTGGTTGGTTTGAATCTTTAAAAGTTTGTTTAGTTTATGAGTGGGGGGTTCACAGACATTGGGCAACATCTTCAGGGTTAAACGTTTCAAGAGTTCTTCTTACTGTTGAATGTCACAATATCAGCCCCACTAACGTTACCTTCTAAGTGCATTGATCTGGCCCCAGCATCTCTTCTTAATATTAATATTTATCCCACCATTGCTGCTAATGGAAGGTATTAACGTCCAGCCTTGCAGATATAAATATCTCCAACAGAGAAGATGACTATGGCAGCACATAGTACATTGACGTACGATAAGTTTGTTTCTAAAATACTTTAATGTATTAAATATTATAATAATTTGTTAATATATTACATTTAATGAGAAAGTTTCACTAACAAACTTAACTGCCATTACAATAGCAATCAGATGTTGCAGAATAATGAGTACATTATAAATATTCACATTTTGTACCTTTCACATTTAAACTTGTGACTTATAATAAATGTATATAATTATAACATTTTAATAATTAAAAAAAAAAATTATATAATATTCTGAAAAGAATCAATCTAGGATAATTACATAACAATACTTTACTTAACACATACAATAAACAGTAAATAATAACTTATTTCAAAAAAAACTGTACAAATTTACAGTGATGCGCTGTACACATACAGAGGGGGAACTGGATAATCCCAACCATCCTTATTATCACTAAAATATCACTCATTCTCCATTCTTGCTTATAAATACATTCACACTCCACATTCATCCGTTATCTATATACTTTCTATTACATCTAATTGTATACATACTTTACTTTAATTATTCGGTACTCGATACTCGGCCCACACGGTATTCGATATTCCAACCATCTCAAAACTTCACTTAAACTAAAAATCACACAATCATGCTCACAAAATACGTCATCACCATTCGTACTTGTTATAGATACTTTTCATATTTATTCTTTAGTTCTACTTGTTACATGTACTTGATTCTTCCGGTGATTTCAGTAGGGATGGGTTTGGGTTTAGTAAAGAAAAGGCAATAATCAGTCCTCAACAGATTTAATTTCAAAGCAGGCAGCAAACTAAAAACCCCTGCGGGTTGAATTATTGTCCAAAGAAAATTAAAACAACACAATATTAGACACGCTTTTCTTTACAATCCAATAGTATAAAACTACCCATATAATCTTATTACTTAGAACATTTTCAAATACAAGTCATGTGATTTAATTTGTTTAAAATATTTCCAAACCGTAACCCCTTTCTCTCAAAGGCGATTCTGCTGTTCTCCATAATGAATGACTCTGTAATGAATGACTCCGTAATGAATGACTCAATGAATTTAGCTTCCATTGATTTTTTTATTCTACAACACACTTAGATTCAAGCACATAATTGCTGGAGAAAATTATATCTTCGTATCGAAAGAGTGCATCTAAGTATTTGTATATAGTACTGACCACTTACTTTCTTTCTTTAATATAACGTGGACATATCATTATTATATATTTGAAATCTTCATCATCATTGTAGATCATAAGTAGTGAAGATCTCTTATTGATACTGAGAAAATATGATCCACAAACAGAGTGATTTGATTTCCACCTACTTAAGGTTTAACCTTTAAACCGTGGACGTTTAGGTAATTCGGTAATCTTGTAGTGTCTACCTTTGTTGCCATTATTTTAATCTCTCTGCCATATTATGTCAGCAAGAGGTAATTTATAATTTTCCAAATCTTCACTATTTGTAGTATATTTGCAAGTGTGTTGTCAATTTCATTCGCTACCACAATGATCTCTTACCCATACAAAATTAACAGACTCCTTCCTCTTGGAAAATGGCAAAAATATAATGCATTTCCTAATTTAATTATCATAAAATAATTTCGATACGGATCATATAGCAGTAACAACTTTGTTATAAATTTTAATCTCATTTTTAAATAAACGATATGCGCTGGTGTTTGGGAGTGGGGAATATAATCGTTAAAAGTCAAATTCCTCATCCTCTCTGGTAGAGTAGTCAAATCGTAGCCAGTGTAAAAGTTTATTTCATTTAATAAACAATCATATTTCAAGGTGAACAGAGGCAATTTATTATTACTACATACGTTCTCCGTGAGACTGGAATTCTGGCAGAGTTTTTCATATATACGGGCAGCATTCTTTTTAGCCAATATTTGTCAGTGAGAACTTCAGTTTTAGGTGGCCAGTATTATTATAGATTCTCAAATTGGTGTTTAGCATTTTTAAAACATGTAGATCGGATAACACTTGTATTCAATATGTGAACAGAAATATGAGTGCACCAGTGCATGGGTGCACGACGATCACAAGAATGGTAAGCTAAAACCCCAGGCCTGAGGCAGACGGAAAAGTTTATTAATAGCTACTTTCCCAGGCTTATTGCAGAATTACTCCAACAAGGCCGTGCGGCCTTAAGGGTATCTCCTGTAACAGTATTGCTCTTACTGTGTTAGTGTGAGGGGCTTGTATGGTTGAGGTTCCTGTTCTTTGGAGATGAGAAACTGATCCCTGCAAGTTTCACCCAAGAGTCTCTCTCAGGACTCCTAATAAAACAGACAGAACCCGAGAGGGTTCCTTCGAGGATCTGACTGACGGGTGCCTTCGAGGATCATCCAGGAGCTCTCTCTAGACTCCACTCTAATTAAACAGAGAGGACTGGAGGGGGTGCTCTAACTAGTGGAGCCACAATAGCCAATCCTTTCATCTGACTATCTTGTACTGATTTACCTTTTCTAAAACCGCATTTGCTACTACATAATAAATCCTTATCCTCTAACCTGTTTTTAGACATTCTTTGGGGGAAGACATCATTACAACGTCTTAATGATGTATGAGATAGTGATGTCGGTCGGTAGAAGTGAATGGTCCAAATTTTCTTTAATGAGAGTTTTCCATTGTTGTGAATATTAAAGTATAAAGCACATATTGTTATACAAGTTTATATTTAGCTATTAAAGGAACATGAAAAATCATGAATTTGGTCCAAGCCAGAGGCTGAATTAGCGTGACTTTTAATAGCTCCCTCAAATTCATTAATAATAAAGGCTCCAATAATCTGCTCCTCTCATCTATTTCTATTTTATTTTGCCCTGAGGGTGGTTTTTGCTTTCTATGATCATTAATTTGCTTTTTATAAAGTAATCATAGTTCGGATTCAGCTTGCATCTCTGAATGCACTTTTCCTATACTTTCTTTACAGTTTGCATCCCAGCAACATTTAGTCTCTAAGTTGTGTGTTACCTCTGAGTATAATTTAAGAATTAATTTTTCACTTACATTAATATATAATATTAAAAACTCTTTACAATAACCAATACTTATTGAATACTAGCTAAATACCTATATGAAAACTATTTTGAAACACTGCTAGTTAGGTTTCTTTTCAATTCCACATCCGGCATTTCTGTCTACAAATGTATTCTAAACATTTTTCACTAGATTATAATAATAGAAAAATGTTTTAAGCTCAATGTATCATTAAACAATTCGATTTGTTAAGTACAAATTGCAAGATCTAGAGCAGATTTATCTTTTTGTTTTAAATTATTTAAAAAGGTGGGCGAACCACCGTTTAAATAAATTAATTCTTATCTTGTATTGCTACCAGTAGGAAACTACCCTTGAACTTTGTGAAACTAAGCTTGGCTGTGTAGGTTTAAATCAACAGCTACTAAAAAAGAAGAGGAACACAGGCTGAAATTGCATTGGTTCAATTCGCGAAATGTCATATTATTTTTTGTGTCGCTATATATCAAAACTATAGATAATTCTTCATTTAAAAATGAAGTTTTAATGGCCACAACCAACAGTGCACCTATCTATAAAAAATGATTAATTTCTTTAAAAGGAATATTATGTTTCAGTAAAATGGCTCCCCTTCTATCATTCCTCAATATATTAAAATCTCTAAATAACTCGTTTATATCTACCTGTTTATAACTGATTTGAATTTAAACCAAGTTCCATACAAAATCGCTAAATTTATTTGTTCATTTTGTAGACAGATTTTCAAACTCCCTATGTTAGACACAGTAGATCTTGCGTTCCATTGTAAAATTTTGAATGTATTCATGCTTATTATTAAGTAGATAACAGTTAATTTACAAGTATTAATATAGTTTACAACTTATTACTTTCTCTAACTCCTTGTAAGAGGAAGTATTGTGATCGTGTCAAATTGTCGATATCGAGTTTTCACCTGAAATACACTTTTGGAAGTCACCTGAGTACGAAAAACATGTGTGTGTCTATGTGCGTGTGTGTGTGTTTTTTTTTTCAATTATCAGCAAGCTCCATGTTTAATATTATATGCTAAAGCTTACAAATTACTATTTTTAAAATGCTATGAATTATATACAGCGAAAATAAAATACTTTTAGCAGATGACTTATGTAACTTTATAACAATTTATCGAAATCAATTGTATTCACATAATTGAGAAATATATGACACAGAGTGGTATTCAGTAGTTCTGATTTTGGAGGGGGCCAGTTAACACTTCTCAATACAACTTTCTGCATGAAAGAAGCCCTTTTTTCTCAAACAAAGCACATTCAAAAAGTATATGATGCCAACTTTGACAGGAAGAGAAATCACATACGCATGATGAGTCCGAGATTAAGTTAAAGCGATGGAGTTACTGTTTGTTTCTGCCATGTCCCGACAACACCTGGGTCAGTTTATAATGCAGGGTAAACTTTACAGGATAGTACAGTGATACTCTACTATCAGTTCTAATTATAATTGATTCCAGGTTATTATTCATTATAAATTGTTTCATTTCATCAAAACCAGGAATGCCTGTTGCAATAGTTTCTCTTCCTGTCACAAAATTCAATAACAGCTCCAGAGCATTACAGATCGCGAGAAGTTCAGCCTGATTGTTAGAACATTTATCTGCAAGCCTGTACTTTTTAGCCATTACCTCATTTCCATTAATATATATAACAAATGCAGCCCCTACCCCATTTTCCATTTTACTGCCATCGGTGTATACCATTAGATCTCTCTCACCATTTAAAGGAGGATACTCTTCCAATATTTTAATTTCTGGAACCAGAGCAGGAGTGGGTTTTGTAGGTGTTTCTATTACTCCTATATTTTTCTCGTAACCTTTTATAATTTTATATTTTCTATATGGCTCTTTGATTTTTAATTCAATTGGTATTACACTGGCTATGATGCAGGCTGCTTCTTACGAAATAGTTGGAACCCTTTAATAATTCTCAACAAAAATAGTCTCTGAAGTCTTCGGAATTTATTCAGATTATACTTTTTGCCTATACCTGCATACCAAGCTGGTAAGGCCTAGGTTAATAAAGGCACTAGAGCCCCATTATATATCACTTGCAATGCTTCAGATCCAATACCCCAATAAACTTTAGCTGATCTTGAAAGGATATTGATCAATTGCAAACTTTTATCAGTGACATATTCAAAGTGACCATTCCAAGAGAAGCGAGAATCAAAAATAACTCCCAGGTGTTTAAGTTCCTTAACAATCTGTAAACGCTTGTTATTTAGAAATATTGAACCTGACATGTTTACTCTCTTTCTTGATATAATGATTCCATTAGATTTTTTGGAATTAAACTCCACTTTGTTATAACAAGACCACCGTTCAACAATTCGCATGCAGGAATTTCCAAGATATTCCACCTCTAGGATGATTTTCGCTTTGACGGCAATCAGCAAATCGTCTGCAAAGGCCACTGCCAATGACTCTATCGGAAACAACTCTTTTAATAGCGAGTCATATTGCAGAATCCAAAAACCTGGCCCACAGCAAGACCCCTGAGGGCAACCTTGTGTTACCTTTCTGTTGATCGTTATGGTGTTGGTCTTAATTTTTGCTTCTCTGTTATTAAAATAATCAACAGTAAGAAGATACAGGTTACGAGGGCAATTGAATTTTTGGAGCTGCACCAAGCATCAAAGGCACCTTTCACGTCTAATAACATCAACAGTACAATCTCTTTGCTTCCCAATGCACTTCTATATATTCTTTCACTTCCATAATTGCATCCATTGTACTTTTTTGAGGTGTGAAACCGTACAGGTGTCTATTGCAAAGTAGATCATTTCTATTTAAATAGTGCATTATTCTGTTGATAAGCAATTTTTCCAAATTTTTTCCCCAAACAGAGAGTAAACTAATTGGTCTATATTTATCAATTACGTTACAGTTTTCTTTGCCTGGCTTTAGTATAGATATTATTACAGATTTCTTCCACAAATCGGGAAATATCCCTCTTTCCATACAAGCGTGTGTGTGTGTGTGTGTGTGTGTCTGTCTCTCTCTCTGTTTTTTTTTTTTAATCATTTATTTCTCATCATGCTCCGCTCATTTACAAAGTACATATTACAGCTTTATACATCAACATATTTCATATTTTGAAATACTTAAAACAATTTATATTATAATATAAAAATATAAGTTCGATCCACTAAAATGAAACTGAAACACTGAAACCACCAAAATGAAACACTGAAATGTTCAGTTATGAAAACTTTGGATCAACTGTTCATTGTTATTATTATCATTCTATTTACATGCAATATCATTCCCTAATATATTTCACTTTTATAATCAGTTTTTATTTTTATTTTTTTATTTTATTTTTTATTTTATTTTTATTTATCTGTGTGTGTGTGTGTGTGTGTCGTGTGTATGTGTCTGTGTGTGTCGCCTATCTCTATATCTCAAAAACGAAAAATCGTATCAAGCTCAAAAGTTTTAATAGAAGAAAAGGTAGGAGCGCTGATCTCCAACCTATAAAACCTACAAAAGCACATCATATGCTTTATTAATTTAACAGCTACTGCGGGGAAAAAAAACTTTTAACATATATTTTAGTAATATTTGATATTTTTTATGTCTTTGTTAATTATACATTCAAATAATTTAACATTAGTTTACCTTAAAAAATAGAAAAATAGGGCATAGCAATTCATGCAAAATATTTTATTGGAAACGAGAGAATTGTTTGCTGGAGAAGATATAAGCCATTATCAAGCGGATACCATTGACAGCGATTCCGTTGTTATAGTCCGTGTCTTTGATTGGATGGCTGAGAACCGCTCAACTGGAACTATTTCCCTGCCCGTGACAAATTGATAATAGATAAAAGTATCTGTAAGGCGGCCAACAAACAACTGGGGAAAAAAGAAGAATAAGAAAGATAAAGACAGAAGGAGGCAGCAGCGGGAGAAAGGGGGGAGGGGGTTGGAGGAAAAATAGTGAACGATAATGGTGAAGATTCGACAGTATGGGCTGTTGTCGACACCAATACACCAATATGACCCCGTACACTTTGCTGGTGAACGAATCCCCCCTTCACGCACACTACACAGCTCCCCTGCCATAGTGTACATGTCTGGCAGTTTGGTGAATTTCCACATTATCACACCACTACTGTCTAAATATCTACTTTAAGGTGCCCACAATATAAAAACTGGCAAAGGAAATGATACTAGCATTTTTCTTTTTTCTTACTGATTGTATTATACAGAGGAAAACAGATCCACACTAACACTCTGGCACTCTTCATTCAATATTTTCCCTATTGTTAAAAAAAAAGTAAAAAAATACAACTGTCCGGAAAATCACGAAGGCTCCATTTGCAGTTATCTGTATCTGGAGAGGTTGTTACTATTGTTCGGCAGTATCGATAGATGGGTATTTTGTTCCATATCGATCTCCAATTAGAGACAATTGTGTTCTTTTCTTTCCATTCATGTTTTTCCTTCCATTTTTAGCAGCTTTTTGATATATTTCTTGCAATTCGATGACAAATAAGATCATTCACAGACTTTTTTTTTGGCCTGCACTTGGGGTTTGCGGTGGCAGCTGATGCACGTATAGAAGTGGGACGCATAACAATCATACTTTGCTAAATATTTTTCCCTGACGATAGGTAATATTACCTTAAAAGAGAATAAGTAGGGATAGTTCGAAAAACTATCTATGAATTATTTATTCAAAACATTATTTTCATAGAATTTAGCACATTTTTTTGTTTAATTTAAGGCGCGACAACATCTATGGTCATTTGCGGCCGGAGCCTTTTCAGTGCACTGCCGGCCTCCGGACAGTGTTCTCTCGTTACAGACAACACTGTCCATCACCGGACAGTGAGCTGTAAAGGCTGCTAGGAAGAGAAAACTTCAATATTTTCTAATGTGGCAAAAAGTATGTTTCATGAAAATTAAAAAGTGGACATTTAACAAAACAATGAAAACAATCAGCCAGTTCACCATTTCTTCTATACCACATTCCTTAGTGTGATGCAACAGATATGAATTATTATTATTTGCAAATTTTGAAATATATTTCCCAGATAGCGTAAACTGGAGAATGAAACGTTTCAAATAAAAGTCCAATTCTGAGGTTATATAATTGTGTAAGGCACAAACAGCTTCAAAAAAATCTAAGTAGAAGAGATTATATCTAAATGTAAAATAATTTGTCCAAATCTAGATTCCTTAACTAGGCCTGACAAGAAGATAACACTAAAACACTTTTTCTAACCTCTTTAGGTATAACTAGATTTCAAACTGCATCCATATTAATTATTTTTAACACTTCAGTCAATTGAATATACCAGTTAAATTTAGCACTTCTTAAAGAATTATCTAGTTTGTTTACAGAATATAAATCTCTTAGTTTGGAATATCAAATTTTCAAAGTCTATAAATTTCCATCTGCATGAGTTTCTCCAACCATTTCAGACCCAATTTTAAAATGTTTACTTTTATGTGCGACAAACCGATTCCAAACGGATTAGGAAGTTGGGAACAGATTTGTAAGGTGAAGTAATATTTTGGAAAACGGAATTTAGCACATTCATGTTGAAGTAAATATTTTGGAATGTATTTAGAAAAAAAATCTGGTGGAAACACTCACACAACTTTCTTTTACACTAATTAATCAAATTTAACACATTGACTGCCACCTTCTTTAGTACTAAATGAAATTCTGGCTAATGTTATGGTATGAGAATATCATTTCGGGCTATAAAACAGATTGTGCTATTTATGAATTTAAATGACAAAATGTGATTGTTTATATGCATTATTGGCAATACTTACTGTTTATGTTATACTATTATATTATATTATTTACTGTTTATATTAGATTTCGCTTGTGGCTCACATGGCCTATCAACTACAATTTTACTGAAAATCTCCGAAACGCCACGTGAAACATTAGGGCTCACACAAATTTAGGATTTCTTTCGTTAATACTTTCCAAATTATTTAATTTTTCTTCATCACCATATATTTTAATATTCACAAATTAAGCGGAAACCTCTGTTTCGTAATGTAAGACGTATTCTACATCAAAACTTTATTTGTTATTGAAAGTTACTAAAAGGAAGAAGGAAGCAGCTAATTAAAAATAAATAAATAAATGAAATACCTAATTTTATTTTACAACTTTGTGTTCAAAAATATATTGCAAACCGAACATTTAGTGGTGATTCTCTTCACTTTGTTGCTGCAAGCTTTCTACTTTCTGTCCTTCTTAGTTGTTCATAGCATCCGCTACATCACTGCGTCCAGCAGTTTTTGCTTGCCCTTCAACTTTAATCATACGATGTGCATGAATATTCGGTAATAGATGAGCAGGATTTGGTTCCGGATTTTTCAGATTTAACAAATGTGTTGCTAATATTTCCCTAAATTTTACTATTTTTAGAGTTCCTTAGTACCTTTATTTGCTAAATTGTATTGTATTAACAATGGATGTCCCGAATAATAGTTCAAAAAGAATTTTCAGTACCATTTGACAGTACAAATGGGTCATCGGGTCGGACAAATTAATAAAGATTTAGCTCTGTTGTAGTCTAAGACTACCTCTGGTTTTAAAACTTCCTTCCCTCTTTATCTAATTATCTATGTCACTAATTTATCATTATGTTTGGTTAACAGCATTAGAACTTGGCGTTTATCTTGCCACTTAATCACGCTGATTCCAGTGTTACACTGTGCTGAAATTGTTTCACCTTTCTTAATTTTTGTTTGAATCACATTTTTAATATACCCATTCGGTTTGCTTAAGAGTTCCTACAAGGTGAGTTGATGATTTCAATAATTCTTTGCCCAGTGAAACGCTTGTGTACCAGTTATCGCAGTACAGTGTACGCCCGGAATGCAACAGAGGATCTATTAGATCCGAGGCAAGTTTTTGAGGTACATTTACCTCAAGATGTTGCTTCTTTTCCGGCATAACCTTTTATATTCTATGTACAGCCACTGGGTAAGCAAAGTTTAACCACTTTCACACTATAACGGAGCCGTTTGTTCGGAACATATTGACGGAATGATAGACGGCCTCTCCAAGGGATTATAGTTTCGATGCATATTTCTTCTTGAGGATTTATAATTTTTTGAAATTTTGGCCATAAAAGATTCACAAATGGTTGAATCTTAAAAACCTTCTGTTTTTTTTTTTTATTATCTGCTGCCTGAAACATTCTCAGCATAATTTCAAATCTATTTCGTGACATAATTTCACTAACTTTATTTGAATAAAGAATACTGGTACTCCAATAACTAGATAAATTGGGCATTCTAACTAATCCCATCCATATGATTATGCCAAAAAAATTTCTTATTTCGGTCCGATCTTATCTTTCCATTTTCTTAGTCGAGAACCTTTAGTAATTTGTTGAGGATCTATTTTCTGCTAGGCATATCTCTTTGTTTCCTCAACAATGTAATGAACAATATCATTATCAATAAAAAAACTGTATAATTCTTCAGGTGTACTGTTTATTATTTTATTTAGAGTTTCGTCATTTAGAGGAGGAGAAAGAGTAAGTGGAAACGATTTTGGCTCGGTTACTAGATTTCTCCATATTAAATTTTTATTAAAATCGTTATCTGTTTCATCAGAAATAATCACACACTGTTACTGGTACTTGGACACGGGCCAACGTGAGGGGAAAACTTTAAAAAAAACTAAGTCTGAAACTGATACGAGCTTGGCAAAAAGGAAATTTGGTTCTACATCTCACGTGTCCCAGAGCTCTAATTCTGATGAATTAAGAGAAAAATCTGATACTCAAGGTAAACCTATCAATGGAGGGAAGAAATAGCGGTTAACAAAGGTACTGGATGTTTTGGCTTACAATATAAGGGGATTATGCCAGAAAAAACAAAATGCTTATTTTATTTCTTATGTAAAGAAGTTTGATGTATTTTTACTTTTTGAAACTTTTGTGGAGCAAGACGACATAAAAGAGTATGAAATTATTTTTCAAGAGTATAATTTATTATGGACACCGGCAAAGAGAGAATCCAAGTTTGGAAGGGCATCTGGCGGACATCTCTATGGCATAAAACAAGGCATTGCAAGCAACTTAGTCACATTTTGTAAGTTAAATAATAAAGATTTATTAGTGTTTAAATCTGGGATTTTTCTTATGTATATATATCCAGTTTATCTGAACTGTAATAATTGGGAAATGGAATTTAAAGATTTATATGACTTTTTTTCTGAGAACCAGGATTTGAATGTTTGTTTGTTGGGGGATTTAAATGGTAGAATAGGAAACTCGCAAAAACTTTCCAAAAATTGTATAAATATTAATAATAGTATTGAATCGGTAAATAGAAACTCCAAAGATATGATAGTTAATGCAAATGGAAACAAATTATTGGATTTCTTTGATAATTTTGGGCTTATAATACTTAACGGCAGAACTAAAAATGATCTAAAAGGAGAATATACTTATATAAGTTCTCAAGGAAATTCAGTAATAGATTACTCATGTATAAGTGTGGATGCGCTCTCGTTAATTAACAATTTTCTTGTAGATCGCCAATTATTCTCTGATCATATGCCAACTATAACTTCTTTTTTAATTAATTACAATAAACATTCAATTCATAATGATACCCTACCGCTTTTACCAAAATTAAATTGGGCAAAACAAAATTTAGTAAACTATCAAAAAAATATAATAAATTATTTACAGTTCATCACCTATGATGCTAGCAATGAAGCTGAGGAAGTAACCTTTTTATCTAATATTATTAAAAGTTCAGCTGTAATCAATGAAAACTATAAGTACCCAATTATCTGGAAAAATTCATGGTTTGATAAGGATTGTAATGAGGCAAGATTAAAATCATTTAATCAACTCAAATTATTTAGGAAAACTAATAATATAAATGATAGACAGTTATATTTAAATTTCAACAATCAGTATAAAAATCTCTGTTTGAGTAAAAAGAAATTGTATTATGAGGATTGTGCTAAACAACTGTGCAAAACAAAGAATAGCAAGGAGTTTTGGCAGAAAATTAGGGTGTTTAGGAAGAGCAATACTTGGTCAGTAGGCGATGTGTCTGCTGAGGAATGGTTCCGATATTTTAAAAACTTACATAATCCGTCTCCAACATTAAATAAATTATCCTACGCTGAGCCTTACTATGTTAGTGATATTTTGGATAGGCCCTTTACTTTTGAAGAGTTAGATTTGGTTCTGAAGAAAAGTAAAGATAATAAAGCTCCTGGGGTTGACCGGATTGGCTATGAATTTTACAGATACGCTCCCAAAGATTTCTTAATGAGGCTTTTATTATTATTTAACAAATTATTCGAAACTTCTAATATACCAGCCTCTTTTAAGGAGTCAATAATATTTCCATTATATAAAAAAGGCAACAAAAATCAGGCAACCAGTTATAGGGGCATATCTTTCATTAACACTATCAGTAAGTTATACTCAGGACTTATCTTGAATAGACTGACAAACTGGGCAGACAATAACAATATACTACACGAATTTCAGGCTGGTTTTAGGGCAAATTATTCAACAATAGACAACATATTCACTCTGACTAACCTAATTACTCTAAAATTAAATACAAAAAAACAAAAACTTTATGCATTTTTTGTTGATTTCTCATCAGCTTTTGATAATATCGACAGGCATAGTTTAATCTATAAATTATATTCTTTAGGGCTCACCACTAAAATAGTTACAAATATAAAAAACTTACTCACTAAACAGTGGCCGCTGCGATGTGAAGAGGTGGTCTTTCCCCATCGTTTTCAACTGAGGCAGGGGTGAAACAGGGGTGCCTGTTAAGTCCCTGTTTGTTTTCGTTATTTATTAACGATTTGGAGAGTTATCTTGGAGGAGGTGTGATAGTAAATGAATACTGTAAAATAAAGTTGTTGGCATATGCCGACGATATCGCTCTTCTAGCCTCGGACCCGTTATCTCTCCAACTCATGATCAATTCCTTGGACCGTTACTGCCAACTATGGAGCCTGAAGATCAATTTAGACAAGTCTAAAGTTATGGTTTTTAGAAACGGCGGTAGATCGGCTAAGAATGAAAAATGGTTTTTAGGAGCGCAAAGAATCGAAGTCGTTAATGAATACAAATATTTGGGATTAATACTCACTCCTACCTTATCTATGACTAAACACTTAAAAAACAAACTTTCTAAAGCTAAAATGACGCTAAATACAGTGTGGTCGCAATTTATTGAAAACAAAAGTATAACTTACTCTACAAAACTTCGCATTTTTAATACTGTTAGCAGATCTATGATCTGTTATGCGGCCTGGGGTTGGAATAAGTATGACGAAGTGGAGAGACTTTTATACTTTTTTATAAAAAAATTATTCAGATGTCCAAAATATACGCCTTCAGCGTTTATTCACTTTGAAACCAAACTGTCTCCAATTTTTCTGTACACATTAAAGCTTCATTACAATTATTTATTAAGAATTCTTGAACTCCCTGACAATGATATCCCAAAATTTTGGCTCTGGAAATAATTAGGAAAAATATTTGTTGGTTCTCAGAAATTAAAACCTATATCTCAAAATTTAATATTGATACAGTTATAAATTTAAATATAAGTAATAATATAGATTTGTGGAAAAATATGTTTTGTACTCTTATGAATTGTTTACAACGCGAATTCGATAAATATTCAGTCGAAAATAATAGAAAGCAGTATCCATCCATTTTATAAAACATTACAATATAACCTGTCAGATAAAATGTATATAAGAGACGATCAATCACTCCATACGATCAGGTGGTTATTTAAAATTAGAGGTGATCTCTTGCCGTTAAGATATAAATTTTTTAAGTTGAGCGACCTGGAGTGCACATTGTGCGATCAAGAAGAGAATGAGGATCTGTACCATTTTCTGGCGGTCTGCCCAGCATTGGGCGAAATTCGCCGGGTATGGTTTGGATCCTCGTCGGTCTGTAAAAAAAGGTTAATAGAATACTTGAACGGTAAAGATTGGGTTGCGCTGGAAGGATATTGTAAAGCGGCGTACGCCCGTCGAGTATCGCTATCTAGTTGAAGTATTAACTACCTGAATCCTTTCTCAGAAAATAAAAAAAAATTTATTTATGTTATTTATTTTTATTTTTTGTTTAAAAGGAAAAAGAGAGAGAGGAAAAATGTGTATATATATAAATACAATTAATCGTTATTTGTAAATATAATTAATAGAAACAGTAAAGTCAGTGGTAAAAAACAAGTGAAATAATTTTAAATAAAACTCTTTTTAAATGGTAATGTCAGAACAATAATTTTGATTGAGAACAAAAATGTTCAATATCTTACTAATTATATAACAAATCAAAAAACTTTAATTTGTAAATTTGATAATTTCATACAAAACAGACTCCACGGACGGTCATTGACCATGTTGCTGTCTTTATTGTATTAGCTATTTATAAACTATTTTAGTTCATTATTATCATTATTTTTGTATTTTTATTTTTAAAAAAGGTGTATTGTGTTATTTTGAAATTATTTGGAAATAAAGACTTTCTTCTTCTTCTTCTTCTACTGGTACTTGGAAAATTTATGCTATGATCAATATTACAAAATGAGGGATTGTCAACTTCTGGGACGACTTCTTCATTAATCTCAATAGAGTTGTCTTCGCTGTCTTCAAAATCAATTTCGATAATTTTTTGTTTTTTTCTTCCATCTCTTATAATAGGTTCATAATTAGGATCATCATCAGAATTAGCAGCAAAAAGATCACTATCAGTGGGGTCGTCATCAGAGAGATCACGCTCATTCTTCTCTCTTCCATCACTGTGCTCTATTTCAGCTAATTTAACCAGCATTTTTCCTCTATTGGGAAATATTTTAAAACTCTCCACAAAACACACAACAAAATATAGTAAACAAACAATACAAAAACAGCAAACGGAAAACACAATAATAGTTAAACAGTATATGAAACTGACACAAATATCTTTAAAATAACACTACAAACAAACAATGAAAAAATGAAAAAAAAATTAAAATAATTTGAAAAACAGAGAAATAAAATAAAACTGCAGAGTACTTTTTAAAAAACACAGAGAAATGCACAAACTGGAATAAAATTTCTAATGGCGGACACAACTCTAGTAAGCAGCTGTAAAATATACTCATCAATGCCACAAAAAAAAAAAAATTTACTGCAGGCTAAACACATCCTTGTGTTGACTGAAGCCACCTCTTTGTAACTAATTGGAGAATATGAGTTAAAGAATTATTACATAATGACATAAGACATGGGACTTTTGAAGGAAGCGTTACCACCTCCCAGATCACCCTTTACTCCGTCTTGAATCAATTTTTTTCGGAAAATAGTTTCAATGAAAAGCCAGTACGTATAGTTTGCAGAAACCTCTTGCTGGAACATCACAGAAAAATGGAAAATACCGTTCATAAATAAATCGGTTGACCGGATATGCGATTTATATATGAACGGATTTTTCATTTTTCACGGTATATGTATATATATTAACAACGGATGTCCCGAATAATAGTTCAAAAAGAATTTCAAAGAGAATGTGTGTGTGTGTGTGTGTGCGCGTGTGTGGGAACAGAACGAATAATCGCAGGAAGTTCAAAATTGATATTTAGTTCCAGTTTCACCATCGGAGTTTCTGTAAAAATACTTGGCTCTTAGTTTACGATCTTTTCCACTCATCAATTTGCTGTGAATAGCTGAAGATAAAGAAAATGCCTAACTAGGAAATCCCAACATAATAACAAGTCTTCAATTCTCAGCGTTGAATCTAACAACTATAATAATGTATTTTTAAAATATCGATCCATGTTTATACTTCATTTACCATGGAAATGCTGCTTGCTTTTTCAACCCGGAAACTCAAGTGCTTTCCAATGGTAGCTTGTTATTATTCATAAAGCAAGGAATTCCAGCAAACATATTCTCTCCAGTGAATATTTAGTGTTATTCCCGGAGAACGTTTCATTAAACTCAACCTTAAATTTTTACAGAATAAAACGATTAGTTAGTCTAGTTTAAGCGATACCCTGTTTTTATTGTGAAATACGTCCATATGGAGATGATTACTTGGAAGTATTGTTAATTGGTTAATAAATGGCAGACAGAATGCGTTAGGGTTGATTTGAGATTATAATAAATAGGTATAACAAAACCAGTATATGTAAGTATGTAATTTTGGCGGCACCCCTCTGGCTGACTTCAGTATGAGTGTAATCCTAATATATACTCAACTAAATTATACACGTGTACACCCCTGCTGTTTGGATAAGAGCACAATATCCTCCACGTGTACACCTTAAAACGAGATATATACATTTATTATGGATCAGTACTTGTATAAAACAAACAAAAACGGCAATAACAAAATTTAACTTCTGGCAAATAGAAAACATTAATCGTGTGCATTAATCGTTGGAAGGGAATAGTGGTTACCGTACTGGTCCTCCCACGCGGAGGACCCGGGTTCGAGTCCAGCAATGCTGCCCTTAGATTTTTTCTTCCTAGGAGTCTCTACAGCTCACTGTCCGGTGATGGACAGTGTTGTCTGTAACGAGAGAGCACTGTCCGACAGTGCACTGAGAAGGGCCGACATTGCACTGAGAAGGGTCCGGGCGCCAATGACCATAGTTGTTGACGCACCTTAAATTAAGAAAAAAATTAATCGTCTGCAGTTATCTTCTTTGTTTTTATTACTTTCTTTCACTGCTGTGATGGTAGCAAATGTTCAAAATTCAGTGTTCACCGGAAGTAGGTGTGTTGAGGTTCCCTGAAGAACAAAAAAACTGGTTTTACTGATTATTTATAAGTTTGGACAAAATATCTCCAAAACGAAAAAGTGCAGGAAGCTCATAGTTATTCTCAATTTACGAAAGTAAGTGTTGGTCTAATAATTCTATTCTGGTCTAATAATTCTGACTTAGAGAGTTCTCGATGAAAATATACCAACCAGAAGTACGTCTTTACTGAATCTTTTTTATCCCCATTTTTTCGCGTTTTTCGAAAATACGACTTTCCTTAAATTTCGTATTCTAATTAAACACATGATGCCCTATCATATTTATTTAAACATTTTTTCCAGGAAAACAGAAGGGGAGGGAATCTAGGGGAGCTACCGTTAAACTTTTCTTTAAAGTACCACTTCAGTACAATGAACGATTCTACTTCCTCTGTAATATTACGGTACATTAAAACCAGTACTGAATTGCAGTTTAAAAACCGGCCAATCGGAATAAGTTTCTGAGTTTATATGAAATTTTCATGATAGCCGCTACAACGATTTTATTTAAAATTGAAATGCTAACTACACGCATATAATATAACATATAATATAAGCCTCTAATTTTTTTGACTTCCCCTTACTGCTGGTATGAGGAAATATTGTGAGGATGCCAGATTTTCGAAATGAGTTTTCACCGGAAATAGATGTTTTGGGGGTTCCTTGATCAGTAATGGTGTGTGCGCGCGCGCGCGTGTGTGTGTGTGTTTATAGATCGTTTTGTTTTCGCCTATTGTCAGGTTTAATGACAAAAACTGTGATATTCCAGAACCGAACATTACTAAGTAAGGGCACGTTATTAGTGAGCGTTCTAATGTGGATTATCCTGAACAAAGAGTGAAATTGCGTAAAACCCTTGACTTGCACAAAATGGAAACTGGCGGCGTTACATGATTAACAAAAAATCCCTGATATTTTCCAGCTCTTGGCCACACCAACGATCCTTACATATTTTTATTGTTAATGAGGGTTGATTAATTAGAAGGTAACTATATTGCTATCAGAGTGTGCCATAAGCCACTATATCGCTCATATAGAGCCATTATTTTCGTTTTAGTTAGATTAGTAGCATCAAGAAGGAAGATGGGAGGGGGGAATAATCGTGAAGGAAGAGTAGCAGGAGAGTCATTATAGTCGTACTGGGTGATAAGTCTCGATATTTAGCGAGGCCATATTGATAATAACTCGACCGAGCTCACTAATTACTACTACTTTGTACACAGCCCGTAATTACCTTGTCCCTGCAGGCATTTATTTAAAAAATAAAAGAATTATAAAATAAACTCAATAATATATTTTATTATACTCGTATTATGGTAACATTTACTGACGGGGTTTCAAGGTACGCCGATATTATTGCCTTTGCGAGTCTCGCTTTGCCGAGACTGGGAAATCAGCAATGATCCTGGATCCCACGATTCGTTATGAAACCAATGACTGTGATCAGGCAACAAAGGTGGTTTTGGAGAAAAAAGCCATATATGGATAGTGCATTCCTTATTATAATGAAAAATTTAGAGAGCAATATGGCGATAGGGATTACACTGTTCACGGCCTGTGGTTTGGGGCAAGAGGTACTATCCCACAGACAACTCGAGGTTTTCTGGATCGGACGGTATTGACCCATCTAAATTGTCAAGCCTAGTAAGAGTCAATTATTATACACTCGTTAGGCATCGTACATAATCATATATATAGTCATTAATTTCCTTCTTTACCCCCTCCCCCGACTTTTTATATTTTATGTTCCCCTATCAACAAACTGTTCTATTTGCATTGCTCGATGCGACACGCTTGCAATACGCTCGCATTCTTACATTATTTTTTATTTTATTATGTACGTACTGTTTCTTGCGATAGATCAGAATGCTGTGTTTTTGCACCTCAACAAAGTTGAATAGCCCCTTTTTATTGTAAGTCCATTTAATAAAATGTTTCCGCCTAGAATCAGTGATTTAGGAAACAGCCGTGATAAGTGACGTGTCCAACAAAGACTCCGAGGTGCGCTGGAACAAATATATTTAGGAACATTACTCATATATTTAATTAAAACATTACTCATGATGCCTCGATGGGGGGGGATTGCTTTTCGGGGAAGCTATTTGCTCCCTTTGCCACCACAAAATTTATTTAATTTGTTATTATTGCTGTTATTACTGCAAGAGGAAGTACTGTGATCGTGTCATATTTTCGAAATTGAGTTTAGACCGGAAATACATGTTTTGAGCTCTTCTAAATACTAAGAAAAAATCTGTGTGAAACACTCACACTACTTTCTCTTACTGCAGTTTACACAGTTTAAGTGACCAATTTTCTTCAAACTAATAATTTTCACTGAATTATTTGCTTGCCTTCCATTTTATATCATTTACAGAATCTGAACTTATAAAATGAGTTTTTTGAGCAAACCATATAATTCCTCTCTCCCAAAACTCTTTTAAATGAACATGCTCGGGTTAAAGGTTCTCAATAAATGTGATAAGTCTCTGTATTCATAGTGTAACAAATTTAATGAAATTCATCGTTGTTTTAAAAAATAAAATTATAGAAAACTGAAATAACTTCAGCAAAAACGCACTTTTGGTAAAGCGATTTTCTACAAGTTCAGAATGTTGACAACAGATGTAATACTAATTAATATTATTTTAATGATAGAATTGTATAGCTAGACGCAATACACGCTATCATTATGAATGATAAACGTGTAGAGGCTTATATTATATGCGTTTAGTTACAATTTTAGCTATACAATTCTATCGCCTAAATGATAGAACGTTTAGCACTTCATCAAGTGTTCTACTTAATGAAGTAAACGGAAATAGCAATTCTAAAGTGTTTTCCTCTGAGGAAAACATAAACTCCAAAATAGTATGAAGGTAAAAACCATATATTAAACCAAAGTGATACTTTAGAGGAAAGAATGACTACTGTTTCCTGGTAAAAAAGTTTCAAATATGATAAACAGGTACTTATGTGTGTGTAGATAGTATACAAAGTTTAAAGAAAATCGGTGAGCCGTTTTCTAGGAAACAGGAAAAACGAAACAAAAATTCAGATGGATGGATTTTGAGGTTGATGGATTTTTGCCTAAAATCGTCGTGTCTGATGCGGAGGTAGTACCTAAACGCAATACCAGGTTTGAGTTTCTTGCAGCTTCTGGTTTTTGAGATATTCTGTTAACTCACACAAACACACACACTCACACAAACATGTGTGTATACAGACTATTTGCTAAAAATATGTTTTTCATATTCAGGTTGTCCTAAAAAATGTATTTCTGGTGAGAAATGAATTTTGAAAATATGATACAATCAGATTTCAATACTTCCTCTGACAGCTAAACTGTCAGTAAAATGAATAGAAAATTTTAACAAAAGGTGTTTGTGAGAGCCCCCAAAAAACGTTGTTAACTAATTTAGTTAAAAGGTATGCCCACCATGCGGTTTATCGGACTCACTTACGAAAAAAGAGTGTATGTCAGGACGATCAGATCTGGATTTAATTGGGCAATTCACTAATGTTTAATTAAGATATATATATCTGGGTATGTTTTTTTTTTGTTTTTTTTTTTGTTAATAATTGTCTATTGATGATGATTTATTATCTGTTGTTAACATTTTTTAGCCCTAAAGGGCGTTAGAAGAATTTCTCTGTTTGTTTGTCGGTGAAGTTAATTTTTACTGTCTATTAGCTTGAAACTAGCTGAGCCAGAATTCTAGGAAACCTGGCAATAATTTTGGTCCTGGGTCTTTATTATAAACATAATTGTCCCAGAATTACGAAACAAATCTTGCAGTATCCGGAGTCAAGGAATTTGAAATAGTATAATTATAGTAATTATTCATCCTGTAAGGGAGGACTATAGACTTTCTGGGCAGGAGTGGTTTACCAGAGCAAAACAATAACAAGCAGGTTTTCATCTGAAATCCAATCCCTTCCACCTAACATTCACAGTTGCTCAAAGAAAATGCACTTAAAGAGATGATAATAATCTTGAAGAGAACCCAACCTCTTCCATAGATAACTACCGACTAAAATGCCATAAACCAGATTTTCTCAAAACTGCCACAGGATGAAAGCAGTGTATCATTTTTATTGACAAGCTCTGCAGGGATCCACCAGGCAAAATATCTTGTAAGGAATCCTATTAGATGCCTAATAGAAATCCATTGAAAGGCAACAATATCAGAATGACAGTCCATTTTGGACCTCTATTTAGAGAATTCTGTACAGTCACCAACCAATTAAGCACATTCATAAGTATGAAGTTGTGAAGCTGTCCAAAGTCTGATCAGGACACACATCAGTCCGATACGAATAACAAACATTTGCGACAGTAATAAAGAAGAAGTGATAACCAATCTACAAACTACCACATTATCGGAGTTCTTATGTTATCTGGTATCCTGGAGGGGACTCTTCTAGTCTTCTAGAACCTGCTAGAAGCAATTTGAAAGTGAAGGTACATGCCATCAATCTCAGCCTTACTGTTCCAGCAAACACTACTTCTTTTTCATTTGAATAGCCCATATGCTTATCCGAAATACAATATAGAGGATAGCAATAAACATCAGTCTGCAAAACATTATCCGAAGCTTCATCAGGAGATCTCTTTTCTCTAATTAGACCGCGCTCCCACGTCTCCCAGACATTCTAGGAGGCATTCAATATTGCGATAATTTCCAAGTATTACACCAGATGGGTGGGTCTAGCGTTGACCAGTTTTCCGTAAGAAGGTAATCTGATACTGTAAGTATGATTAAAAACGGAAGTCTCTTGCATTCTGCCAGAAGGAAAACCTGTAAAAGAGATTTAGAAGCATGTCCATCCATACTGCTTTCATTTCCAAAAACTTGCTTGCTTAATTCTGTAACTGGCTTTCATTCACAAAGAGCGGACAGCAATCTCTGACAAAGTCTCCATAATAACAGTTGGTGAAGAAGTATTACCCGACATCGCTAAACCAAACGTTGAACATCTCAAATAGGTAGTCTAATCTCTGATGAACTCGCCATTGTTGCATTTTAGCTACTTCCCAAATATAAATTACATCCATGATCTTTAGTATTAACTTAAGAATAAAAAGGAATTGAACAAACTTTGTTTGAAAAATGCAAATAACAATTATTTTGTCGCAAGCCGAACATGATCTCCATCTGGGAGCAGAATCACGAAGAAAACCTGTAATACAATCGGCTACTGTATTTATGGATTTCTAATGGATTAGATTTTTATAAAAAATTAATTTTATAATCTGAGTTGAAAAAGGTAATATTTATCAAACTACCGAACACTAGAAGCGGGAAGTTCTTCAATTTATTATTTCCTGCAAAAGGTGGATCCTCAGTTTAGTATATAATATCAAAATCACATATAAAGTGTGGCTGACAAGTACTTAACAACCTATAAAGCTACTTAATAACTTGATTATATTTAATTGTAGATAATTTTTTTATAATAATATAAATTTATGTGATACAAGTTACTATGGTGTAAGGATGTAAGAGTTATCCTCCTTTCTAATGACAACTAATGTTGTGGCTTCTTCACACTTCCAGGACAGCGATCCCATCGCCGATGACCTTATTTTGCCCAAACTGGTTTTCTCTTGTGTCATTTTTCACTTTTCATAAAGATGATTTTGAACGTTGAAACCACTTTTGGTATATTTGCTTTCAGGGTGATCAAATCGAATGCTATAGTTGCTTAAAGTCCTCGATCATTTTACGTTATTTATTGCTCAATATTCATCCTGTACCCTTAGTCTGTGGAAATAAAGCGAGTTGAGCTTTCAATTTCGAACACAGTCATTCACATGCCCTTTGTTAATATTCTTAAACAGATCATCCATAATCCTACTGATTCAGTAACTATTCAAAGTTTTTTAAGAAACTATTGCCTTATTTAAATGTGATCAAGCATTGCTTGAATGCCAAATTTCACGGAATTCAGAACCAATTTTAGACGAAAAGCGAAGCACAAATATATTAGTGCAGCAGACAAACATCTTTCTTCACTTTACTTTTCTCAGTTTTCTCAAATTTGTTACAAAGGTAAATTTATAAGTAAGTTAAAAGTACAGCAAATATTCGGTCTAGTACTTTGCAAGAAGTAAAATCCAAACAAATAATCGAAAAAATACAAAAAAAAAACTATAATTTGTTGCATTTCCGGTTTACCGATTATCTTCAAACTTGTAATTCTTGTAATATAGGTAGGTATATTAAATTGTAGGCACCTTAATATTGTATGGTTTTTTCTTCACACACACACAAATAATAAAAATGTATCAGGATGGCAATACTATCAGCAGTTAAAAGAATGTAAAAGTAGAAAACAAGGATTGAAGTGAGGGGATATTCTTAGTGGTTTGTTGGGTGCGAATAAATATTGCAGAACTAAACGTGTTTCTATTGCTAATAAACAGGCGTCGTTTATCAAGTTCACGTGATTTTTCTTTTCACCAAATTACCCCTACTTGCACACCCCCTGCGGCGGCGATCTGACTTTACACACAGAGCTACACCCTTAATTCAACCACTCCCCATAATTGAGGGTAATTTACACCTTAGTTATGTAAACAATCCTTACTTATTTCCTTAATTCTGACAATATCATCACATATTTTGTTTGCAAGGTTTTTTCCCCCACAATTTTAGTGACAACGAAAGTGATGAAATATAGAAGACTTAGAGTATACCCTTAATGAAGCCCTTGTCGACTTCCTTCACCCCCGCCCCGGTTAGTAGAGTCTATGTTGATAAAGAAGTAAAGGAAAGAGGGAACATTTTGCGGAGAAAGTCATTCTTTTACAAGGTGGTTGTTAGATTGATGTTGTACATTATGTACGTGCAGCCACCATATAACTTCATATATATTTCAGTGTTTCCAACTATTGTTGCTTGAGTTATATTCTGTTGATAAACATGTAACTAGACTATAATAACTAACAAGAATATATATATACTCCAGTAGGGGTTGTGCCATGGAGTCTTGCTGAATATAATATTATGTTGTACACAGACAGACACAACGTCGACGACTGAGCCCCGCTAGAGACATATACACCCTTGTAGACCACCATAATGCCAGATTACGAACCCTGACTTCTCTCTGCCAACTAGCTAACCTACAATTAGTAGATATACTAACCACCTATAGATGGACGCTCGCCACATCGGAACACTTATTGTTCAATTCCTTACCTCAAACTTTGGATCTCCGTTTCGGGATAATTCAGCCACTTTTTCTTCTTCTCTGCCTCCTCCTTATTTATAAATCATGTGTGAACGGACATAAACCTTAATTGAGATGTCATGTGTTTATTTTTAACCATGTTAGAATGACCACTAAGAGGATGCAAACATTTATTCACTCTCTATATAAACAATACGCTGAGCAATATTACTCAAAAGCTCCGTACTGAGGTATGAAAAGCCACACTTAGCCTTTGATTGATGTAATATTCTTCCACTGAGATAATGCTCCAATGGGGGGGTACAAAACTCAGAAGAGAAACTATCACATGACAATTCTCTGAGCATTCTCAAATGTTAATTGTCATAAACTCCTATAGGGCACCTTTAAAATAAAAGTTCTCAAAAAAAAGTTTTAAATAAAGTGGAAGAATGAGGCGAATATGAGGAAGAATCGGCGTGTTTTTAATGTAAAATCCTCATTGAAATTGTAAGAAATTATATAGATAATAGTTGTGAGACTTATTGTGACCTAAATATATTTGCATAATATTCGCTACACAGTCAGCAGTCACTCGCACATATCTCTGGTAAAGTATCACCAGTGTTAAAGAAGCTGGTGCCTTAAATCTTGATTATCACCATTCTGGAGTTCATCATCTCAAAACTTCTGCGTTGCCAATTGTAATGGTGGCTGAATATAGAGGTTAGTAAAACGATGAACACACACACACACACACACACACACAAAAACAATACTCACTTGCTGCACTTTAGGCAGTGTTATATTTTGCAAATTTTGTGTGGAGAAAAGAGTATATATTGGATAAAGTGATGGGCCGAAGAGTGATGGACGTAGAAAGGTTGGCTGATGTGTGGCGCTTACAGCGATCTGTGAACTCTTTCTCACTTTAATAGTCGCTTAGTTAAAGCTGTGAAGACTAACTGGTCTGCAAAAGAGCTTTTGGCAGAGAGTAAATTGAAACAATAAACTCAGAGAATGCTTGACTGGCTGTGTTCTCCTTCATAGCTAGCTTAAACTTCTTCAAGTTTAACCCTTTAAATTTCTTCTTCAAATTTAACTCTTCAAGGTTCTTCACAAATCTTGTGAATTGTTTGAACTTCAATTTCCTGAAAAAATCAATCAATTCATCTATTTTCTTGGAGAAATGTTTTTTACAAATTACAGGCCATTTTTGTATGTAAGTCGTTAGTAAGCTAAGTTTATTACGATTTTTAAGAAAATCTTAGAATCGTTTCAGTGAAAATCGTGAAACACTAGAGAAAAATCCTTACTTCCGGATGACCGGATTCTGAAACCTTTATGCCGTTGTCTTGCACACACTTTAAGCAAAAGTAAGTCTTAAATCAGAGACATTTTCCGTGATAGCCTGCTTCTTTTTGTGGTCATCGGCCGGTTTCGGGCGTTCGTTCGCCCATCATCAGGATGTTTTTGTTATGTAGGGCACCTTTAAAATAAAAGTTCTCAAAAAAACGTTTTAAATAAAGTGGAAGAATGAAGCGAATATGAGGAAAAATCGGCGGGTTTTTAATGTAAAATCCTCATTGAAATTGTAAGAAATTATATAGATAATAGTTGTGAGACTTGTGACTTGTGACAAGTCACAGTCATATTAGTAATCTGTGTTTTTTATAGCAACTCAATGAAATTGAGCAGCCACATCGACTTGGTTTGTCGCTGTAATCTCTATATCATGACTATTTGTTATAGTCATCATAGTCTATGTTATTACACTGTTTAACAAAAACATCCTGATGATGGGCGAACGCCCGAAACCGGTCGATGTCCACAATAAGATGCAGGCTATCACGGAAAATGTCTCTGATGCTTTCCCACTCTGCGGAACCAACTACCACAACAAGTAAGTTTTAAACTTTTTGCGTTTATTTTGTTGTTTCATCTTCAAGAAATTTCAAATCATATCTTTCAATCCATCAGTTTCGAAAATCTAACGTGATCAGAAATGAACGATAAAAGTAAATAAACTTAGTAAAAGCAATGAACTAATATAAGTGATTAGTTTTAACAACATTGTTCTACTTCAAATGTCAAAATGGTTGTGGCTTCTTTTCTCTTATTATTTCATAATAACCCGCCATATTGGTTTCGCTAATTCCTTTGAAGAAGTTAGACAGAAAGTAATTAGTTCGCATCCAGCCACGAGATGAGGTAGCAGACGGCCGGAAATACTGGTTGGTGTGGGACATATTTAGTTCAAACTTCAAACACATGGACGAAATGAATAAACTAATTACGAACTCCTACAGATTGTCAGTAAACAAGACGATACCAGCACTGAAATTGTGAATTGAACGTGACACGAAGTGTTGCCCAAATGGGGGGGGAGGAAACGCCTCAACACAAATACATTTCTAGGGAAAGAAGAAAACAATGGTAAATAGAATTTACTGGTTTTTCATCTATTAAAACTTTTAACAAGTATTCTCCATAGATATAATATTATTTTGTTAGATTTACTTAATAAGTACCACTTTCTTAAGTAGATCTAACTTGGTCAAAAAATTTTCATTGAAACTTGTATATTAATGGCCATCCATATAGGTCAATCGAAGCAGTGAAGCAGCAAATTGGGGCCCTAAATTCGGATGGTTGGATTGATTCCCGTTTCAAACACCCATACACACATTAGAGGCTACAAGTCAACCTCAGTAGGCGCCTATAGTCTAGTTTTCCGGCTAATTACTGTATTGTTCAATATGTTTATCTTAAATTAGCTCCAGAATAATTCAATATGAGCCATTTAGATTTGATATTTGAACAGTAAATAAGGCAAAACTCAGTTAGTTCCGCGCAGAGCTAAGGGTCAGATAGATAGAAAGATGTATTCTGGGCACTCTTCCAAATTTAATAATCTCTCTCACTTATCTATATTATATAGGACCCCTCTCTGTATTATATAGCCTATGATAATGGAAGGACTACAGTGATGAACAAATATTGTATCGTTTATTCTACTATACATTTTTAATAACTTTTCCATTTTCCGCCTTATTTTTATTGTTTTTATTTCCATTAGTTGATATTATATAAATAATTTGATAAAGGTGAAAAAAAAACATGGAAATTGATAGAGTATAAATAATTATTACCAAATTAAATAAAACTTAACTTGCCATTGCAACTGAAAATTATCCTTACAAAATGTAAGAAAATTGTGAAAGCAGTGCAAGTGGCTATTTCTGGGACTGTAGACAATTTATAGATACACAATAAGTTAAAAGAGTCTTAGAAAATTGTTTTATTTTTCCTTTAAGTTCCCTGTTCAAGTTAACAACCAGACAAGGATCAAGTTATTTTCACTTTCTTTTATTGCTTTCACTGAATGGAGCTGGGGGCAGCAAGAAGCAATTTAACTTTTTGAATAATGTCATTTAAAATACATTAGAAACAGAAGATATTCTGATGTGAAACATTCACACAACTTTCTCCGATCTTCCGTCGAAATAAAAATTTGTAATAAATATTAGTGCCCCCCCCCCAATGAGGGACAGTTTGGAGAATAACTTGTTCTCCCAAAATGATCTCAAAAACAAACATTTTGAAAAAAATAAATAAATGTTTCAATCGACTTATTTGGATACCTGCGTCTTATCGACGTTTGGTTATCTTATCCATTTTCAGATACAGATACACCCGGATAACACATCCCATCTCATACATGCAGTCTTTTTCATAAAATATTAAATATTATGTTTAGTAGAATTAAGTATGAATGTAATATAGCGACTAGAACTAAAGATAAAAAACCGAACATGAAGCATATTATTAATTATATGGTGTATATTTACTGATATAATAACATGATGCGGAACACCTTCTTTTCTTGATTTTAATTCCAAACATTTCTAACTATTTCCGCGCAAACCCACGCTGAACAATATGCAAATAATCATCAAGATAATTATTAAATTAAAAAATACATACAAATGAACTGGAAGATGGTAAAAAAAAATAAATAATAATAATTTAGTCAGGAAGTATAATAAAAGGAAAGAAGTAGCAGATGAAACGTTTTTATAACTTAATTAAAACATTAAATATGATGTGAAAAAATTCTTTAGTAGAAAATGAAGTCTGATTCTTTAATTTTGAAATATTTGAAAACAGCTGATCGTAAAGTTGAAATATTTCTAAGATAAAATATCAAATAAATGACAAAAAACATTTTTTTTAAATAGTTGAGGTTTAAGAAGTTAAATCGGTCATCTTTGCCGTACATTTCGCTAAGCAGAAACTTGTATTTTAATTTTATATTTATAAATTTATCATTTCCCGTTGGCATTTTTGTTTAGTTTTTCGGCCACAGCTAAATTTTACAATTCTCCGTCCGTAATAATTGAATTCCACCTTGGACAGAAATATTCAAGTTTAGTTTAATTTCCAATAAAATTAAATATCATTATTCAAAATAAAATATTTAATAATTATGAGAAATAAAAGACAGCTGTTTCCTTGGGTTCAGTGCCGCCGGCTCAACATTACGATTAATTCTTCTGGACATTTTTTTCTTAATTTTATTTATTTATTTTATTTTGTATTAAACATTTATTTTTAATTTTTCTTATTGCTCTAACAGGTAGCATTGCGATCGTATCAGAGTTTTGGAACTGAATTTTTTACTTGAAGTACATGGTTTGTGAATGATGATCAAATTGGTTTCATTATTGGAAGCAGCTGCCCACTCCACGAGGTAGGTCACCAAACTGATGGCCAAAGTCTTCGATCGAAATCCGGTCAACAAGAAGTGTATGATTTCATTTAATGGTTTCTATCTTCAATGTTTCGCGATTTACCAATAAAACGGTACCAACGATTTGCTTTAAAAAATCCTTAACTTGTCTAACGAATTTTGATGTTGACTATACATGGTCAACAGCAATTTGGGTTTGCCCAATATAAATTTTATGGTTTAAAATGCAAAAGGCCTATGATCATTGTGGGTGGGGGGATGAAAGCAGTCAAACATTTACATCGAGTATATTCTTTATTTAAAAAAAAAAAAAATTAGAGAACTGTTTGATTTGAGCAAATCTTTTTGACTAAAGTAGTAGGTAGGTAGCTGGAAAATTATTTCTTGACAATCGGAATTATCTTCTTCTGTTGTCAGAGTAGAAGGAGAGAGTCGAGTGTGTAGAGAGAACAAAATAAAGAAGTGAAGAATTACGCAACCACAGAGTCAGCTGTCAGTCTTACTATTCCAAGGGAAATATACAAAAAAGAAATGAAAAAAAACCAACGCTACTTGCGATGGTAGCGAGCTCTATAATTATAATCTTCACAACAGAAAACAGATAGTTGGACTACCACTTCACATGCAACAATCACTATATAGTTAGCGCGGCCGTTATTTCCTGCACGGCCAGATCGCGCCACCAACCACCTCTCACGGCTTCAAAATTAATTTCTCTCTCTATCGCTCTCTCTCTCTCTCTTTAACCTCCGTACATCCAAAATCTCCATCATTATAATTACTTAAGCTCTATTTTGTTAAAAGCACCAACGGAGCTTCTCATTCTTCTCCGTTACTCTAAAGTAGCATTTAATGTCAACAAAAAAAAACTTCCAGGTAAATTTAACGCTTAAAACAGTCCTACGTTGGTAGCACTTGTTTTTACGACAAACATATGAGGCGGACATGAAATTGAAAAAAAAAATCATCAGAATAAAATTAATTTCTTTTTATTATTATTATATTTTTCTAACATATTCAAGGTTTAGCAACCTTGAAACCAAATGCAGACCATGAAATGCACGTGGAAAGTGCAGTGTTTATTTTACAGTGCTGGCAACTTTATCTTTTCCTCATTGTTTTTACCAATTTTTCTCCCAAAGTTTACATTAATTTTGAAAGATTCAGAATGTGATTTTTTTCCATCTTTGTCCACCTATTCTATAGTTTGTTCAGTTTTAAGGCTTGCTTACTGCTTGAGGATTTACAAAATGAACAGGGTAAGTGCAGCCTCTAATTCGCTTAAGTTTAATTAGTTCAAATTTACTCCGACCCTACATCTAAAAGAAACAGAATTGAAAGGTATTCATTTGTTGAAAATTCCCCAGCCTTGAAGTTTGTTCTTACTCAGATTTCTTTAAAAATACTGCAAGACTTGAAAGAGAAAGAAATCGGATAAGTGGTTATGGTTGCAGCCGCACTTTCCCAGTAAGAATGGAGCAAGTGGGTGATATTTCCCTGATTTCGTTCAGTAACTTCATACAAAATTTACAGGTCAATCCGGACAACGGATAAAAACGGATCACGGTTATAAAGTAAATATATATTGCTGAGTTTGATCAAGATGTTGAGAGTGATTCTGTACTTTATCTCATTGCCTTTGTTATGATCACGTCAGATTTTCGTGTAGAAGCTTTGACCAGAAATATGTGTTTTGAGGTACTTCCAGAAAGAAAAATACCTTTTTGGTACATGATGCAGAAAGTTGATATTCTGTTTGTTCAGGAACAATTTTGAGTCAATGTAGATCAACTTATTTTAATATAAGATAACAAATTGTAATACATCTATTCAGGTCAGAGACATTTTCCGTGGTAGCCTGCTTCACCACCACAACAACATCTATTCAGACTTTAGAGTTGCTAGAGCGATGGATGGGAACTTGGAAATGTATGAACGGGTTCCAAAGAAGTTCTAAGAAACAAAAACATGGAAATCCGGTTCAAAACCAAAGATCCCAGTTATTGACGCGATTAAAAAAGAAAACTTCAATAATGTTAGAGGGAAAATGCTTCTTAAATAAATACTACTAAGGAACGCTTGTAAAAACCCTCTTTTGAACCTCGAGAAATGCTGGACATTAATAAAATATGAGGAATTCTTTTTATTAAGAAAAATTCCTGGGACAGAGTTGGTGGCGGGAACTGTCTAACAAACGTGGACCAAACAATCTCCAGAACGTGCACATCGTTATAGTCCTGGTCAAAATAAGCTGACACGTCAAAATCCGGTGAGAAACACTCACATAACTTTTTATATTTGACGATTTTGCAGTAAAACAAAGGAATATTAAAAGACCAATTATAATGATTGACACGGGCACCGTGATGGTAATAATATCTGCTCATGCCAGATGATCCACACAATATTCTAATGATTTCTTATCTTCATTAGTTTCATACACTAATTAATTAGTATCACCTGTTGGAAGGGAATGCTCGTTTTCATTATGACGTGCCGGTGTTAAAGAATTTTACATATCTTTAACGAGCAACAACTTAAAAGAAAAATGTTTACCAAGAAGATATACTCGTATGTATAATGTAATATTACTTTTTTAATTCAATTTCGCTGTGTGAGTAATGTTACTTTCTCTTCTTGGTTTAAGAGAAACTTTTGCCCCAAGTCAAATTTCTAAAAACTGGATTATCCCTGGAAATACATATTCTGTGGTACCGTGTGGGGGGTGGGAGTGGTCAGAATCCTGCAATAATGGAAAATGGGAGAATGCTGGAACTTGATATTTCCTTTGGAATTTATCAGGAGACCCAACAATCAGGTTTTTATTCAAAATCAATACTGACTGATAGGTGAATAGATGTTTCAGTTTTTTTTTGTGATTTTTTCGAATACAGCTCCAACGATTTTCTTTAATCATGACGTATCATATACACGCACACACATAAAGAAAGACGATTATTTATATGTTTTTGACAAAATTCCTTTTAGGGAAGTTCTGGAGGAGTTTGGGGACGGCTTGATTTTCCTCTTGTGTCATTTCAGTAAATTGCATGATTCTATTTCGTCGATATATTATTAAAAATAAGAATTAAATGCGCCGAATTTGAAGAAAATCAGTTGACCGGAAGTGCGATTTCACTGAATGTTTTTTCTTTTCAAGTTTCTGTGTGTGTGTGTGTGTGTGTGTGTGTGTGTGTGTGTGTGTTGGTTTGTGTGTGTTGGTGTGTGTGTGTGTGTGTGTGTGTGTTGGTTTGTGTGTGTTGGTGTGTGTGTGTGGGTGTACAGGGACAAATAGTGGGGACATTATTTTCGATACAATTTGCATAACGAGTGCGAATATGCATTACCAAGAAATGCCGGCTAGTAACCTATGGACGTACACTCGCAGCGTGTGGTCGAAAAAGTTTCCGATCGGCCGCAATCACACCACATTTGTTCACCGCAATAAACTTCACTGGTTACTTGTGGGGCTACACTTTGAAGAATGTATTTATTCACCAATCAAATATTAATATTATTATCCTCGAATTATTTCATCAATTTGAAGACCGTTTGTTGTTTTACTTTATTTTTATTCTTTTTTTTTTTCTTTTTTTTAAAGAATTGCTGCCATCTTTAAAACAATTGCGCCGCCATTTTGTGTTTGATTATGGTATCTTTTTTAATGTATATACTTGTTTATGGCTATACGTTACTCTTAATGGTGTCCCAATGAACTGATATGTTTTTTTTGGTCCCGCGCCCTCGTAAAGATTTCTACTGGTGTGACTAGAGTAACTAATGTTAGTTAATACTTGGAAAAGCTCATCTTATTAAATATACTTCTTTTTTTTGTTGTTGAAGAAATGTTTCTTCCTATAAAGAAGGCTTTCTTTGCGAGCGGTTCCCCTATGTTCCGTTGCCGGGGCCTGTAACCAGGAATTGATCATTACGTAATATTTCTGGAAGGGAGAAACCGACTACACAAGCGAACCCGCTCTTTTAAGAGCGCGGGCAAAGCCTTTTTAGGCGTAGCCCATTGTGTATAGTGTAAATAGTTTTTCATTTTTATTATCCTATTATTTTCTGCATAATAGCAATGATGAATGAGAGATCTAATGATAAGGTTTTTGCTGTTGGACAACCCGTATGAGGGCTGGTGGCTCTCTTCAAAAAGCAGTGATATCATCGATGGTACATGTAAGCAGTCCTGCAATGACCTAAGAGAAGCAGTTAGTGTCAGTGGAGTGGGATGAAGACATAGGCACTGTAAAAGGAAAAACTGTCCTAATCCAAGATATATTCCCTCGGTCAGTGGAAACGGACAAGTGGCCTGAACCAGTTACTGAAAATAGACAGGTTTCAGATGTTCAACAGAAGCAAGGCATTATTGATGTTGAGAGGGATAGTACCTCACTGCAAGCAAATGCGGCCGCAGAGAAGACTGCACCGACAGGAACCAATGTCCTCAGAAGTAACCTGCCATTTGTGCAAACTTTCATTTAAAAATGAAAAGGGAGTCAAGCTCCACATCTCAAAAAATCATCCTGCGGAGGCTGGATGAAATACTATGAAGCTGAATAGTATTTTAAACCCCAAAAACTCTTCAGCCAAGGACGCAATTTGTGCAGACCCAAGAATAAGGGAAGAAGCCGAAAGCTGGGCCGTTAATTTTCGGAAAATACTACACAATTGTAGTGATTTTAAACTAAAACATCTTGATACCGCGGTCACTGGCTTCCTTAAATTTCTTCGCGAAGCCAGTAGCCGACTCCCAGGCCCTCGACATCCGGTAGTTAGATATTATAAACTAAGGAAAAGTAAAGGGGCACAGCTGAGAGATAAAGGTTACGGAGATGTTTCCAATCCTCAGCGGTCTAACAAATCTGCAAAAGATCGAAGAAAGGAGCAGTAGCAATATGAATTGGCGCAATTCAATTATTACAATAGACAAAAAAAGTTGTGCAGACCGTTATGACTTCCGATGCTACAAGAATGTGCCCTTTGAATATCCACACTGTTGAAAGCCATTTCAAATCCGCTTTCCAAGAGGAAAACAGCTCGGAAAGAGCTTTTTATGAAACAACTCCAATAAAACCTAATGTTATGACTGTCTCAATTCATGATGCTCGCAAAGCCGTAAAATCGACCTCGTTGGACAGCTCGCCAGGACTTGATGGAGTTTTGATCCGGACGGTTAAAGCTTTGGGCGTCGCTGCTACTATTAAGTGTTTAATAGATAACCTCCTCATTACATCCTACGTCCCGTCCCGCAGGCTCTTCGTGAAGGGAGAACTATCGTGTTATATAAAGGAAAAGGGTTAGTTTCAAATCTCTCGTCCTGGAGACCTATCACAGTCTATTCCATCATTAAACGTATAATAGGGAAGGAGGTCGACAACGAACTAAGGCGACAGATATCCTTCCAGTCCTGGCAAAGAGGATTTGTCAAGGGTTTACCGGGGTGTCACGTAAACGCCATATTAATCAATGCTGTGTTAAAGGATGCTAAGGACAAAAGCACAAATATGCTAAGGAGCCGTAGCACTGCTTGACGTAACCGGTGCCTTCGATAACGTTGGTCATAATCACATCAGACAATTGCTTGTTTCTAAAAGAGTTCCTGCTGACCTTTGCGGAGCGGTGACAGCCCTTCTGACTATTAATAATAAAGAATTAACATAGGAGTTAAGAAAACTGAATCGATCCTTGTACGCAGAGGAGTTCCACAAGGAGGACCACTTTCCTCGACATTGTTCAATTTATCAGTAGACCATAGGGAAATTTGTGATACTCAGCTTGCAGACCAGTTCGGACATAGACTAAAAAAAGACTACAACGCGATTATCTTAGCAGGCTTTGCAGGTGACCAAGCGGTTACGTCATGCGATGCGAGGGCAGCTGAGAGAATAGTGGATATGGTTCAAAGAACAATGAGAGAAATTGGCCTCTCAATTAATCCTCGGAAGAGTATGGCCATAATCATAGAGAAAGGAAAACTCCAAAGTCGAAAGTTGCAACTTCAAAGTGGCGAAGGAATTGTCTCCATAGAAGAAGGTGAGAGAATTAAATACCTCGGATGAACATTTTCAGGCGAGCTGCTGGTTACCGAAGATGCAGTTAGCAAATTAAACGATCATATGAACAAGCTGACGGCCTCTAACCTTCTAAAACCTGATCAGAAACTTAACGTTCTGAATCAATATTTGATTCCTACGATCACTTACCCTCTTCAGACGGCTAACCTTACTAGCTGACACCGGCCTTTTTGGAGGAAAATGACGTAATAATCCGGAGGAGTTTTAAAGCCATGTTGGGACTCCCAGCTAACACATCAACTTCAATGATGTGTGCTCCTCGTCGTTATAGAGGTCTCGGGCTGCTTAGTTGCCAGTGGGAAGCACCTTTGCAACATCGGTCACTAATTAAAAAGTTGGCGGGCGTCCATAATGCACAGTTTCAATCTATCTTCAACTATAATGCTGAGGTGAACGAATGCAATGCGCGCCTGAACTTAGATCCTGAAAGCATAGAAGATAGTGTAAAGAAAATAAGGTATGCTCTTAGAGAAAGGGCATTCGAAGAATGGTCCCAATGCAATGGCAGGGAATCGGGGTAAGCCATTTTAAAGATAACCCGAAGAGAAATAAATTTGTATACATAAGCAGCTTCTTTCGTGTTCTGAATGGACCAATGCATTGAAACTCAATGTAAACTACGCGCCCCTGCGAGGCGTACCTGGAAATGCCGGTGTGTATGGAGAGAATATTGGACCCCTCTGTCACAGATGCAACAGAGAGACTGAAACACCAGCACATGTGCTGGGAAGCTATCCGCATAATATGCTTCTCATTACGCGCCGTCACCACAGGGTAAAACACCTAATCATTGACCTTCTCAAGGAAAAGGGATATGAACGCAAGGAGGAGTATATGGGGTGGACCCTCAGGGGAGAACCAGGTACGCTGACATAATTGCATTCAGGGATAACTGTAAAATATCGTGGATCATAGACCCTACGGTGCGCTTTGAGTGCAGTGACCTAGAGCAGGGCACAAAGGTACACGATGAGAAGAAGGCCATATACGAAAGGTGCACTCCTTTCTCAGAGAGCGGTTCGGGGAAAGGGAATATGTGGTCCGTGGATTTTGGTTCGGAGCCCGTAGAACTGTCCCAAGGGCAACTTGGGACTTCCTCGAGGGTATGGGCATTGAACCGAGACATCTGACTTTCGTAGCGGAATCAATCATTATCGTTTCTCTAGGAATAATTAATCCCCATATATGTGACTGACCTCTTAAGGGAGAGCTAAACGCAGAGCAAACCAACTACCAAATCGACTACGCCTTATCCATAAGTTGCGTGTTTGTTGCTAATTTTATATGGACTCTGTTCTGCAATTTGCATACTCAGGTTGGCTGATAACTATCAACAACTTTTCTACCGCTTAAGGAATGTCGTCGAGACTGATTATCAAGCTGTGTGCTTAGCAACTCAACTTAGCTGAGCAGCCCCACTTTTGTTTTATAAAGTGCATTCTTCTTCTTCTCTCTGGAAAGATATAATGCCGGAAACGTGCCGCTAGGTGCCGCTATGGGTTGGTCGCTGGGAATTTTGAAAATTTGTTGAAACATCTCGGATTTTTTCTTAATTAAACATTTTCTAATAAATTTTCAATAGAATTAATTACATTTATTTAACTTTTAATGAAAAGACTGACGGCATACCACCTAAACAGATCAGCGGATTCATTAAATTAATGACGTCAGAAATGAAGTATCAGAAAAAGACGTCCATCTCAACGCCACAGCCAAGATAAGAAACTGGGTGTGGTCAATCAGATGTAAGATGTAAACAATAGACAAATTTTCGGTAAACTTGGAATGTTTACTTGAGTTACAGTTGGTCATAGCACTCTATAAATACAGGCAGTTGAATTGATAATAGTTGGTTTTTAGAGAACAAGTGTTACCTGCATGTGAGATTACGACTTATGTAAATATTTACTGGGAATTATGGGAAGGGAAAATGAACGTCATATTTGTAAGTAGGCGGTTAGTACCCCCACTTAATAACCAGATACAATTCCTCATCTTGAATCATCTCATTCATTTATCTCAGATTTCAATATTTCTGTTTACTTTCTCTTATTACTAATAGTAAGAGGAACTAATGCGACCATGCAATATTTTCAAAATTTAAGTTTACACCTGAAATACACGTTCTGAGGCCCCCCTAAGTCCAAAAAAGTGGTATTTAGAAAATGGTCCGTATGGTGTGTGAAATGAATATCTCAAAAACGAAAAATTGCAGGAAGCTCTAAGTTGGTATTCCGATTAGGTTCCGATTAGGATTAGGTACCGCATTAGGTATTAGGTTGGTATTAGGTACTACCACCGCATCAGACACGAAGATTTCGAGCAAAATCCGGAAACGGCACTTTTAATGAATGGCTTTTTTCAGTTTTTTGTGATTTTCTCGAAAGGAGCTCCAACGATTTTCTTTAAACTTGTATATCAACTACCATACAAAGAGCTACAACTTTTAATTGAAATATTTCTCCAAAAAAAATCATTTACGGGGACTTTCGGGGGAGGGGTGGGGTTATGTTTTTCTCTAATGTGCTATTTCAGTTCAACAATGAGCTAGCTATACATTGTGTCAACTAAATCATATTAATTAGAATTATATAAGTTGTGAAAATTCCCAGTTTGTAGAAAATCGGTTGAGCGGAATTGCGACTATAGTATATAGGTTTTTCATTTTCTCCATAAAAATGCCAACGGCTTCAAATACTAACAAGAATGGTTGTACATGTGGATGGGTTCGCAGTGCTCGATAACATCTGGGATTTTATCCGTCGTAGCATGAATGTTTTGTTGTTTCTAATAAGAATTGTAAGTGTGAAGAAATGCTATTTCGCCATAAAAGAAAGTAGTGTGAGTGTTTCACACCAGATTTATTGATATTGTTGCGAGAAACTAGATTTTGATTGAATTAGCTCTGCTTAAATTTCCATCTGTATAGTACTCTTTCAATATTTTGTGGACTGCGTCACATACATAAAATTAAGGACAATAGATGTAATGAATAGCCACAAACTCCAGGTCTAAGGAAAGTTTTTCAACTCAATATTATGAATTCCTTGAAGAAATTTTTGTAGTATTTAAGATCAATTTTATTTTGTTCCATCAAATAGAAAATGGCGGATCTTGCATTGCATTTTGTACTTACGCCTAATACTCTTTTGCTTTCTTTTTCTATAATAGAATGAAAATTATGAATTTTTTTTCTTTATAGCACACATCAATTAAATAAAACAGTAAACAATATTCTGTTAGAAATAACTTGATTTTTGTGATTTTTATATAACAAATTTTTGTTGCACAATTTGATAATTTATAAAATACCTACGAAGGGAAAATTAGTAAAAAAATTCTAAACTAGATTTTTCATAGAAATTATAAATAATTAACCAATCACAGGGTAGAAAGTGAAGGTATCAAATGTGGGTGTATTTTAGGCCAACCAGAAATTTAGACATCATATTGACCACCCCCACATTTGACACCTTCATTTTTACACCGTGATTGGTTAATTGTTTGTAGATAATTATTTCTATGAAAAAACTAGTTTAGAATTTTTTTTACTAATTTTCGTTTCGCAGGTATTTTGTAAACTATCAAATTGTGCAACTAACTAAACTAATTGACATTAAGTCAACTATCAAATTGTGCAACTAACTAAACTAATTGACATTAAGTCAACTATCAAATTGTGCAACTAACTAAACTAATTGACATTAAGTCAACTATTAAATTGTGCAACTAACTAAACTGATTGACATTAAGTCAACTATCAAATTGTGCAACTAACTAAACTAATTGACATTAAGTCAACTATCAAATTGTGCAACTAACTAAACTAATTGACATTAAGTCAACTATCAAATTGTGCAACTAACTAAACTAATTGACATTAAGTCAACTATCAAATTGACATTAGTACAAAATATAAGTTTGAAGAAAATTTGTCAATTATAATTCTGCAAACTGCAGTAAGAGAAAGTGGTGTGAGTGTTTCCTGCAATCGGATAATAATGTAACGATTATTAAAACAAAAGTAGTGGGTGAAGTTATAATTTTAATCACATGAGCGCGTAACAAATCCCAAATAGCAACGGATTTTAGGTTATATCAAAGTGAGCAGATTATAGAGAGAGGGAATATTTGACTTGAATTAAAGTATTTCCACCTTTTCTTATGTTTGTGTAAATACATTTATATTAAGAATCAATTTGATGCGGTCACCTGGTGAAACATTGGCATTCCACACGTGAATAAACTATTTTTACACGTTGGTTCAGTTGCTCACTCGCTGCGCTCATGTTGGTCCAATATTCGAGTGTAAAAAAGTATTCATCTCTTTATTCACTGTTTGATAAATAACTATTAAAGGCAAATTATATTAAATTAGTACGAATACCTTGAATTAAAGTACTTGATTGTTATTACGACTGTTCCACAATGAATACTCACACTGGTCATCAGCTGTTCTGTTCCAATAGATCAGCTGTTTTGTTGACATTGTTCTGATAAATGAAAAGGAAGCAGGGTAAGGGGTAAAATGGAAATCACAAAGAAGACTCGCATTTTAATTTTTTTTTTGTTTTATTTTATTTTTCTTGTCTCAACTACGTCTTTTTTCATTTTTTTTAATCATTTTATTTTTTCTGCCTATTCTTTTTTTAATTATTACATAATATTTACAAAAATTTGCTGTCCGAAAAACAATTTCATTTTTTATTTCCAGCAGCAGCACAGAGGAGAAATTTTTGTCCAAAAAAAAAGTAACAAAAACAATCAGAATACAATTTGTCTGTGAAATCGGGTGGTTTATTATGGAGTATTGTCTGCGAAAGGATTGGACAATAAAATCAATGAAAAAAAAAATTCTAAGATTGTGATATTCTAATTCAAGTTCAATTGGCCTAGAAATTAATACTTCATGCAATGATTTTTTTTTTTAATTATACATTATGGACAAGGGAAATCTTCAAAACTGATTGGCTGAACCGCTAATCAGTCGCAAGATTCTTTGGTTTGGCAAAATTTACATATTTCAGTTAAGCTGGGTTCGCTTGGTACAAATGCTCAATTTTATAAAAGTTTCCATGAGGATACCAAGACAGCAGTCTGTCTAAAAAATCGAGAGAAGCGTTGGCGAACCATAGTTTTATATTTGTTGGTTGCTTTAGGTTATTCATAATTTTATTAACTGGAGGTGAGATAAAGGAGAAATTACAGGATTTTAATGGCATGAAAGGATTGTTGTAAGTTCGGGTCTGGGCTCTTCCAGTCTGCGAACTATTACAACTGGGAATCTCAAAAAATAAGGAAATAGAAAGATTGAATAATTCCAAGCGCTTCCTCTTCGCTTCATTGATCACAAGTCTACTGCTGGCCTGACTGGACACATATCCAGCCATGTCAAGCTTCCAGCCATGGACAACGTTACAGCATTCATCCAGCTTGGGATGAGCATAGTGAATTGTCAGCAATCTATTATGTTGATTGTGTCCCAAACGGTCAGAGATATTGCTGTTTAGTTCACGTATCTGGTTAGATACCTTGCTGCGCAGTTTGGTTTAAGGAAACATCTCTGCCCAATGGGAATTATGTCTGAAATAGGAGGGAGGATATATCCATTCATTTGATTGTAGTCGTTTGCGTTCTGATGAGGCGGACCAGATCTCGTGTTATAATTATAGTTGGATTAGCAAAAGTGGGTCCAAAGGGGCCATGAATAACGAAGCGTTCGATCCCTTTTCACAGACGTACAATAATCTGCCAGGGCGTTAACTTTATTCATTTATTTTTTAAAAACAGAGGACGTAAAGTTAAAGTGAAGAGTCATAAAGCGCGCAGCTGTTACACATAGCCAACTACATGCGACTTGGCGACTACACCGTGTGTAAAGGATGGGAAAGGCGCGCAGGCGGAAAGTTGCCCTACCGTGCCTCACGCTAAACCAGAGAGAGGAAAAATGAAGTTTTACCACGGCCTTCTGTATCAGAGGCGCAAGGGGAGGGAGACGTCCAGCACGGCTAACTAGTTTTCTATCGTGACCACATATCGATCTATTTTTTTTTTTTAATCGTATCACAGAAAATAAAATATTAATAAACAGAAACCGTAGCGGGGATCCTGAACGTGCTGAAGTGCCGCTCACTATACTTCTAACACACTCATCTTTCAATAACTTGATCGAAAAATAAAAATCGACAAAAATTGTTATTGGTTTTTTAGAACAAATGGTCTCGTCAATCACCTGATTCCAGCGCCACCGTAAATGTAGATTAGTTATTATTTTATCAATTTTATTTTATATAATAAACGTAATTCCTAGAAGTAATTACAATCCCTCCTAAAATTAATCGAACAGTAGCGCTTAGTTTGTTTCCTTCGTAAACAGACATTTTCTAAGAATCCATATTAATGAAAGTTGTTGACCGTTTGCAATGTGATTCCAACAGAGACCGGGTTAGTTAGCAAATTTCCAGAACTTACGAATTTTTACAAAAACCTCTTGTTTTACTGTAAAAAATTTCATATAACAGTTTTTAGTATTGCAAAAGAGAGTTTCCGTGTATATTTGTATTCCAGAGATCTGGAGCCCTTTCAATAAATTAGCAACTTCGTAGATACCACTGCGGTATTAATAGTGGGAAACAAGAGAAACCGGAAATAAAGTAAAAATTCCACAAAAATTTGAATTATCTTTGCTGCAATTCAAGGAGAATTGTATCATCATTATCAATTACTTGCAAGATTCTCTTGTGACAAATACAGTATCACATATAGGAGTACGAACCCTCCCCTCCCCAGAATCATGATCACTTCCCTCAGGAAGATAATCTGTTAAACAAATCAATTTCTCTGCAGAACTCACCGTTCTTCACCAGTGGACGAGCCACTTCTTCAGACGAGCGCATTCTACCCATAGAATTTGGTCCTGCCTTAAAAAAATGTAGTTCCCCTATATTTTCCAATTATGAATAAAAAAAAGAGAATTATGAATACAAAGACAAAACCAATATGATGTCATTCCATACAGCTGTGGAAATTTGACTGAAACAATTTTCTCTGCGATCAGAGTAATTCATATTTCTGAAAACTATACCGGATGAAGGCATTCATTGATTAATGTAATATATTTATTTACCCATTAGACAATAGTTATCTATTTGATTAACGTTTCAATTTTGCTCATTCGAGTTCATGCTGCCTACATGTGTGTGCAAAAGGAGCTGAACAAAAGTTTTAAACCGATATAATTCTCGCGTTAATGTTTCTTTCCTTAAAATCGTTGTTAAGTTAAATTCGTGTTTCATTAAAAGATGGTTGATCACTTTTAATCACTAGAATATAAAAAAAAGTTTTTGTTTTTTTTCTCATTAGTGATTAAAAGTACAAATTTATTCGGTGATTTTATTGGAATAATGTTGTCATTTCTTGACTATGTTAGAAAGAAATAGGCGCCCGGGCACTCCCTTTGGAATATTTAATAATTAATGTATCAGTTTTGAAAATAGCTTTAAAACAGCATTTTCACTTTCCACTCCCCACCCACAACCAAAGAAAACATGTCTTTTTCAAAAGTTTAATCAGAAATTGTGAAGAAAAACTTGTAAGAAATGAACAAATAATTTCCAGGCCAAGAGAACTTCATAAACAAAACAAAACGAAAAAGTTACCTGAAATGGGAACACTCTGAATGTCAACAAACGAAAACCGGAAATAGTAATTTTTAGCAGGGGAGAAAAAGTAGGAGGATGGGTCCTGGGAGACAGAGTGAGAGGGGGAAGAAAAATATGCTCTCCATGCAATTTGCGCAATTAAATTTGAACACAGATAATTTATTTATATATATACTAGTATTTATATATTTATATTATGTATATATTTATATCAGATTTACAGCTCGCAGGAGTGCATATTTTTTGTTTTTTATTTTGAACATTTTTTAAAAATTATTTTTAAACTTCTTTTTTATTAAACTATATACAACGTTTCTCTTTTAAAAACATAAAATTTAAAATTTAAAAAAAAATCTAAATTTATCCAAAATGTATGAACAAGATGGGTTTGGTTGGCTACATAGTTGTTAATGAGGCCGCCAGAGCCTCACTAGATTGTCAATTAATTAACCTCAAAATATTTCGTCTGTATCTCTCTTTTATTATATTATTTATAATTTATATTAATTATAAAATGTTTTTATTTATTTATTTATTTTCAATTCTTTACATATCACTGGCAAGAAAAAATTTCTCTTTTTCTAATTTCTTAGTTTCATGAAACTGTAAAAAAAAAGAAGAAAAAAAAAAAAGTAAAATAGAAAAGACAAACCACAATGGACAAAATTGAAGATAGTGGCAACACTGTATATATAAACACTATGAGAGATTCGTTTTTGTTCACCAAAATTTCGGCATTTTCTGCCATTTATACAAAAACAAAAAACCTTGACAATCCCTTTATTTTTATTTATTTATTTTTCTTTATAATTAAATAAAATGTCTATATAGTAATTTTTTGTTCTGTCAATTTGTACAAATAGTGGGACACACACATACATACTTTACACAACAATCTGCTTTTATTACATACATCCGCACACACACATATCTAACATATACAATAAACAGAGTTTTTTTATTTATTTATATATATTTATTTATTACTATATATATATATATATAATATTTATATATACCTTTTTATTTTTAAAAATTATTTCTTCCTTAATTTCTTCTTCATTTTAAAAAACAAACAAAAGCGATCTCCTTGGAGATCTAGCAGGTCTCGTCTTTTATTATTTATATTTATATAAATTTGTTTACTTTATTTTTATTAAACTTATTAAACAGGTAACACACACACTTGTTTTCTTTTATTACAGTAGGATGTGGCTTTTTTATTTCTTGTTTATTTTTGTTTTTTGTAAACAACATACCAAATATACGTTATGTTGACATGATCTGCATCTCTACCACTGGAGACTAGATCTAACAATATAGTTTCTCTTCATCAGCTGTATATATCTGCCATACAGTATGTATATATAGATTTAACATATACATACAAACATATATATATATATATATATCTCGATTGTTACACTCACTATTGCAGTATTACTAGAAAATTGTCCTACTATCGTTAAACTGTGGGCCATACCCTGTAACATAAAACATTAACGAAAAATTAAATTAATTATAATGACAAGTTATAGTGAGAAATGTGAGTTATAGTAAGTAATGTGAGTAGCTAAGTAGTTAGCGTAACTGGACTCCCACGTGGAGGACCCGGGTTCGAGTCCAGCTGTGCTACTCTTACAGTTTTTTTCTTTCTAGGAACCTCTACAGCTCACTGTCCGGTGATGGACAGTGTTGTCTGTAACGGAGAACACTGTCCGGAGGCCGGCAGTGCACTGAGAAAGTCCGGGCGCCAATGACCATAGATGTTGACGCGCCTTAAATTTAAAAAAAAAGTAATGTGAGCGCAGCGGGGGAGGTTAATATTTGGTTTGCAAGGGCACGTTAGAAAATAAACATTGATTGCGCATGTTCATTGATTTTACAAAAAATATACACACAAGTGAATTTTACTCAAAGCGACACTTTTATCACTAGTTATCAGGTTTATTCACAATAATTTTCTAAAGTGTTGTAAAAAATTGAGAATTGTAAAAATAGTCTCGCACCTAATATTAGAATTTTTTCCAACAGTCACATCCATTGTATTTTATTTTTTTAAAGAAAACCCTGGCATCCTACAGATAAAGCAGAATAAAACACGTTCTCTCATCACTATTTTCTTAGGCTGCAGTTTTCCCTACAATTTTTCTAATTATCTAATTGTATGAAGATTATTAAACATTTTGGAACTTCTTCTGCATTTTAAATGTAATTTATATGTTATATAAAGCTTTTGTCGCTTCATATTGAGTTGACCCATTATTACGCCCCACAAGAAGCGTTGATTAATTTTTAGGAGGTGACGTTCAGAATTTTCTTCAAAAACAAGACGAAATATAAGTAAAGACTGCAAGCTATGATTCGAGTCACAAACTACATTTCGTTTAAAATTGATTGGCAAGATAGCGATGATCAATTAGACGTATATCGATTTTTGTGGAAAAAAGAGAAGAATTCTATGTTATTCATGCACAACTTGCCTCCCCCAAAAAAAGGAACTGAGTAGAAACAGTGATATACATTTGAAGGTATTTCAGTCTGGCAAATTAACATTAACACGTGCAGCGTGTGCAACATTTAAACAATAACAATTTTACTAGTTAATTAAAAATAAATTAAATAGGAAATTAAAAAATAGGAAAAGCAAGAAGAAAAGATAGATATGAAGGTAGCAATCGTTATGACATTTGCTAGTACAAGACAAACAAGATATAAAACAACTTTTGTCGTTTAGAAAGGAAATAAAGATCTAAGAATTAGATAGAGACTATATGGTTATTATTATTTTGGTGAAGATAGTGGAGAGAAGGCCGCGGGCAGGAGAGGACGCGAGGGGATACGGTGCCGCGGCCAAGGAAAATGGAAAAGGTAACGTGCTCGTCAACAGCGCAAGATGTCCAGCGTGAAAACTTTGTAACAATACTATAGTAATTTTAAATTTATTAATTTTTCGATCGATACAAAAAACAACCTCCGATGTAAATCCGGATAGTTCAACAGTTATTAAATCGCAAGAATGATTTACAAAAGACTATACTTTGTCTTCGTTAGCTTTTATGTGAAACAAATAGCGAACAATCACACGTTCGATTTGGATCACATTTCTACTGCGACAGATCCCTTTAAATTCGGGAATTTGACTAATTACTTAGTTTTCCCGTAACAGCTCTCATTGAAAATACTTTTTTTCCCCCCAGGAAAATGTTCCAAATAAAAGTAATTAGGACGGAGTATGTACATCAAGTTTATGGAGCCGTTTTCTAGAGAAATTACGAAAATCCTTTCCGAAAAGTTGCATTTTTGGCTTGGTTTTTCTTCAAACATGGCAAATTTTCAACATATATAAGTCCTCTCTCTTATATAATTAGTAGAAGTGACGATATTTTGAGATAGCACTTTACAGATGGAAACCCGTAGAAACTTCAGAGCTTCCAAAAATAAGTTTTCCTAAGAAAGTTTTCAAATAACAACGGTGGTTGTGTTTCCGAAAATTTAAAAAAATGTCGTCAGAATTGTTTTTAACAAAAATCATGAAAAACTCATAGAACTGATAGAAAAACTGATAACAAAATCAGTCGTACTTCCGGTGGATGGTGGACACCGAGCCCTTGGTGATTTCCGAAGGAATGTGTCAAGTTTGAGCTTTCTACTATTCTTATAGCTTCCTCATTTTACATAGTGAGTTTTTATTTTTATGAAAGTCTATCATCAGTTTTATTTGAAATATATTTTTCTGGTAAAATTGATTTGAAAAGTTTTCTGTTGAAGAGATGGAGCGGTGACTCCGCTAAATGCCATTTCCATGTAATTCAGAGATTGAAATATTTTGCTGAAATTCCAAATATGGAGGAAATTAGTTCCAAATAATGGCACCTTTTAGAAGTGCCATTTACGATTTTGTTTTTGTTTTTCTTTAGATCTCACATTTATTTTTGTGACTTTTCCCGAGAATATAGTTTCTCGAATGATGCGGAAGTGGCAGTACGATATGAGACTTTCCTCTTCATATCATTTCATTTTATTGTATAGTTGCACAAAACATTTTGGACTGTTAACAAAATTCAGGATTGTTGGTAATATACAATCGATTTGGAAACAATTAGCACAGATCGAACTGAAATACTCAACGACTGATGTGGCTAGTAGACAATATAATATAAAACATTTCCCTCAACCACAGCTGTTTAGTGTTTATATATAATTAAATAAAACAAGATATCTATAGAAATATACTAATAATGCTGTAGAAGAATCTATAATTCATAAGAGCAAATATTTAAATCTGTAATAATATTACTATTATGATATGTTTACAGCACACATACACCCAGCCAGACAGAGAAACACGCATACACAAGTTGTACTGTTGGTATATACATGAGACATTGCGTGTCCCGAGTGGCATGGCCCGAGTACTCTGGCTCGCCTCTACTCCCACTTTCGTCACTGATCGTCCTCCACCGCTCTCCATCTATCTGTTGTTCATTTCTTCAAGTTCTATGTCCTCCTGGCCGTCCCTTCGTGTCCCACTAACACTAAAACCTCACCAGTGTTGTAGCAGGGGTTGGTCGGTTGGTTTCTTCATTTCTTACATTTCCATCGTCTGCTCCAATCTCTATCTCTCTCTCTCTTCTCCACTGTGCTCTCCTTACTCTGTGGTTTGAACTTGTTCTCACAAACACTTGTGAGAGTCCTGGTGATGACGCCCAACTATAGACTGGTGAGAGGGAGTAATACACTGTTCAGCTATCTGCCTCTCTATCGCTCTCGCCAAGTCTCAGTATCGCTCTTTCTCTTTTGCTCAATCCATCTTTAAGGTATATTTTAAATATTGCGTGCTCTTGTGGGAAGAAAAATAAAAAATTAAAAAGGAACACAGACGACATCTTACTGTTTCCAGGAGAACTCTTGCGTTCCGACAACATATAATTAATAAAACTTTGATCACATTTCAATATTATTGCCGCTATATAAAAGGAAGTAGTGCGATGTATCAAATTTTTGAAAAATGGATCTTCACCGGAAATGGATCTCCTGAATTTGTGAAAAAATGTTTAGGTATCAATTAATTATAATGTTCGTTTTAGGTATCTTCAGGGCATCCCCGACTTTCTAAAGTCTCGTTCAAAATCGTTATTAACAGAAAGTGCAACTTTGCTGAATGATTTTTTTTTTTAAGTTTTGCGCAATTTGCTTGATAAAGGATACAACGATTTTCTTTAAATATCACCTAGTAATTACAAACACACAACCTTGGCATCTTTATTTAAAACAGTTTTCCGGGAAAATTGATTTTAGAGGCGTGGTGGGGTGGGGGAGCTGCCACATCAAAGTTTCGTTTAAAGTACCATTTCTCTAGAATCTAGATGAAGATGGTCTAGGAATTATAAAACGCATTGCTGGAAAAGTCGGTTTCCGGAAATTTGATACTAACTGTAAATTACATCTATCACCACTTTTGTATATTTCCGTATTTCCTCGACAACAGCTGTCCAAAGATTTTTCTTAAATGTGGATTGCCAACTGATAGACAGACAGACAGACAGACAGACAGACAGACAGACAGACAGGCAGGCAGGCAGACAGACAGACAGACAGTCAGTCAGTCAGTCAGTCAGACAGACAGACAGACAGGCAGGCAGACAGGCAGGCAGACAGACAGGCAGACAGACAGGCAGGCAGGCAGGCAGGCAGGCAGACAGACAGACAGACAGTCAGGCAGACAGACAGACAGACAAACCAATCGTTTTTATCTGAAACATTTTGCCGGGAATAGTTAATTTCTGAAGATTCGATGACGTTAGGTTTACCTCAAGACTGAGTTTAAGTTTGCTGGGATGGACAGTTGTCTACAATAAAAAACAAACGCAGGTAACTGCTATGGCGTATAATCCCCACCAATTAGACGATGTAAAGGCCAATACTTAAACGTCTAGTAAAAATTCCAAATTTGAATGAAATTTGTGAATTAGGATTTTAATAAGGGAAAGTCATGTGATTATTTCACACCAGATTTTTTGTTAGTTTTCCTTCTGACTTGCGACAATGTGAGGTCAACCGTAATCCTAGATCAGATTGAATGGACAGTCTTCTTCATCATGGCGTTTGTTCTTTCTTATTTTTTCTGTTATTTTTGAAATGATTTTACCGCTTGTTTGGAGAACCTTTTTTTAAAAACAAATTTAGGTATCTGGAGAGCGATATAGATGCCTGAAATTTGTATGCGTTGGTATTCTTCTGCCAGGAGTTGAACCCACAGCTAAATAAACATTTTACCCTGATACGAGACAGTAGCCTATCCTAATCCTATAGTTACCTATCAAGAGTATAACTTGTCAGCCCAATGCTTTCGAGCCTGTATTAGCATACGTATATAAGATCTATGTCATCCGACTAGCTATTGAATTACTATGTCCTCTGATCCTGTCACTAATTGGTGAATAAAAAACAGTGTCATTTTGAGCGGCCTTCTTAACTGCTTCAGTCATAAATAACCGGAATTGTGAAACTAGGTGGGTAAGGTGAGGTACTATGTCCGGGTAAGTTGATTTCACCGTTTTGGTGGCCATCTCAGATACCATCTTCCACAGTTGGGAATTTCATTGCAAATTAATGTTATTGTGATCTAGAGATCTATAGTGGCTCTCCTGAGGTGTTGGAAAGAGGTGGATACTGTTTCACGAAGTTCTTCGTAACAAGGTCATTTATAACCTTTTCAGTACTGTTATAAGGGCTTCACAAAGGAAGTCTAGCGTAAAGAGATTGAGCGCCTTGAAAAGACTTGCTGGTTACTTGTTAAACTAGTGTAATACTAATATTATAAGGACTTCTCTTTTGTGAACCTCCAAATACTTATTAACATCCATGTTTTACTTGCAAGGGTAGAGTGGATGGACTCTTCTATACAGCCTTTGCATATTTTGAATGACAGTCATGATCAATCCGACATAACTGACAATCAATCCTGGTGAAGTCACTCTATTCCTCCAGTTGAACATGTGGTGTTCCATCACATTGAAATGAATGTTTTCTTTATCTTATAAATCAATATTAGATAGATTAAATCTGATTAACTGGAGAAATTAATTATAATTTAAAGCAGTTGTTGCGGAATACTAATTTATCGCGTTTGGGAAATGATGGTGCTACATAAAGTCGAAGTAGCTAACTTTGAAAAGCAAGTCATACTTCTGGTGGATTACAAACTGCTATTTGAAAATCCGCACACACCCATATATATAAAGTATTACAATGGTCCTACTTATCGTTGTTGGCCAGTGAGTATATCGAGATAACTTTGTGCACATGATCGATTCTTTAATACATCGAACAGTTTTATCAACAATTACATAATTAGGCCAATCAATACGCTGGTACTTTATGATGGAAATACGCTATGCTAGAAAGTGAAGGGCTAATTAATTGAAGTCAGATATTCAAAGTGAATTTTGTCCAATTTAGCTAATAAATTAGTTTTTTCTTTTTAATACTTTAAACATCCTAACATATCAATTCAATATCAAGTATTTCTGAGACCAGAAACTATGCTCTAAATTTATAAATAAATAACGAATTATGATTGGCTATTTTTGGAAATGATTTGCGAATAAAAATTTTATGTAGATTTTATTTATTTCACGAAGTTTGCATAAATAGAAAATCAGCGCGATTATGAGGCGATAAATTAAAAGGTTTACAGACAATTTTATATTACTAATTATAACAAATCAGAAAAAAACAAAAACATAAATTATTATCGTTATCAGCTGATATTGTAAACATCTGTGTTTCTATATTATATTTTAATAACTAATTGTTTACTACTGTTAGGAAGTAAATAAGTAATTTATATTATATTTTTGAACTACTAGAACTCTTGAGATCCTCTGTTTACGAAGACAAATGTGTGGAAGACGTGAAAAATGGGTCTATATGTCAACGTTCCCCCCAAACTCAAAAAAATGAAAGCTCCAAGAAAGTTCAAAGTTGATAATTTTGTTTTAGCATTACCAAGGAATCTGATAAGAGGTTTTCATAGCGCAAGTTTTCACTCAATAATTTATTTATGTTGAAAATTTATCTGGGAAAATTGATGAATGGGCCGCCGTCCGAGGAGGCTCAATAATTTTTCTTAAAACTTGAAATTATTAACTGCGCATTTCAAATTAATCAGTTTACCACCTAGGGGAAAGTGGACTAGCTGCTTCTTCAGGGATTTGGTAGTCTCTGAGGGTATCCGAGCCTAATACTGACATCCCCTAACATTCACACGGTACACTTACAGCCTGCACAGGTTGCAGAGGTGATAGTATGGGCAACTAGTTGGGTTTAGCTCACCACACGGGCAAAGCTCTTGCCCATTATTACCACAGACATGCTCACCAACAATTACACAATATCTATTTCACAGACGACCGTAGTCTATATACAAACACTGACAGCACAAGAAGGGCACTGTAGATCTGCCAGATAGCAGTGCGTGTTGACTTTGTATTTTCTTTTTTTAACTTACGCCTGTCGAAGGCAATTTCGGCCATACGACGTCTAGCAGCCTAAAATTTGGAGGATTTGCAATTTTTATTTACAATATCATTTATAGCAGCGCAAGCGTCGAGATGCTAAGAATTCATTACTGCTGATAGGCATAGAGGACATATTGGTGAGGCTGCGATGCCTATGCGAAGATGGCTCTGAGGATAGTCCCAGCCGGTCAGCTTTCTGAACAGAGCCACGGATTCAGCTCTCGACAAATTGAAAGCTGTTCGGCCGTTTTGCTCCAGCAATTATACTCATTCCTTCAGCTTGCTGCCTAAAATCCTGCTCAATCACTCTTGTCTTTCTCTCCCTCTTCGCAGTGCGAAAGCCAATTGATGCCACGGGCTGCTCCTTTGCACTCCCGTTTTTTGAGCCTGTCAGTCTATTCATTTCCGATCAGGCCATAGTGCCCACGTATGCATTGCAGTACCACACTTATACCTCAGAGAATAGCTTTGCAATTATCATCTGGCATTTTCTGATACCTCTAGAAGCATGGTTCCCCTCCCCCTGCAAAAATCGAACATTTCTGTTTTATTGAAAACATTTTTCCGGAAAAATTTATTTTAGCGGGAAGGGGGGATGAAACGTTAGGATTAACACTCAACTGTCGTTACAAGTTTTGTTTGGAGATCGACAGAGGCGCTGCCCATATTTACAACGTAGATAAATTGAGGTAACTCTTTGTAACCTAAAGTTTCCTCCACCATCTATTAAAATCAATCAAAGATTTTGTGGAAAAAATCAATTTTTTGGGAAAATTTGAAAGGACTTTTGAGTTTCAGGGTTGAGACTGCGTCAGTGGTTTGCTAGAAACCGACGTTTCACCTATCTTGCAATAAGCCTCTTCAGGGTCGTTACACCTTACCTTGACAGCTAATGGAGCAATTTTGTCAATCAGGATTGTAATAGTTGTAAAAGGAAAATAATTTTTTTAAATAATTAAAATACTTTGTTTTATTTCTCTGTCTCTCTCTAATTGTAATTGTTAATAAATTTATGGACCAATCTTGCGGCTGCGTATGGCCGTGGCTGTCAACACCTACATACTTGCAACCACCAAGCCTCTATAATGCAAACATATTTCAAGGGTTAGGCAACCAATCAGGACCCCTAAAAATAAAATTCACTTGTTACGTCATTATTAAGTCCCCCTCCCTTCTTCTTCTGCTTATTATTATTGTTATTAGTTTCGTATATCTAATACATGAATAATGTGATTTGAGTTATACAGTGAGTGGTATAAGCTATATATGTATATACTATGTAAATAACATGTAAGTCTCGATCGGGAGGGAAGCGAGAGAAGGCGGTGTATAAGAATGACAGCTCAGTACACATGTAGGTGCAGTGTGTGTGTGTGTTTGTCAGTCAGAGGGGAGCAACTATTTAAAATTCAAAATAGCCAAACTTTATCGTACCAGGGGGGACGCTGAGGGGTGCCGCGGCTATTGTTTTCATTGTCTAAATTTTTATTGTGTTTCAGTAATATTCCCGGTTTGTCTCACTGGTGCGCCCCCTCCTACATTCTTTTGTTCTAGATTCTAGTATCTTTATATTTCTTTAATATATATTTTTGTTTAATTTTAAATATTTATATTATTTTCTGCAGTACCTCTGTTTGAGAGAAACTATTGTAATATAATCAGACCGGAAGTGGAATTGTAACATTTCTGGGGTGACGGGACTAATTAACGTTTAACGACAAAGCCGAATATTACTTTCTCTTACAACTGTAAGAAAAGGAAGTGTTGAGATCGCGACAGATTTTTCAATTTTAGGTTTTCACCGGAAGTGCACTTTGAGATTGCATAAATACGAAAAGGAAACTGGTGTGAAACATTCACACCACTTTCTGGTAATGCAATTATTAAAACTATTAAATTGATAAATTTTTCTTTTTACTTGAAAAATTTGTATTCAAATGTTTGTTGCCCTAACTTAAATACAGATGTTGAGAGGGTACAAGTTGGTTATAGCACACAGTAGGTAGTGACTTAAGTGAAATTTCACTGTAGTCAAGAAGACCGCTCTATATGGCGACCAAAGCCTCTTAAATAAATTTTCTTAAGAAACATGTTTCCTGACATCCACCTATGGGTGCAGTTATAACAAGAAGTTAGAGAAAAACGCGAAAAACTGAAAGGAAAATTCATTAAACTCCCACTTTAGTTTCCTGCCATTTTTTCTTTCATTGAGACATTCTGTTCAAATACCTAGTTTTTTCTCTTACACAGATGGCCTGAAAGCAAGTCCGATGAAAACTCAATGTTGGAAATGGAGCGGTCGCAATCAGCAGTAAGAGAAAGTAAGAATGGAAAAACGCAGAATGTTCATAAATTGGCTGGAGGGCTACCAAAAACCAAAGTTTTCCGTCAAACAATTCACAGAATTGATTTCCTATTTCAGCATTATTCGTGGCTTTATCGCAAACAGAAGTTGTAACTAAATTTTTGTTCAGAATTTCAAAGTGAAATTTATTTCATGATTTGATAATAGATCGATAGATCATTTTTTAAATGATAAATTTAAACAAAATAAACATAAACTTTTACAAACAGATTGAAATAATACAAATATTACAAACATAATTTTTTTTTACAGTAGATTGAAATAATACAAATAAATGTACTGAATGTGACGTGTAATGTCACATTGTACATTGTAACAAGTCAATATAAATGCCCAATAAATCAACCACTTTGCTATTTATTACAGTACGTAATAAATCAAATATAGATGTAATACGTTTGTAAATTATAGATAAATATATAATGTATATGTACCCAAGTACAGTATATGGCAGCACATAATTATTTTATGTAAATATCATAAGAAATCATTTAACAGTCTGTCTATATAACAGTCAGTGTGCAATCATGGGCCGGCCATACAGTCTCAATATACACTCACATACTGGTGCGTTTCACACACTGAAGAACAAGTTCAGTCAGAGACTTGAATAAAACTGCATCCTTATGGTAAATTAAATTATACTAAAAACATTTACACACACTATCTTTTATTTAATCAATATAATAACAAAATCTCTTGTCACACATTCATATCACTTTCTGTTACTGTAACAATTGTAACAATTGTTAATGATAAATTCTGTTTAAACTTGCGAATGTTTACAGACTAGGTTTAGTGAGACTTGTTGAAGTTTCAACTTACTGCCATTTTTGTTTTTGAGATATTCTGTTCAAGCGTGCGTTCGCCTCACTTTCTCTTACACCAATTAATACTGTTAAATTTAAACTTTAAAATCACAAAGTTTAAAAATAGAAACTTTTAGATGGGTTAGCGATAAAAAAAAGTGGTGGGGTTTACACATACATACATACATACTTAACTCGTACATTCTTTCATTACATTATTATACATTCTATATATTTTTACAAAAAAATCGATTCTCGTATTTTGTGGGCCGAAATGGAATATCGAGGGAAGATCTCTCAAAGTAGAAAATTCACAAATGATAATCTGACCTGATTCGCAATTCGTACACTAGCAGCATTAAGAGGAATGTATATATACGCAGTCAACCGGCTTTCTTCATACTCGGAATTTTGACAACATATTTAACTCTCATTAATATTATATACCTGATAGGTACGCATAATAAAACAAAATTGCACTTTAAAGAAAAGCGTAATCCCTTCCCCCAAAGGCCTCCTTAAATGCATTTTCCTGAAAAGAAAATCGTTGGTGGTGTTTACGAAAAAATCGCAAAAAAACTGAAAAATCTTCTCAATAAAATGGAACTTCTGGTTGGCTGATTTTGGCGAAAACCTTATTGTCAGGTCTCCTGTTGAAACTTAAACGAAATATCAAGTCTGAACTTAGTTAGAAACGTCAAGTTATGCTGACCACACTCACACTCACAAACACAGATCAATTTCACTTGTTAGACTCAGTGGACCTCAAAAACATGTATTTGCGGTAAAAAATCAATTTCGAAAATGTGACACGATCGCAGCACTTCCTCTTCTGGTAGTCACGATCGCAGCACTTCCTCTTCTGATAGTCACGATCGCAGCACTTCCTCTTCTGATAGTAAACAAATCTGATGTGAAACTCACACGACTTTCTCTTATTGCAAAATGGCAAATTTTCTTCACACTTACAATTCTTAGTTAGTGTTTAATACCGACGGCATTTTTATTGAGGAAAATCACAAAATACTGAAAAACCTATGCACTAAAGTCGCACTTCCGGTCATCTGATTTTTTTCAAACTGAAAATTTTGGCAACTTATATAATTCTAATTAATATTATTTAGGTGGCAGAATTGTATAGCACATTGTTGAACTGAAATAGTACATTAGAGGAAAATATAATCCGCTCCCTGGCCCTTCGCCGACGGGGCAAGTGGGTGCCCTTAAATGAATTTTTCCGTAGAAATGTTTCAAATAAAAGTTATAGCTCTTTGTATGTCTAGTTGATATAGCAAACGTAAAGGAAATTGTTGGAGCCGTTATTGACAAATTACAACTGAAAAAACATTCAGTAAAATGGCACTTCCGGTTAATGAATATTGCCCGAAATCTTCATGTCTGATGCGGTGGTAGTACCTAAACGGAATACCAAGTTTGAGCTTCCAGCAACATTTCGTTTTTGACGTATTCTTTTCACCCTCACAGACCATTTTCTAAAATCCACATTTTGGGACTCAGGGGACCTCAAAACGTGTATTTCCAGTGAAAACTCAATTTCGAAAATCTGGCACGATGCAATACTTGCTGTTACTATTATTAGTAAGAGAAAGAAAGAGTAAATCAGCTGTTTTTCAACTCAGCATTTATTTATTTCTTAAAATTCATTTTGCTTCTCAAAATAATAGTTATTATTTTATAGCTGGTATAAAGAAGCAAAATGTGATGATTGGATTTCTAAACTAAATGACCTTGCAGAATGGTAATAAAATAATGGTTAACACTTAATTTGAAGTGGAAAACTTGTTAGAGGGTAAGAAATAGCTGTAAATAATACAAACTGTCAGCTGATAAACACAGTCACTGACTAAGTAAACAAAATTAACTAGCCTCCCTTGCATCATTATTAAACAGTATGGCCAACCTATAGCGAGTAAAAATAAATAACTGTCTATGCCGCCTTTAACACGATCTAATCTTTATACGAGCTCAAAATATATGAAATTAAATATATGAAATATATGAAAATATATGAAAATAAATGAAATTACTAATGAGACAGAAATCTTATTTTATGATATTACTTTTTTTTTAAGGGACTTTTTTATTTTGTGTGTGTGTGTGTGTGTGTGTGTGTGTGTGTGTGCGTTGCCTTTTATGCTTTTTTTTTTTTAATGACGCAACAAATTTTAATACTTTTACTTTCTCTTACTCCTAGTAAAAGGGGAAGTAATGCGATCTTTCAAATTTTCGAAATTGAGTTTTCACCGGAAATACTGCGTTGACGTCCACTGAGTACGAAAGAAATGTGTTTAGCAAACAATCTGTATGTATATAGGAATGTGTTTGTGTTTGTATGAACAAACTAACTCAAAAATTAATAATCAGCAACGTAACATTTTATTGATACAGTTAGCCAATTACAGCATTACTTTACTTCCTTGTTCAGGATCATCTCTGGGGCCGTGTGAATGTCCTGTGAAATAAAAGAAAATGAAACATTTTCTCAAACTTAACTCGGACTTTTACTTACATTTTTTTGGTTTCTTACTGGAAATCTAAATTTAAGCGGTTTTTGCGTAACAATATCGATTTAGTTTTTGCGTAACAATATCGATTTAGTTTACTACATGAGATAATAAATTACTACATGTCGATAAATTTTGCATTAGATCATTTTAATGAATATAAAGGAAACCAGAAATAAAATAGATAAAAGTGCGGATTGTGATTGGCTAATCTACGAGTGGGAGTGGCATAAAACAGGCCATTTATTTCACTATCGCCACTTGCTGAACACATTTAATCCACCTACCCGCCGGTTTCTGTGCACTGGCGACAATAAGACGATAAAAAGGAAATTTCAGAATTATAATCCGTAAAACCAGATATTAACTTTGCTTCTCTTTGGATTCGCCAAGGTTAAGCGAATCTAAAATCGTTAAGTAAATCTTAAATAAACCTACGATAACTCACTTCAAGGATAATGGCTTCGTTTGTCTTGTTCATATCCATTCCTGACAGTCTCTTCTTTCTTTTTTTCGTAGGACCGTACAGTGCAACCAAAAGTGGTCTATTGCGCCATTGACGTTCTCTGTTCGCATTCACAAGTCCGAGACAACCAGAACCGAAAAAAATCTTGATCACAAGATCTTGATTTATCTTTGAATTTTTTCCTAGTTGTTGATGGAGCTTTAATTCGATTCATCATTTGGAGGGCCAATTTCCAGTTTAAAACTGGAAGAGATTTATTTATTTTAGTGAGATTTATGTCCTGAAAAGGAAGTGTTTATAACCGCGAGTAATTAAGGTAATTCAATTGGTAATATTATAGAAACCTATCGCTACTAATGATACTGGCTGTTTTTGTTTTCTTCCCTTGAAGGTAATCCTAACTAGGGAGAGTTTATTTTCCACATACTCCAATACATACCTTTAAATTTAATAGCATTTTGCAATATTTTTCTTTTCATTATACTAGAAACAAAAGAGATAACAACTGGTCGTATTTTGTTCCCTTGCTGACCAAGTCTTCTAATATAGTTTACACTATCTCTATTAATAGGAACAGATAATACATTATTACAGATACTGGCTGGTTGTCCGTTAATCTAGCAGGTCTTCGGCTGCTCAAGTGTAGCTCAACGGCTGGAGGCATGTTAACCATACAGCAAACTGGATTCAATTCCATATTATACGATTTAATATATTTACGACGATTTTATAGTAAAAAAATGCCATTCACCTAATTTGGTAGTTGGACGTTAAGCCCGTCTGAAAAAATAGGCATTACTTTACTTTTTTTTTTTAGTTGCGTCCGAATCCGTCCGCGAAATTTCTTCGGTAGTTGAACAATAAGTGCACTTAAGAGCAACTGCCAATGCTTACAATGCAAGTGCAAAAATAGGCAGAAAATATATTCTCACAGCGCCAAATTCGCACAACCTCTCATTTGAAAAGAACGTAATCCATTTGTAACTCGGCTGTGAAGAGCGTCACCCATCTAACCATTGTCTGGATAACGTGAAAAAATGAATCTCAAAAAAAGCTGAGACTAAGGTAGAAAAGCCCTTAGTAGCCCTTGGATAGCATTAACATTATGTGTAAGAAAAGCTGTTCAAGCAAGAAGAAAGAATGGCACAAGAAAAAAAAAATAGCAGACAATAATGTAAAATTAGTTAAGTACTGATTGATGATTAAAATAAATCTAAAGAGACATAGCTAGGGCAGACGACGATGAAATTGATCAAACTAAAACAAGTTAAGGCGAAGGTTATAGTGCCAACTACAGAAAACTCACGTTAAGAGTCCAGGATTAGGTTCAGCCGTCTGGTACCAGGAATACTGCGGCATATAGCTGGCCGGATGATGGTGGGTATGATGGTGTGGTGGAGGCAGGTTGGTTGGTTTCATCTCCCAGGGCCCTGGAGGAGATCCGCCGTGCGGAGGTTGTGGCGACATGTCCGAGACTGGCGTGGAACTTGGTGTGGGCGTGTTGCCTACATGTCCTCCCAGGTATCCACCCGGCGAGTGTTGGCTGCCGCTCGACGAGCCGCCATTACCACCTGTAAACAAAAATTACACATACATTAACATTACTACCATTGCAAACACATATTTCAGTAGGGACTGTAATGAGAACAAAGAAAATCAGAAAGCAGAAATAATAATTGCCAAATATGAAAGAAAAATAGTCTTTCTCTCCTACACTAGAGGTAGATTAAAAATTTGGAGTCTTGAAATGAGTCTTGAATTCACAGCAAAGACTTTATAAGATATAGAATGGGGAAAGTTCCTTCTTACAATACAAGACGTCTGACTTATTTTTCAGGATTTAAAATCTTTTACGAAACATACAGGTTAAGAAGTATTATATAACAAAAATTCTTTAATTTGTATAGAAACCACCGTCTCAGTTCACCTCGGATTTGAGTTTTCCACGGAAATAGATGTTTGAGGAAACCCAAATATGAATTAAATGATTTTAAAAATGGTCTGTTTATGTTTGTGTGTCTGTGCATATATGAAGAAAATATTTCAGAAACAGGAAGCTTATACGTATTATTCCTTTTGGATACCACCATGGTATCCAACAAGAAAGTTTTTGATTAAAATCCATTAACCGGAAATACAATTTTATGAATTTTTTTCCCCACGCAAAAACAGTTGTAAAGTTTTTCTTTAAACTTGGTGTACTATCTACATACACCATAGGCCTGTCACTTTTATTTGAAACATTTTTTTCAGAAAAAATTTATGAATGAAATTGATGGAGTGTGAAGGAGCTTCATACGCTAAGCTTTCCTCTATTGCAGGCATCCCAAGGTTGAAGAAAATAGGAATAACCGGATGTGAAAAACTTTACAACCACGATCGATTTACTTTAAATTTGCAAAGGTAACTGCATATGTACACAATAACTACCAGTTTTATTATTTATAATATATTTTTTGAAGAAAATTGTTGTTAGGGAATATGTGAGGTATGTGTGATGATAGATTTCAAATGTTGTTGACAGATACACTGATCGCTAGGTTTGTGTAGTCTCCTTCACTACCGGCTTCTTGCTGTGAAGCAATATATATCTGCACTCTGCCGTGATATCATTAAAGTGAATGAAATTTTATTTTTAAGGAAATAATTGTCAACTATATTATGGATCAATTGTAGTCAGAGAATGCCATTGTTTCATACGAGATATTTTTATTTTGTTCCCTAGAAGACGGTGCTAGTGCGCTATTTTCAATTAAACGAAATGATACATCAGTGCGAAATTAACATGGAAATTCTTAAACAGACCAAAAAGTAAAGTGTACGCTCACCAAAACTATATAGTATCTGACTAACATCACGTTTCGTTTAATTTAGCACAACTTTTCAAACATGTATGATTTAAAAAAAGTACTAGTATTGGAAGCAAGTTTTGTAGAACTAGGTACATTGTAGGAGTAGGTACATTGCCAGATCTAAAAATTCCAGGGAATAATAATTCTATAAAATATTATATCGTGTAATTTTCACACGAACTTCGTGTCCATTCGAATGTAGTGGCGTCAATAACAAAAAAAAAGAGTATCGCGTGCTTTAGTGTTTTGTTTTTTGTTACTATATTTTTTATTTTAATATTATAATATAAAAAAAAACAGAAGATATAGATGGCCACGGAAATGGTTGTTTTCAATTTAATGAAGGACTCGCATAGTTTGTATATATTTTAATAACAATGCGGTGAAAGGAAACAACCGGTCGGGAGCAAAAAACGCAACTGGCAGTGAAGTCAGACAAGTCAAAGGTATAAACTGTTCAATATCGCAACATGAGGAAAAACAATTTATCCGGTTATACATGAAATAAACAGAACGTTGTAACCTTGGGTGTTTTACTAGACGAGAAAAACCTCTGTATTGGCCTTCCAAACAAGGTTGTTTTATTTAATTTTCAACAGGGACCAGTCAGCGCCTAGATATATCCCCAATAACACTTGAAAACTAACGTTACTAACCCTCAGAATTTATTTAAAATTACTTTTTCCAATAAAATATTTTAAATAAGTGGGTTCCCTAAATAGATGTCAATTTCAGCGATCCAATCTGACAGAAAATCAATTTTTTTTTTTTTAAATTCGGAAAATATCGGAAATTTATTCTCTAAAGTGATACTTTGGGTTTTGAACTGATTTTCTTCAATCGTCAATTCTAGCAAATCTTGTTGATGGTATGAGGAAGTATAAACTTTCAAAATTGAGTTTGCATTCTGAAGAATTTGAGGTATATGGAAACGAAATGTGTTTAGGGATTGGTCTGTATGTGTGTATAATACCTTTATTTACAATACAAACAAGCGACATTTGAGTACGACATGGAAGTCATAACCTTTATTTGTGTAATTAGTGTGCGATGTTTGGTAAAATTGCTGGTGGCTATTTTCGAAAGATAATCGGGAAAAAAACAATTTAAGAGTGTCGCTTTTTCAACTGACGCATTGACCGACACCTTTCGTCTCGTCAGAACAGACAGTGAGTGATACCCGAACGGAAAAACGGAATATCTTGCTAGAGAGAGAGAAACTGTTTGCTAACTTCTTCTCAATATTCAAAGGGCGTTAAAAACACTGTGTTTCCGATGGAATAGAATTTAATTCTTCAATTTGTCACTGACCTCGTAAGCAGAAAAAGGAAGAGAAAATAAATGTCAAGTAATAAATAAATATAAAAAAACACAAATAAACAATGTGGCGGTGAGGGACAGAACTATCGCCTGAATGTACAACTATCGATTGAAAAGTCGACTAAAACAACAACATCAACAAATCAAAGTTAAACATAATATTTTAGTCATTACCCAACTTAATTACAGTGTACACCTTCCTCTTTAAATAGATTGTCATTAAATTAAAACTTTTAACTATGTATGCTTCATTATTCATATACAAACAACGAATATAATATATAGCATTTATTGAATATTCATGATTACGTTAATAATTTAAACAGCGTCGAGTTAAACTGGATGTGACGTCACCAGCTCTATAGATCTATATAGCCCGCATACACCTGGCAAATTAGAAAAAAAAATTAAACAGCAGAGTCCTGACTCGTCGGAACGGCCGACATACGAGTTAGCAAAACTGCTTCTGGGTCATAAAAAAACAAATTTTTAAGGTTCACTAAAATATAAATTTTAGAATTGCCGCTTTGTGGACATCATTAAAAACTTGTTTGTTGAGGAAAGGAAGAAGACTCTCCTAATATTTAGGAGCTGTCTTTTGGAATAGATTATATTTTGATAAAATAATTTATCGAATTTAAATATTTAAAGTCAATCATAAATGGGAAGTTTTGCGAATAATTTATATCTTATTTCGTTTCATTGACTGCTTGTAAGAGAAAATATTGCAACCGTGCCACATTATCGACATGCTCCCCTGAATATATTTAAAAAAACCGGTGTGAACATTCGACTCTCTCTTACTGCAATTCATCAGATTTAAATGGCAAATTTTTCTTCAATCTTATAATATTTCTAAATAGTTGCTTCTCTTCCATTTAATAACAATTGGACAATCTGACACTGACAAAATTACTTTTTTAAGGAAACCATACACTCTCCCTCCCAGAAAAGGTTTCTGTATTCATAATTAGTGAAACAAATTTAATGAAATCAGTTGGTGTTTTATGGATAAAATCGTAGAAAACTGAAATAACGAGTAAAAACGCACTTCCGGTCAACCGATTTCCTTCAAACTCAGAATTTTGACAACATATTTAATTCTAATTAAAATTTTTCACATTGTAGAGAGAAACACATTATTCAGAATTGTAGAGAGAAACAGTTTGTTGAGCATTATTACAATTCGTCAAGTGGAGCTGCCCAGCTATATTGAGTTGCCAAACAACACAGCGTACTAATCAGACTGTTCAGATATTAGGAAAAATACACAAAGTGTGTATAAGTAAATCACTGATAGCAAATGTTAAAGAAATTAAAATAGCAATTTAAGGGAAAACAAAACCTCGCCTCTATCCCAAATACCACTTCAATGAATTCTTCCGGAGAAATGTTTCAAATAAAAGTTGTAGCTCTTTGTATGTATCGGTATGTCGATATGTTAGGTTTAAAGTAAATTGTTGAAGCCGTTTTCAAAAAAACCAAGGAAAACTAAAAAAACCTGTTCAGTAAAAACGTACTTTCGGTTTTCCGATTTCCTTCAAACTCGGAATATTGGCAACATCATATCTAATTCTATTTATTATTATTAGATGATATAATCATTTAATACAGAAATAGCACTTTAGAGGAAAAGCTACCCCAACCCACCCCCGCAAAACACCCTTAAATGAAAATCAAAGTTGCAGCTTTTTGTATGAGTATTCGATATACTTAGTTTTTCAAGAAAACAGTTGGAGCCGTTTTCGAGAAAGTCGCAAAAAACTGAAATTCCATTCCTTCCTTTCGGTTAGAGAATTTCGACAAGTAAGTTCCTATCGGATCCTACGATGATACCTATACGGAATGTCGTTTTTTCGTTTTCGAGCGATACTGTTCACGTATATGCACACACACAGAAAGGTCATTTTCTGAAAGCCACTTTCTCACTTTCTTGACTCAAGAGACCTCTAACGTATATTTCCGGCAAAAACTCGATATCTAAAATTTGACAAGATTACAATACTCCCTCTAACCACAGTTCTAAAATGTGTGTGTTTATGTGGAGGCACATAAGTCAGGAGTGAGTTTGAAATTGTTGATTTTTGATAATTTTGTCTATGTATATTTTTCCAATTTTTTTTAAAGATAGTCTGGAAAAATTACAGTAATTACAATTCACAATGGAAAAACGAGCGAAAAATTTAAAATAGTTTTATTTTGAAAATCAATGATCTATTGCCCTTTAACTCAAACAGCATGTCGGACACATTTCCATGTAAGAAATTGTAAGTGCCTTACAAATCAACTTATCACCGCTGGACTGAACATTTCCTGCAGTAAGATGCTATAGCTGACTTTATTTGATCTGGTAGACCACGTACAGCCAGAACGGAAGTAAACATCAAACGTGTACGAAAAATATCCAAGAAGAAGCAGGACATCAACCCGCAGAAGGTCTGACGGTTTGGTGTTTCCCGGGACGTCATCGCAACGTATTGTGACATACAATAAATTTGTTTTCATAAACATAAATTTGTTTTCCATACAAAATTCAATAATTGCAAAAACAAGTTATTGAAGTTTAAACCCCTTTCGCGGCTTATAGGTCACCCTAAAATCTGGTTTCCCTAATCCCAGTTTCCAATAATCATAACATAAATATTGCAGAATACCAACCTCCAAGGATACCTGCAGGTGGCTGCGGACTACTGGGACCACCCTGCAAGCCGCCGGGTGTGTGTGGTGGGTTGCCCAACATGTGCGGAGGGGCTCCGCCGCCTGCGCCAGGCGCTCCGCCACCTTGTTGTGCAGCTTTCATCATCTTTTTGTATTTACTCCGTCGATTTTGGAACCAGATCTTCACCTATATAACAAACAAAAAAAATATTAAGAATGTAGAGAAACGGATTATTTTCAATATATACTATTTCTTGCAAAAACAATAGCGTACTTGGAAACTACAATAATTTCAACAAATTAATTATTACTTTCTCTCACTCCTAATAAGAAGAAGTATTGTGATGGTGCCAGATTTTCGAAATTGAGTTTTCCCCGGAAATACTGTTTTGAGGTCCCTTGAATACGAAAAGAATGTTTTTTGTTAGCTAATGGTCTGTATGTGTGTTTTGAGTGTGTGTGTGTCTGTCTGTGTGTGTCTGTCTGTGAGTGTGTGTTAACAGAATAATTAAAAAACGGAAAGTCACAGGCAGCTCAAACTTGCTATTCCACTTTGGTATCACCAACACATCAGATACGAACATTTCGGACAAAATCCATCAACCGGAATTACGACTTTACAGAATTGTTTTTCAGTTTTTCGTGGTTTTCTCAAAAACGGCTCCAAAAGATTGTCTTTACACTTCGTATACTATCTACACACAAAAATATCTATCACTGTGATGAATTCCAAATTTGAAAAAATCGGTTAACTAGAGCGATTTTACAGAATAGATTTTTGAGTTATTTGGAATTTTCTTGAAAACGGATACAACGATTTTCTTTAAACTTGTTATGCTTGCTGCACAGATAGAAACGTATCACTTTTATTTGAAACATTTTACTGGAAAAATTGATTGTAGAGGGGTATTGGGGTTGTGTCAATAAGTTTTAAATAAGCACGAGCTTTCTTGATTTTTAACGTAGAAGCTCCACGTAAGACCTCGAACGCGAAAGCTCGAACTTCATAATTCCATGTAAGCATCCTCCAACGTATCTAACACTAATATAGCGTGAAAAATCAGACCACGGGAAATGCGATTTTACTGAATAACTTTTTTTTTCAGTTTTCCGATTTTCTTGATTAAAGTCCACTTTTATTAAAACTTGGTCCAACATCTGCACATATTGTTTGAAATATTTTCCTGGAAACACTTGCTTTTTGGACGAATTGTGGAGATTATGGGTGACATTTGCACCCATAATTTATTTCATTGTAATGTACTTTTCCACCATGTGAATAGAAAATTGTATTAGTTTGGACCGGAAGATTACTTTTTCAAGTAGAATGTGAGAATTGCCTAAGAGAATGAGTCGGCGTTGTATTTTGTTTAAGTTATTTTTATCAAGCATAGGAAGTTAATTTTGATCCATTAAGAAGAAACGGCATCAAAAAACTGATTAGCTAATTCCCTTTTAACATATAATACGGCTGATAAGAAAAAACTTATTTTGTACCATAATACAAATTATAATATAAAATAAAACAAAAAGGAAGCCGATAGAAGAATAAAATGAATAAAGAAAAGATAAAAGAAGAGGTAATTTAAAGTAATAACAATCAGATGTGACAGCCAACACAGAATATTAGGTGTGCAACAAGTAATAATCGGGAGAGGACGGGGTTTCATTAAGAGATGGCCTGGGATATCAATATAGTGGAATAAAACAGCACTAACATTCGCACAGATGAGGAAGGACGGCATAATAAAAAGAGATTTCAAGAAATTAGGACATAAAATAAAAAAATAAAAAAAGAAAGGAACCAGGAAGTAAGATACGAACCGCTGACGGTGAAGAGGAGCGGTGAGACACCAATTTAATTTTAAAAACTACTAAGCGAGGGGCCGCGCAGCAACACATCTGTAAGTGCATAAATATCACTGTTCAGCGTCTGTGTGTGTACCTTCTGTTGAATTAAGTGACCAGTGAATTCTAGAGCTGACAAATTTAAACATCACAGGAAAGGATGTTTAAATTTTCACTGGCCCAGGTTGGGACCGACATGTTAGTGAGTGTGGCTCGTGTGTAGAGAGGGGCACCATCTAGCTGGGCAGTCACCAGCCGTTAGTACGCGACACACACACTAACATATAAAAACGTGTTTCACTACTCTCTTGACTGTTTAGATCTGTCCACAAAACTAACTTGTAAACTTGGCGAGGAGGTGGAAGTTCCCCTCCGGACCAAAAAAAGTCCACCAAGAACCCAATAAATCTAAGCACCTCTTCAATACAAAAACACACCACGCGTTTCTCAGAAGTTCTCTTTGCTCTTTTTCTTTCTTTATCTCTCCTTTTTTTTAAAATGTTCTTTTAAAAGGAAGAACTTGAGAGCGGCACTTTTAGAAAGAGTGCAACCTGCACAAGCACAAAACAAAACACAGTTGTACCAAACAGTCATATTCACGCACACACTGACGTGCGGTAAACAGTAGGAGAGGTTATGGAAAACACCTTTCTATTTAGGTAGCATTATTTATCTGTTGACATAGGTGATTCTTTGTAATATATAAGTATAAAAAATAAGACAAAACAGTTGATTGAATTTGGAATTTACACCAGTGATAACATGATTATTTATTTCTTTTATATATACATATAATTTTTTTTTTTGCCCCACAGCCTTCTTTATATTATTGTATAAAGGTTTCTATCCAAATCATTTATTCATTCTTTATGAATGTCATTTTTTTTTAAGCTGCTCAATTTAGTTATCATTTCTCATACAATGGGTTTTAAATTATATAATTTATTACGTTGCAAGTATTAAATTATTTTCATCAAACTTTAGAATAAATGTTCCGTAAAAAACACTTGTTTGGATTTAAAGATGAAGCAAAACTTCGGTTTGTAGCAAATTTACGGCCCGTCGCCCCTGCCACCCCTAGTCATGAACGACAGGACTTAGCTTAGGCGTAACTTTGTAACTTTGATTCAATAACAAATGTTTCGCCCTGAACCTAAGGAGTCTTTCGCGAGAAAAATGCAGATTCACAAAGAAAGTAAAAAGGAGTTTCACATTTTCTACTAAGTGGCAGAAAGATTCAGAATTAGTAGAAGGCCGCAAGCGTTCCATCCTTGGCCAATCTAACAGCCTCTTCATTTTTTGAATGGCCCCGTACATCGTCAGTTTCAACTTAGCCGCAGAATATGAAGGTTCGCCAAGAATTCCAGTTTCACTAGTAATTTTGATCTGACCTAGTCAGTCCGCTTCTGACGTCTTCAGAGCGGTTGGACTCTTCTAACCTTTGTAATAACTGTAAGACACAAATATTAACACCAGACATCAGAGATTCGAAGATAAGTTATGTTTTAGTTCAGTATTCTCAGTAGAGGATGACGTGAAAAGACTAGCTAAAGAGTCAAACTCACTGCGAACTAGAAGATCTACAGTGGCCTTTGGGGATATCACTGTTTGTAGAGGTCATTAGATATACAAGTAGAAGTGGCAGAGTATTATTAACTGTGGACACGCTTGACCCAAGTAGCTGCAAAGAATGTCTCGCTCTGTGGGCCCTACGCATACTGTGTGAGTCAGTTAATTGTTACTGGTGATGTTACCTGGGAATACCCTATATAATCTCAAGATCCCAGAACTGGGATCTTCTACCTTATCCACTTCCCCCTACAGAGATTCCCCGAGGTAAGGAAGAATGTTTCTGTCAAAATTATTCCTATGCAATAATAGGAATATAAACAAAATTTTACAATCATTAATTTACAATAATTTATATTCTAGATAATTCTATAAAAGGGTAACTCGTAAAGGAGATCTTGTTAGAAAACGAGCTTAGCCAGCAGAAATGATTCGGACAATTTACATAAAGGGTTTAGTACTTAAGGTAAATCAATATTAGATCATAAAATTAAATAAAGGAACAGTTAAAAAGTAATAAAATCAGAACAAGTACTATAGGGAGTGTATATACAAAATTGGTAAACAGTAAAGTGTCAGGTGGTAAAATCTAAGTAACAATAAGTAAGACGAGACCACCAATGGAAACATGTCTGAATGTACAGGTTATTTTACTTTTAATGCAAACATATTTTATTGAAAAAAAAAAAAACTAACCTAACAGATATTTGTTAAATAATTTTACCATTGTGAAGAATTTTTTTACCGTTATTTAGTCGCCATTTGTTTAGATTTAACAGCTGTTGATTTTTTCTTTATTCACTTCTATCAAGTAACCAGTGGCTTTGTTTTCTTGTTTCTTGATTTATAAATGTAGTTTTCTTTTTATTAAAAAAAATTACCTTCCAATTCCAGTAGTTTTTTTTAAGGAGTAAATAAAGTAGGGACAAGATTGTAGTTTTTTTTTTTTTAATTTTATTACTATTCCAAGATTTGATTATAAATAATATCGATCTGCCTTCAAATCGATTAGATCCTTCTTTTTTATTTTCAATGTAACTCAGTAGAGCCGTACGATACAAGATTCGATAAAGTTACTTACAGACACTAGTTTTTCCTTTTTTTGTTATTTCTAGGAAAACGTAAACATTTTAAAAAATTAAGAATGTTATGACGGCATTGCAGGCCCTAAACCCATTCTGGTCTAAGATTAAATTTTACACAGGTATCATATAAAAGCTATTTGATAAATTCCACATGATCACAATACTTTCGAAGGCGCAGAAAGAGAAAGTAAAAATGATGAAATATAGTAAGGTAAGAAGCAAGATTAAATTGTTGGAGCACTTTTCGAGAGAATCGTTTACAAAATGGGGAAAAACATTTCAGTTCACTGATGGATTTGGACTGAATACTGAACGTGTTGGTCCTTTTGAGATTCTCAAGAGGAATATTAAATTTAAACTTGATGCGAATTTTCATTTTTGAATAATATTCTTTACAAACACACAGAGAGGGGGAAAAGGCGAGTGTGTGTGTGTGTGATAGAGAGAGCACTTATAGAATTCAGGGGGGGGGGGCTCAAAATATGTATTTCTGATGAAAACTGTCCCCTCTTATAGCAGTAAGAGAAAGTAAAAATGCTTGGACAGAATTTATTTCAAATTGAAATGTTAAACTAAGTTATAATATTATAATACTTCTACATTCCAAGAGCCGAAGAGAAGGATGACACAGCTGAGCGTGTGGCGAGGCAGAGAGAATGACTACAGTTTTCTATATCAGAGTTGGTAACTTGTATGTGGAGAACTTCAATTTCTGATTGAGTAGGGAAAATTTGAAATTTTCTTGGTTTGTGATACCATTCCTCCTTAAATATAATAGTAATAATAATATTTATAAATGAGGGTATCAGTTTGTCCATGTGATCAAGTGACCAAACATAGGAATATTTTTATGTTGGTATTACTGGGCTACTGGAAACAAGAAGAGAACTGACGTTTGTGTGCGGTTGACCATAAGTTTTGGTTTTCAATAAAGTTTGACCACAGAAATATATTACGTTTATTTGTGTGTGTGTGTGTTTGTGTGGCCATAGCAACCGTCTATATTCTCTATCACTCTCTCTCTCTCTCAATAATACTAAGACTGGTCTTCCAATATTTCAGAATGTCAACATTTCCTCCCAAGGCTGTTTTTGGTTTCATTTCAATTTTTTATCTTTCTATTTTGATTCAAGGATACATCAACCTCAGATCTACTACCCATGGTCATACTGCAATATCTACCACGGTAATTCTTCCACAACTCGATTCTCTATTGTCTTGGAGCTAAGCTGGTTTAACACTGACAGACTAAAACTTTTCTTCATGAAACTGGAAGACAATACTGGAGGTGAAGTCCAAGATAAGTGCCCTTTCACCCACACCTGTCTCCTCATTCGCTCAACCATATAAACAGGCAAAATGAAATTCAATTCTACTGCGAAAAAACTTCAGCGCAAGTTTCCACTCCGTTTCTTGAGACATTTACTAGTATTTATATGATTAGTGAATTAAGCAGTTGGGGGGGGGGCGATATCCGAAGCTTAATAAATCCTCAAGTTTTAATAAATCATATTTTATGTTCAAAGTAGACTGTTAATTTTTAATAAAGCTCCAGGAATTTTTTGTTTTACTTTATGTATAATTGTCTCACACCCTCCACCTCTCTTTATATATATAAAGTTGTGTGGTAGTAAATCACCCCGGCCTATTGCTGTTGTCAGAATTAGTACTGCGGCCCTCCTAATGAAAAGTCTGATTGATCCCTGCGCTAGAAAGCTAGTCAGCTGCCACTGATAAGTCTTCTCCACTCTTCATTAGAGCTTTTTAAGCTTGATGGTTATAGACAGATGACCAAGCCTTTCGAAAATCTGCCTTTTTGAGTAAAATGAACTCTAATTATTTCAAAAATTTTTGAACTTATTTGAATCCCAGCAAAAGATTATGAAAGTCCTGGGTAACGAGGATGATGTTGCCAATTAAAGAACACAACTGAATGGCACGTGGCAACAACATACATACACACGGACGGATTTCTTTCTTCGTAAGTGATGACAATGCTGTTCTTATAGCTGATGTAGTGGAATCAACCCAGCATTCACCTGTATGTTGCTGCAATAATAGACTCACCTGAGGGCGCCTCCAATGACTCGCCAAACTGTACAGCGCTGGCGCAATGCATCAGAAAAGAGAGAGAAAAACGAACATATACACATATCATAACAACAGCAAACACCAAATCGTATCAATCATAAAACCAATCCCAGTAAACTATTGACCGTCCGCAGTGACCACATCTTGGCCACGATATCTTGTTTAACTAGTGAGCAAACATAATAAAAAAAGTAGAGAGCTCGAAAGAGAGAGTGAGAGATCGATGGACGCAAAAAACAAAATAAAGAAAGAAAATATGCGGGGGGGGGGGCAGATTCTTGTTCGGTCACTCACACTGCATTTTCTTCGGTCTTTTGTTATTGTAATATATATATATATATATAAAATATTTGTAACCAATGGAATATAACCTTAACCAGTGCTAACCACTTTACAGGATTCACTGCACCTGTGATCCATTTCTATAGCAAGATTAAACAGCTGATTAGGAAATACTAACAATATCTGATAAGAATTGCCCCCGTGAAACAAAACCAAACAAAATCCTGTATAAAACCATCACATGACATGCTCTCATTGCAATTCTCACGGATTACTGCAGTTTTCTTCAAAACTGGAATTATTACTGAATGTTTAGTTGACATCGGATTATATAGATAGCAGTGCTGTATATTACAGTTTAGAGGTAAGGCTATTCTCTCAACTTTCCCCAGAAATCTCTAAAATCAATGGATGCAACCAATTCTCGGATAAAAGTGATAAGCCTCTACTGTATAGTAGTTATCCAGTAGAAAACGTCAATTACACGTTGCAGATAATTTCAAGAAAATCGCGTAAAACTGCGACAATAACACCAAAGATGTAGTAAACTTGCAAATAAGGATGAAGGATATTGATGGGAACCTTGGTACCGGATAATCTGACCTAATTTAAACGCATTATCAAATTTTAGACTACTCTGATTTTTCATTATTGTAGCAGTATAACATTACCTTCAGAGTGTTTATATTATACTGCTCATCTAGGTTTCGCATATTGGAGGGGGGAACACTCTCAAAGGAATGCTTGGGGAAGTTGAGGTTTAGGGATATCTTAAGATATTGTAGTCAGACCGGTACACTGCTGGGGGAATTAGTATCATAATTAATAATAATAATAATAATATACTGCTCATACTTTATTTAAATTTCTCTTCCTGTTGATAACCGGAAGTGCCGCTTTCGTGACCAATTTTCTAAATTAAGTTTTCACCGAAAATACTACGAAATCCATCAACCACAATAAGTGTTTTTAATAGTATAATATTTATGTTTTAAATAATTTAAGTTTTAATAATATAATTGTTTTTCACAGTGTATAAACTGAATTTGCTCTGTGCCAGTCTGTGTTATCACACTGTCTGACAAACGCATCCTGAAGATGGGCGAACGCCCGAAACCGGTCGATGACCACAAAATGAAGCAGGATACCACGGAAAATGTCTCTGATGCTTTCCAGCTCTGCGGAACCAACCACCACAACAATAATTGTTTTTGCTTTAAAATTTATTTTTGGAGGATAATAGGGGAACTGCAAATAGGGTTATTTTCTGCTAAATTGGCCCTTCAGTGCAATCTGATGCCAAAATCTCTTACATAATGTTAAGATCATTAGAATTCATAGTTTGAAGAAAATGGATTAACCGAAAGTATGATTGTTTTTTGGCATTTGCTCGAGAACCCTCCAAGATTTTCTTTAAATTTGGAACGCTATCTGCACACACACACACACACACACACACACATATATATATATATATATATCTCACCTTTATTTTTGTAAAAATCGATTTCAGATAGTAGTGGGGAGTTTGGGACGCCGCCTGGTGGTGCACAATGTAGTCACATTCAGGTACACTGTATGCTCTACAAACCAACCAGTATAATACCCAGCACATATATTTTCAAAAAATGATAGGCACAACTAAACTTTTAGCCAAGTTTAAAGGAATACTGTCACAATCAGAGTTGTAATAACTCTAGCAAGAGAAAGTGGTGAGGGGATGTTTCTCAACTGATTTTTGTTTTTATAAAGAAAACGAGTGTTTATTTAGCTCTTGGGTTGTTCACCAGAGTTCAGCCTAGTTTGTTTTCTTCTTAGATAAATCAGCAATAAATAATGAGACTAACAGACAATTTATAATTCGTTGTTGAAGAGGCTGTTAGTATGGAGAGTGATAAACCGTTATTAAAATGTCCTTATTTACATGTAACTAACTACAGAGAAATTATATTGATAACTTTACAAAGAAAGTGCTATGATAATAGGTGGCTGTGATGCGTGCGCAATAGTTGGTACGCAGTGTAGGAGGTTCACAGAGGAACAGAATTATATTTAGCCAGCTACGAATAAGATTGTGCCGATTGGTTCAGTTAGCCACCCGTGTTCAGTATTTATATATCTGTAGACATGTGTGTGGGGGGGGGGGGATACTGAGGCAGCCAGCATGACGACAGCAAATATACTTTGGCGAGCCGAAGCTTTTTCACTAAAACCAGAAACAGAAGAACGGAGCCGAACTAGCACAGAGAGCTATCTTAATTGGATGCCGCACATTGCAGCTTTGTCGGCAATGTGGTTGCCGCAATAGATACGTCCCAATGTCGTTCGTTCCCACCATACCCCACCTCGCCCCGCTAACACACAGCACTTCAGACAACATAGTTGGTTGTTATATACCACTTCTACTTCACTGTTCTCATCTCCTTACTTATCCACGTTATCTAAGGTTTTGTGTGTCTATGTAAAACCAGCTGCCTAAGTCTAATAACGCTCTCCAACTATTTGCCATTTAACACGGTAAATCCGCTACTTATTCAAAGGAACGTGTAGAACGCTAAAAGCCCAGGAATAAAAATGCATCAGAGAAACTTCTTACTAAATCATTATCATCATTTTTTCAAAATCAATATGAAAAGAATTATTTCAGATTGTGGTGGCTAGGTTCGCACAGCTGGGAAGCAGCAGAGATATTTTCCAAGATAGCCGGCTCCATTTTACGGTCACCGACCGGTTTCGCATGTTCGCCCCTCACAGTCATTGTACAAAGCAAAACAGAGTGTGTAAACCAATTTTTCCCTCTGCAAGTCTGTGTTATAACACTATTTATCAAGTCATCCTCAACTTCTGAAACCGGCCGATGACCACAAAATTAATCAGGCTGTATATGGAAAATATCTCTGAAGTATTTCAGATGTTGAAGATGCCGATTCTCCAGGAACACATATTTTTATTTAGTCTTACCTTCTTAGATGCAATATCGCTTCGTATCAGTGTTCAAAACTGAAATTTCCCTACACATATATATATTTCAAAAACAGGGACTTAAAGAAAGTTAAAGAATTATTTCAAAAACAAACGATCACCACTTTCCTTTACCATCATTTCCACAGGGAACAAAGAAAAATGTTCTTTAAATTTAGTATTCACTGAATGTATATATTTGCTTTTGTATATATTAAATAAATGTTGGGTACATTACAATGACAGTTCATGATAGGAAGCTCAACATGGTGGCCCACACCAATGGAAATGTTTCAAATAAAAGTGATAAGATTTTTATAATGTAAAATTAATTATATTAACCAGTTTAAAGAGCATCGATGAAGCCGTTTTCGAGTTTATCGCCACACAAAAAAGCTGAAATTACTTTGGAAACACTTGTAGTTAAACGATTTTCTTTAAACTTGGTATTGCAACTGTGTGTTTAATTTTCGTTTCAATTATACATGTTGTGGAAATCACTCAAATCACATTAAAATGGGATCAGCTGTATCTAAATGGAGCATTAAATTTGTGCTTAAATTTTTGTTTTTGAGGCTTTTTGTTCATATACCCAATAATTAAGAGAAAGAAGGAGACAATAATCACGACTTTCTCTTACTGCAGTTTACAGAGATCTGTAATTGACTGTTTCTCTTCTAGCCATACAACTCTCACTAGTTGGTTTAGTTTGCCTTCAAGGTTGCCATGAATGGAGGGGTGAATCTGAACTTTATAAAAACTACTTTTTTGAGAAAAATCATAACTTTACTCCTCCCCCCCCCAAAAACTTCTTAAGAGAATTTACTCGACAGACCAATTCAAACAAAAGTGATAGGTCTCTGTATGTATGGTTAGTATAACAAGGTTAATAAAAGTCGTTGGTGCCTTTTTGGAGAAAATCGCAAAAAACTGAAAAAAACTGTTCAGTAAAGTGGTACTTCCGGAGAATCAATTTTCTTCAATTCGGAATTTTATTATCACATTTCTTTGCAATTAATATTATGTAGATGACAGAATGATCATCTACATAATAACAATGAAAAACAAGAGAAAACATAATTCCATCCCCCTCCCACCCGTAAACATCTCTTAAATTAATTTTTCCGAAAAAAATATTAAAAATAAAAGTTGTAGCTGTTTGTATGTGTGTAGGTTATGGAAAATCGTTGGAGCCATTTTCGAGAAAATCGCAAACAACTGAAAAATCGATTCAGTAAAGTGGTACTTCCGGTTGACCGATTTTGATCAAAACCTTGTCGGTCCTATGCTCGGGCGCTTAAGTTATAAATATAATCGACCTTTGCTATTTTTTTTTTAATAAAAATAATAAAAGTTCGTGATATTCTAATAAAAACAAAGGGCACAGCTAGCGTGAGTTTTGTCATCGATCACCATCAGAGAGGAGTCTGAACACCAACAGTATACAGCCAGAATAGAGGAAAACAACACTGTCTGTGTGCTTGAAGTTGGTCTAGGTTTTATACCGCACGATAGAGACATTACACTAAACTTATTGAATACTATATAGGTTATACAGGTTTCAGCGTGAGGTTCATACTGGAGGTGGTTAGTTCACCGCCGCCCACCAATAGAGGCATCGTCGATGAGTGGAGGGGTACACTTGACTACAGTTGGGGGCTGGGTAACCAGGGGAAGAGGAAAACTGGAACAGACGACTGGAAATGAAAAAGAAAATTAGCACGCACCAATGAAATATAAAATAACTTTGTGTACAGACTGTGTGTTGGTTGTCTCTCTCTCTCTCTCTGTACTAACAAATATAAATATTATAGTTTGAATATGGTGGAAGGACAGAACTGGAGGATGTTTTCGCATTTTGAAATATTTCTCTAGTGAGAGGATTGATTAATGGCAACAAGTACTGAACTATGTCGCTGACTGCACACTACAAAGTAATGTCTTCGCATCCATACACCAAAATTGTGAGGTTGCCTGAATCAATGGCTTAAAAATTTCACTTAAATTATCTCACATTGGGTTCTTATTTGCAACCACACAATAGATTTTCAGGTCGCAGTGCAATAATCCCCTACAACAATCTACAACCAAAAAAAATCTAGTATGAAAACACTCAGACGACTTCCTCGTACTACTATTTACATAGTAATAATTGACTAATTCCATTTCTAATTCTAATTCTAACATATATTACAACAACTAGATGTTTAGTTGCTTTCAATTTACATTTTATAAAAAAACTAGCTAACCCGGCCACGCTTCGCTGTGGCTCAGTCTGATTTTTAGGAAAGTAAACAGAAGTATTACAGTTAACATAGATTCAGCAAAAAAACCATCATTCAATTTAATACCCTACTTTGCGTTGCTGTGCACTGAAAGGAAAGAAAGAAAAAATGTTTTTAACTGAATGTCTTTTTTTATTGTAAAGCTAGTGAATGGACTATATTTTTTGTTTGCCCGTTTTCTGCGATAACATAAAGATCACATGGTTTACCGACTCTGGAGCATGTGACATATAATTGCCCATGAGAGAAGCATTCGTTTTTTAAATTCAAACCGCACATTGCAAAGTTTGTCCTTGCGTTTTATTGATAATCATAGCGAACGCAAGCCGTACTGGAAATTGAAGTCGTTTGATCTCGAACGGCATATCTGTCGGAAGGAGTGGTATTTGTGGAAGTAGTACGTCTTCACCTTTATGAGGTCCAATGAGAATTGTTGCTTCAATCAGATTATTCATCAATTTTTTAACTGCTGATTGTGTACCATTGCATAACTTTGGCTGAATGATGTTTCGGAGTAATATAATTGACACTCTAATTTTCAAATTTAGAATGTGAGGCTGAAATCCGGGAACATCGAGTTCATCAAGAAATTCCCTACTTCACTCTTCACTACTTCCCGATAAAATTCACTACTTCACTTTGATCCCTCACGGAGTCAATGGATTGTATGTCACTGTTTCACCTGCGATTCTGTTTAGAATGATGTTGTTCATATCGTGTACCTCGACATTTTTAGCGGCTACAATGGCTCTTCCGCTTAACCAAGCGTGATTTTGATAATTTGTTTCGAAGCTTTGGTATTCCAAAGACAAGGTATTCCTAGTCTACTAATTCTTCTTTTGTAGAAATTATTCTACAATGTTGCAGAAATTAGATGGGAAGGTGATTTTTCCCGTTTCTAGATTTGTAGGAGCAGTGCTGTTACCGAGTTCGAGTAATTGTCTTGAAAATATGGTAGCTGTTGGATCGTTTTGAAGTTGAACTCTCATATTTGTTGCTAAATGATTTTTTTTTACTGTGCTCAAAAGAGTTGAATATTTCAAGCAGACATGCAATTCATCAGCTGGTGTTGAGCGAGGTATTACTGGAAGTCACCGGATAGTAACACCAATGCTCCACCAAATGGAACCTGATTAAGACGCGTCTTTCAATGTATGGTCTAATGCTTCCAGTGGCTTCTTATAAAGCCATTGTACACTCATCCCATACAATGATTTTGCAAGCCCGAAGAACCTTTCCCATTCTGATGTTTTAGAAATGTTACATGTTAGGTTCTGTGAAGTGTATGTTTTTGGTACAGTTTAAGAGCTGAATGCGCTGTTCTACCTCCATTCCATCAACGTAGCAGCAATACCTGAAGAAGCAAGTGCTAACGCAATATGGCCCGTTTTGAACGGATTTTAGCTCAGATTTGCCCGGCGTGGGAAATTCTAGAATCTCCCTTTAAGTTGAAGGAAAGGGCCGCCGAGCGCGCACCATCGCAACGTGTCTGAGTCTGTCTATTTCTCCCAACCTCTCGAAACGCTCGGACCGTCGGAGTAAAAAATATATATAAACACTCTTATATAGAAATGCAACGTTGTGTAAAATTTCAAGTCAATCCATCAACTACTTTTCGAGTTTTGCGGCCACAAACGTACGGATGCTGAATTTTTATATCTAGAGATCACAGTTAAACTTTATAAAACGACTTTTATCAGGGAAGCATAACCTTACTTCTCCACCGAAACCTCCCTTATTTGAATTTTACTCGTACTACAGCTCAGGGCAAACTCCTAGTTTGCCATTTAAAACAAAAAATAACTTCCGCAAAACTCGGTTTTAATTATATGTTCAACAATCTTTCAACGGAAAATAAAATCTCTTTTTCAGATAAATGAAAATTTGTTAATTCAGTTTGTAGATCCACAGTGCGCTATGCTGCCCAGGTCGAGGGTTTAATGAATTCAAAGAAGTAGAACAATTTCAAATATTTGCATTAAAAAAATTATTAGCACTTCCACTGAACACCCCGAATTATATGTTATTTTTAGAAACAGGCCTATCCCGATTACATGGTTATACATTTTATTTACACACAAATTACTTAATAAAAACACTGCAAATGACGAATAATAGACTTCCTAATAGAATAACCAATCATGCTACAGCCAATAAACTATTATGGTATAGGGAATGGACAAGATTATTTAACAAAACTTTGGATTTTGAAAATATTGAGTGTTTGCAAACCCAGATGTATGATATAGTTAAACTTTTAGAAACAAACAGGAAACAAATTTGTATAAATAGAGCGCTAAATTCTAACTATCATGCAGTATACAGTAAATTGAATTTTAATAATATACCCTCGTATCTAGAAAACTGTTCAATAAATATTGTTTCAAATTTGTTTAAAACAAGAGGGGGTTTACTAAATTTAAATTATCAACCCCGGGTTGAATCTAGAATTTATGAATGCTCTCTATGTAACCGAAAGGAAATAGAAGACGTTTGCCATTTCTTAGTACGTTGCCCAGTGTTGTCAGAGAACCCAGTTTCGAAGACGGTTTCTAAGTAGATCATTCTTAGATACTCAAGAATGTTTGGATTTTTTAAATGGCGCTAAATACGTTATATAAATACGTAAGGCTGGCCGCCATGCGTTACAGAGATGAATTAATAAAAGAATTCAATTTTAATTAATTAAAAGAGATTATTTTGTTATTGTTGGCTTTTAGGTACATAGGTAATATATCCTTTAAAGTTATGTTTATTATTCTTTAGTTTACAATGTAATTAGTGTTTTGTTCGTAATATATTCGCATTATTTGTAATTCTTCTTATTTTAACTCTTATTTTTTGAAACATTTGTTTAGTGTAAAGAAAATTACTATTGTTTGTTTATTATATAGATATTATTAGAAAGGCAAACTCGGCAGACGGTATTATATTATACCATTGCTTTGATGTATTGGATTGTTTTACTCAGTTTTAAAAGAATTTTTGTATAATTTAAAAACATCTTTATCTATCTATCTATCCATCTATCTATTTGATTTTTTCGGAAGAAGTTTCAGATAAAAGTGCTAGGTCTGTGCATGTATAATTAGTGTACCAATTTTAATCAAACTTGTCGCTGTTTTTATAGAGAAAATCGCAGAAAACTGAAATAACTGGCCAGTAAAAACGCACTTCCGGTCAATCGACTTTTCTTCAAACTCGGAATTTGGCAATATATTTAATTCTGATTAATATTGTATTAGCACTCTGTATGTGTAGTTGATATATAAAGTTTAAAGAAAATCGTCGAAGGTGTTTTCGGGAAAAATCTGAAAAACTGAAAAAAATATTCAGTAAAGTGGTACTTCCGGCTAACAATTTTGACCGAAACTCTATTTTGATGGAGCTTAAACTAAATATCATGTTTGAACATTCTGCGATTTTCACTATTTGAGTAGTTGAGCTGACCACACACATACACACCAGTTTCTAAAATAAAATAAAAAAAAAAAAAAAATCGGAATCTGGGGACCTCAAAACGTATATTTCCAGTGAAAATTGTAATGATTAAGAGAAATTGGTGTGAATATTTCACTCTAGATCTTTACTGACTCAATTCCTCTTTTCTTTCTCTACTGTTTTCTCCTTATAATGTTTTAGATTTAAAAAAAATATTTTTGTTATATATAGTGTGTGAAGCGGCCACTAGTTGGTTCTACTAGTCAGAGCACGGAGTTTTTACAAGCTCAGATATATCCCGAACACCAGCTACCACACAATTTGCAACAATTAGAGTATCACATATGGAGAACATCCAGGAGATGAACTGTAGCTGTGTGAGTGTGTGCAGTGTACAGGGTGATGAGGGGGGTGCCGCCGCTCTGGTTAGCCTTCTCTCCGCAAGTAGGGTAGTACGTGTTTCAGACCATCTTCTTATATGTGCCTGTGAGTTTGGTTAGCGTATATACTTTCATATAATGATGATAATAATAATAATAATAATAATAGGTAGAAGTAATAATAAGTAACAATAATAATAATAATACAGGCAGGAAAGCAGAAAGTCTTGTTCTCTTTTTAAAATTCTGGTTAATTTCACCAAACCAGCTGGAGATTTCCAGTTTTACTAGCGGTTTCTTTTTTTTGTCAACCCCAACTATGTTGTAGCAAGTACTGAAGTAGTGTTCTAATTCTAGTTTACGTACTTATATATAAACAACAAACAATAAGAAGTCAAAAAAAAATTAAAATAAAAATATCTGAAAACGTAAACAAAACGATATCAAATATTCAAACTATGTAATATTTATAAAATCGCCGGATGTGTAATTAAAGTTTACAAATGAATTTCTAACACACATGGTCCGCAGCAGTGGCTGGACGGTATTAGAGAATTGTGTCGCATAGCCTTACTTCTTTTTCCTTAATTCTGACCGGTTTCGCGTTTCCATCCTTCGTCAAGTTTGTTTTGTAGCGACGTGCACTTCTACTTTCAACATTTCTGTGCACACGCTGACAAAAACGCCGCGACTGTGGGAGTATGTGAGAGGTTATACAATATTATATACATATGAGGCGCATATTTAAATTAAGGACCGTTTTGAAATTAGAAAAACTAAGTTATGTGTGATTTATTAGGATCAAATAAAATCTACATGTTTCTCTATTTATTCCACATAGTAATAAACTAAGCAATAAACATTTCTGTTAGCATGTCACCTCTTTTCTTGTCCTAATGGCAACAAGTGGGCTGCTAACGCTTTGTATCTGTGATTATAATATTAGTCTTTAGTTCATAATCATCTCCTAACTGCTGCGATAGAAGACATTTCTTTTAAATACATGAACGGGATGGGTGCTAGTTTCCCAGTTTTGGGAACAATTTTCTGACGAAATTGTCACAAAATTTCAAATTTCCAGCTAAACTTCTCTTAGAAAAGTCACAGTTTGCATCAACAATAATCTGTTGTTATGATTTTTCTTGCAGAAGAGCTGCTTAGGACTTCTTTACTTCGGGGAGAGGAGGGGCAAGATGAATGCCATTATTGTTTTGTCTCAACGTTTGTAGAAAAACTGGTCCCCCTTCCCCCGAGTGATAAAGTGGCTCTAAACAATCATTCTCTTCATCTTGAACCTCACTATAATAACAGAGATATTTTCCTTGATAGCCTGCTTTTTTAATGGTCATCGACCGTTTTCGGGCGTTCGCCCATCTTCAGGATATTTTTGTCAAAACAGTATGATAACATAGACTTGCAAAGAGCAAATTTAGTTGATGCACTCAATGTGTGTATGACAATATATGTATACAATCAATATGAGTGTATCAACTAAATTTGCTCTGTGCAAGTCTATGTTATCACACTGTTTTGACAAAAATATCCTGATGATGGACGAACGCCTGAAACCGGTCGATGACCACCAAAAGCTGCAGTCTATCACGGGAAATATTTCTTTAACTTTTCTGCAACTTTATCTTTGGCGTTTTAGTTTCGGGTAACTAACACAATGTTCTTTGTAACTTACATTTTTCTATCACACAACTTTATTTATCACAACGTCATAAATAATGAAAGATCAGAAAATTTGATGATAAATCTGAAATCGTGTTATATCGATCTTCGCGAACTGTTGTGCATACTTATTCCACCAGTAATCTGTTCTATAACGTTGGGAGGGTTTTTGAGCTATGCTGTTCACATACATACACACACACACACAGAGTTTATTTTCTACATACCACTTTTTTGGACGGACTCAAGAGATCTCAAAACGTGTGTTTCCGGTGAAAACTCGATATCAAAAATTTGACAAGATTAAAATACTTCCTGTAGCTGCAGGTAGAGAATGTAAAAACGGATAACTCACTACTGGCATGAAACATGAACTGACTGCAGCAATATGGCCAACAGCAAGCTATTGAATCATGTATAGCTGCTATATGCATTCATTATATCGCGTCCTAAGTTGTATTGGTGCAATTCCAAACCGAATTTATTTTCATATATTTTAAAATTAAAACCTCGTATTTTGTATGGAGACTGCAGAAGAAGTCCATGTTTGTTAATTAAATGTAGATGTGTCAAAATTGTGTAGAGAAGTACTGGCAGTGTTTACGAAACTACATATTGTGATTCAAGAACTACTGCAACTCTCAAGTGACCAATCAAATTGAGTATTTAAAGTTAGAATCATACAGAAAGCAGTCCTGATTCTTAAATGCCGTGAGATATCAGAACTGTATTTTCCAAAAATTAAAGAAAAGAATTTTTTTTTTGTTGGAGTTGCACAAAAAAGTTGGGCAAAATTTAGCCGGAAGTGCTAATTTAGGAGATAGCAGTCCAGTAACTGTGGTCTTCCCAAAAATGGCTCCAAATACAATATTTTTAAGAACTTTGTGTTTTTTAGAAGTCCATCATTTTTATTTGAACTGTATTTTCTTCGAGAGTTCTGGGAAGTGTGTGTATGAAATTGAGAAAAGATGTAAGAAAAAGCTTGGTGACTGTTCCTCACCAGCGTGTTCATACATCTTCCACGGGTATCTTGCTCTTGGAAACAATAATATGAAGATAAAAACAATAGACAAGAAAATACAAACAGAAAATAAAATAACCACTAGTTAATTTATTTATCAGCTGTTTAGCCAAAGTCAGCTTAATTAAAAATTTAATACCATAGAAGTCATACGAGGAACATATGTTTTTGTTGCTGGGTGTGTATGTACCTATGTGTACGTACGCCTTATATATGTGAATCAAGTAATGGTCGTTATAACATTTAAATTTTTTATAAACTACAATGTGTAGTTTAGTGGCGAGCGGGGGGGCGTATAAAAACGGACGATAATTTTACACAAACATATGGTTAGTGAATTGGTAGTTAAAAACTAAGCGAACCTAAGCATCGATACTAACTTATTGGCTGTAAGCCGGTGTGTGTGTGTGTGTTTTGACCTGGTTATTACATCAAACACAAAAAGGGAGGAAAAAAAGAAAAGAACCAGTAAAAATACAAGAGGAATATTAAATAATTTAGCAAGTTAAAATGGGTATTAATATGAAACAGACCATAATGGTGGACATTGTACAGTTAAACAATTATTTTCCATTCAATATATCATATTTATATATAACTGATGCAAAATAATACTGTGTTATATTAGTTTTAGTGAATTTAAAAATAATTATTGGTGTTTGAAATTTGGTAGAATTAGATATAATTTCCAATGGCAAATAAATCAACAAACGCTGATTCAATTTTTTTGATTAATACAAGAGTTTGCATGTCTGGAAAAGCCTAGACCAAATAATTACACACATCGCATACCTCTGCGGGCCGTACATGAGTAAATGAGTTGTGGTTGGAGATAATGTGACGGTTTTATTACGTTGGGATACTCACAGGATGCCAAGATGGTGCAGAAAACGAAAAATGGACCATCTCTGTACAACTTTACCAACATATGTTACCGCAATAAAAAAGGAGTTCGCCAACAAATCCTTTATTGTTGGAGCTCTAAATTTATCTTAAAATTTGTAACAGTTAATTAATGTAAAAATAACTTCGATTTCTTTGTTCATTACGAGATTAGATTATATTCTGGGGGAATAGGTTACCCGACTTCTATTGTGGCGTCACCACTTAGAGTACCCTTTCAAGCCCTATCTGTTCTATTAAACTAAGGAGTCTCGAGAGAAACTTTTGGGTGAAGCTTACAATGCTTCAGTTTCTCCTTCCCAAAGAGGAGAAACACAGGTAATTATTCCTATATCTTCTTCTTTCTTGCAAAACCTATACAGACTACCATCCGTTGCCAGGCCCCTGCAGTGCGTATGCTTATCAAGTCTGTAGTGGCCAGTAAGGAGACCCACAGATATCCTTATAACCGCACGTCCTTGTTGGAGTAATTCTGCAGTTAGCTTGGGCGAGTAGCTATTAATAAACTTTTTCGCCTGCCTATGGACTGGGGTTTTAATCTACCATTTTTGTGATCGATCGAGCACCCATGCTCTAAAGGTTGCATTCCTGAGGCATATTGCAATGCCGCAGAAAGGTTCAGGTTCAATGAAGGTTCCATTAGAGCCTTCGTAGGCAAGGCGATCTGCCGCCTCATTGCCCTTATAACCTGAATGCGGGTAACCAAGCTAAAATAATCTTATTTTCCATGAGTATCTCCAAGCAATCCCATCCCAGCCTCGAGCTGACCTGAACGAGCTAATTGCTTGCAAAGCCGCCTGGCTGTCTGAGTAAATGGAGTTTTGACCTCCTCGTCTATTTATCTCAGTAGGACAGCTAATTATTACAACTAACTCTGCCTGAAAGACTTTAGCTAGCTTACCTAGGCTTACAGAGATGTCACGCCTCGGAATGGTCCCGTACAACCCGGCTGCCACTCCTCCTTCCATTCTTGAGCCGTCCTTGAACCACACTGTAATTTAGGAGGCAGTAATATTTTTATTTCTGTAAAAGCTTCCGGTACTGCTGTACTGTTTCAGATTTTCGAAATAGAGTTGTTCACTCTATATATCTCTGTATTTACGAAAAACACGTTTTCATTAAAAGCTCTCTTGTTGTGTATGTGTATGGTGTGTGTGTAGGCGGGAAGAGAACTATCGAAAGTACAAAACATTCAAACAGTTCTGTTGAAACATTCAAAAGAGCAGAGAGAAGAAAACGAAGAGCTTAGTAGATAAAACCAAACTTAATATTCTCTTTAGGTTGTAATCGAGGATATTTAACAAAGGTTTCGATTAAAATTCATCGATTAGAAGTCCCACTTAATCGAATAGATTTTTTTCAGCTTATCGCGATTTTATTTTCCGTGAGTGGGCTCAAACAATTTTCTTTAAACTTGGTATACTGAATTTAGGGTTTTGTAAAGGACAGGGCTCGGATCGGTAGGCAGCCATCTTAGTTAAATTTCAATACAAAATGTGGTACACTACTATTTGTAATAGTGAGAGCGTGTATAAACTTTTAGTTTAAATATTCCAAATTTGAAAGAAGAAAATTTGTCAATTGGAAATTAATACTGATGAATTTGATTCCATTCTAAATTACAACTTTAAAATTTTCATCTTGCAAGGCAGTTAATTAGATGCACGCGACATCTATCAACCTGATTCGATCCTAGAGGTTGTGTGCCAAATCTTAGACCTGAGTATCGATCCAGAAGTGTCAGTCGATTAATTTAGTATCATATAAAATAATTCAATATATTAATGAAAGCAGGAGTGAAGAGTAGAAGTTAACCCAATCTCTGTAGCAAGGTTCATCTCCAATAGCAAATCAGAATAATCTCTGTTTCTGTCATGCACAATGAGCGTAATTTTCCATTAATTTATTCCGTTTAAATATTTATGATTTGCATCTTTTTAACATATTTATATATATTGAATAACAGCAATAAAGAAAGAAAAAAATAAGTTAATCCTCGCCTCACAGACAAGATATTCTGCAAGTTTTTAATGCATTCCAACTACTTAATCATATGTGATAAAAGTAATTTGTATTTGTGCGAACTATATACACTTTCACTTGTTTCTTTCAAACAGTTGACGTCAATTATACAATGTTACTGCGTACCTAAGCCGATATGATTTCCCATGCCCTCAACACAACAGGTACTAGTGTGCAGTAATAGAAATTCGGCGCACGAATTCTGAGTCAGAATCAAATGAACGAAACAATTTTTTTTGTTTTGTTTTTTGTTTACACTTCTTCACTTTCGCAACTCTTAAATTATAGCAACAAGCAAACGAGATGGCATAAAGTAAAAGTAGCAAAACTAAAACAGAAAAAAGGTAAGTAAAGAATATAAGGAAAAATAGATTGATATAAAGATAAATAATAAGATAAAAAGACATCGTGGAATTGAACGAGGGCCATCCCTTCCTTTCTATAAGTCAATAAATATCAGGTAATAATGAAGCTAATCCAAGGATGTCCTTCTACATCCAGGTGTCCATCGCCTCCAGCAGGTCGCGCGACTGTCGGCGTTTCAGCCCTCAGCAGGACGAATTGTTTAATTTGGGACAAGTTGTTTGGTTGGGCTGGAATAGTTTCACTTTGGTTGTTGTTGAAGGATTGCGCCAAGGATCTTCGATTGGACGGACTACGGGACTAAGATTGGATCGCTTTGCTGATTCGTACAGTTCGAGCCCGTAAGTTCAGATTGAAGAGAGAGCAAGGCTGTGGACAGTGGTTAATTAAAAGCAAATTTAGTATTTTGTTTGGTTGTACAGTGCTCTCATGAAGCGATCTAGGACTTTTTTTGCATGAAATCGTGGGTTGGATTTTCTAATTTTGTAAGAAAATCTAGAAGCATAAAAATATGAATAAAGAAGGAATTTAACCTCTAAAAACTTATTAATGTTTATGAATTTATTATTTTCTTTTCTTTAGATTTTTCTTCTCTACTTTGTATTATTGCTGTATACTAGTGTACATTGTTCTATTCTACGAGTGTTAGGCGCGTATAACCTTTGAGTTTGAAATATATTTTCCTTATCTTTTTTCTGTTATTAAAATAACATCAACTTTCGGCTGTCGAATTTTCCAAGCGAAATAAATTACCTTCTCTTAAATAGTATACATTATTTTCAAATAAAGTATTATTATTACTATTATGCTTTTCTCTTCCTCGGTTTTTGCTGTAACGAAGAACCGCGCGGCAAGCAAGGGAGCTCATGTTTCTTGTTCGAATTTTGGAAAATGAGGAAAAAATAAATGTTTTTTTAAATTTTATTTTGAAATTTACAATCTGCAAAACAATATGTCAAATAAGTAAATAGGATGCGAGATATCTTGGTGTGAAGAGTCGGAACTACCCAATAGTAGCACTCTCTAAGGGATGCCGTACTGATGCTTGATCAATTACGAATAAAATATCGAGGCCACTGGCGGTTCAAGCGGCGTGGAGAATTGTCAGGGATAGTTGTAGAGGCTAGAGAGACTGTACAAATGGATTGGAGTAGTGAGAGAGAGCGGTGTAGTGTTTGAGGCATTTTGTCTTGGCAAGTTGTTGTACGAAAGGGATGTTCAGATCATTATGAAGAGTGAAATTGGAGACAAAGTCAGGAGCGTCAAATATCTGTCCAAGTCTGTACAGTTCGTATGTTTGTAGGTTTGGCTAAACCCCACAGTTCTAGCTCTACATATATATTCAGTTCCGTGGGTAATTTAGATCGTCTGCCGAGAAGTCTGTAAAGAAGTTTATTTAGTCATTGGTTGTCTTGTAAGTCTTGTGTGTGGATTCCATGTGAGTTGTTTTTCTATGAAGAGTCCAAGGTAGCGCACCAGATCTGTAACAGGTAGAGTATTGCTGTTGAACAAGACAGGGGGGAGATAAGAACCCCGCCGAAAACGTGGCACGTTGGCATTTTTGTGGGTTCATTTTAATTCGCCACTTTTTTGCCCATGTTTCATGGCGTGTAGATGTGTCTGTAATTTGTGTGAAGCTGATGTGTAATTTTTGCTGGTAGCTAGTTTGGCGATGTCATCTGCACATGAACAAAGTTGTGTGGATGGATGTGTAGGTATGTCTGACATGTAAAGTACGGGGCCATGAAAACTCCCCTGTGATACTCCTCCACCAAATGATGAAAAAGGAGAGATTACTGTGCCACTGCTGACTTGGAAAAACTAAAGATAAGAATGGGAATGAACAAGTATAAATAAATAAACAGAAATATATTAAGGAAATAATATATAATGGCAATAAAAATAAGTTTGTCAAAATATAAACAAGTAAAGCCCTTAAAATAGTAATAATAATGTTGACTGGTTGAATTGTGGTTAATATGTGGACAAATACACGATTTTGGGGAGGCCAGTTTCTTTGAAATACCAACATTTAGGCTTTGCTTCAGCTAATATTTCGTCAACACCTTTTATGTCAGCCCATATTTTTGGCAGCCATTATATTATCATTATTTAATGTGTAATCGATATTAAATCAGTGATGTAGATCGAATAGCTAGTAGCTCTTGTCGAAAATGCGTTCGCGAATTCCTAGTCCCTAACAAAAAATAGTTTAGAAATTATAAAACAATTGAGACACAACTAAACATAGCTGGTGCAGTCTGACGAGCTACTGAGAAACAGTCAGACCTCTCTCTCTCTCTATACAGTCATGATAATAACAATAATAATGTATCTACAATTGCAAACCACCCACAATCAAGGACGCACTCTGTTAACACATATTTCTACTATTTCAACTTCACTGCCTTCTTTATAACTGATACAGACGACATGTTCTACTGATTCAAATATGTAAATTACTTTTATATTTTACTTTCACTTCCTGCTAAATATTAGATTATTGCGATCAGATTTTCGTTATTTGAGTTTTTACTGGAAATCCATATTTGGAGATCTACTGAAGATGAAAGAATTTTTAGCTCTGTATGTGTGTGAGTGTGTGTGTGTGTGTGTGTGAGTGAACAAAATACTTCAAAAATAAAAACTCACAGGAAGCTCAGACTTGGTATACCGTTTAGTTACCACAGCGCAAAATTCATTAACCGGAAGTGCAACTTGCGTGAATTGTTTTTTTTTCAGTTGCCCACGATTTTCTCTAAAACGCAACCAATGATTTCCTTTAAACTTCGTATCCTATCTACACACACACTCACAACACACAAAATGGCTAACACTTTTACTTCAATCATTTGTCCAGGAAAATTGATTTTCGGGGGTTTTCCTTTAGATTTCATAAATTGTTTTTGGTCAATATTATTGGCGCTCTCTTCTTAGACTATTAATTTAAATTAATACTTCAAGTACTACTTGTCAAGGGTGCTAAATCAAGATGTTCCCCTCAACACGTCAGTTTTCTACTCGTACTTATTGCAGCAAGTAATGTGAGTGAGTCACACCACACTTTATTACTTTGTTATAATTGTCACATTCATTTCTGAAGTTGTTATTTCTTTGTCTATTTTTTAATATTATATCTATGTTAATGGGCATAGGTTAGGGGATAGGCGTTACAACTCTGCGCTAAGGAGATTATAAGGCAAGGGTTAGTGGGTAGAAGAGTGGCCATATACTCCGATAGTCAGGCAGCCCTGTAGGCACTTTCCTCACACCAGATAGTCTCAAGACTGGTGTGGGACTGCCTATCTGCCCTAACCGAGGTGGGCCTCGGTTGCCCAGGAGCCTCATTCACGCTTCTATCAAGGAATGGATAGAAGACCAGCGTCTGCGATGGTGGAAAAGTACGCTAGGGCAGAGGCAGGCTAAACTCTTCGCATTATGCTGATTCTGTAGGACCGAGGAAGAAACCCCGGTACACATCCTTTGTGAGAGTGCCGGACTGGCGAGAACAAGGTTTCTTCAACTGGGGACTAGTAATCCCGAAGCCACGAGCTTCATGACGGAGCCACTTCAGCTTTGCTAGGCCTGATTAAGAGAGCAAAACTGAAGGATGTGCTACAAACCCACGGGATCCACAATAGACCTCTTAATGAAGGTCGCAGTGGAATGAGGCGTGGCCCTCCCCAATCTAATCTAATCTAATATTATATCGGTTCGAACTTCATTTTGTCCGCCAGTTTTACCCCACTAAATCTCAAATGTTCGTTCCCTCCCCCTCACTAAATAATATAAATGTTTAGTAATAAAAAATTCCAAGTTTGAAGAAAAATATTATGAATTAGAATTGTGAATATTGCAGTAAGATGGTTGCATGTGAATCTTTCACAACAAATCTTTGTTATTGTTGTTGTTAACTAATTATTACTACATTTTTTTCTGATAAAAAATGATAGGTAGGTAATCACAGTGTGAAATTACTAATAGTTTGTGGCGGATATATATATATATATTATATATATATATATATATGTTGTTTTAATTCTTTACATTAATTCCCAAGAACGGACGTCTTATAGTTATATCCTGTTGGTGTGAGTGACGTTCCAGTTAAAACTTTAACCTTGACTTTTTATTACAAGTATAAATAAATAAAAAATAATAGCATAATTTTTCAGTTCACTTTATTATATAAAATATTTAATAAAGTTGAATTATTTCCGTAGGCTATTATTACACATATTATATGAGATAGCCACAGCTTGATGATGCTGAAAATAAAGAAAAACCAAAGTGCGTTTTCTTCCGTTCATATAATTTATTTACTACGATAGTTTGTTCTATTTAGTTCGATAATTATTACTTCTCAGCTGTATTCTTGTTTTACATATAATAAATAAAGTAATCAACTGACAGATTTCTGTTTATGACTCGGTTATACACTCAATTATTACCTTGAAAGTGGCGTTTTACCAATTCTCTCTCATTCTTAGGAAAATATTCACGCAATTCAATCCAGTGAGGGGGGGATAAAATTAGGTAGTGAGTGAAAAATGGTTGTAAAAGGAAACACGGATAAGGCCCCAGTAATACTGGGTGTGCACTTTACAAAATAAAACTACTTTTTCAGTTCTTTAACTAACTTTACTGAACATTTTCAGTTTTTCACGCGACTTTCTCCATCAAGACACCAAGGAATTTCATTAAACTTGTATTACTGACCTACATACAAACACCAATCACTTCTCTTTGAATTAGTTTTCCGAGTAAATTAATTTAAGGGAGTTTTTGGAGGTGGGGGAGGTTTATCACCAACTATACAATATTAATTACAATTAAATGTGTCGCCAAAATTCTAAAATACTGGTTGGAACTGGCTGTTCAGTTTTCTGCTATTTTCTCTAAAATAAACATCGACACGTTTCATTAACTTGGTTCACTAACTACACCTACAGAGAAGTGTTACTTCTATTAAAAACTATTTCTGAGAATATTCATTTACGAGAAGGTGGAGGTTGTGCTTTTGATTTTATACAGTTCAGATTCTGCCAAAATGCAAAATTGAAGACAAACTAGTGCAGCACCAAACATCTACTCAGAATTGTATGTTGAAGAGAATAGTGAATTGTAACTAGGTAAGCAAATTGCAGCAAGAGAAACTAGTGTTTCACACTAGACTTTTTTGACGGCTACATTCCTATTACAGCAGTAAGAGAAAATATAAAATTGTAAGTAAAATTATTCACATGTTTGTGGAAATGTATAAGAGAATTGGCTACAAAATCATTCTCCTACAACAGACCTGGTTGATGTAGCAACCTTCTCTACCTTGTCATTATCATAGCAGCAGGAAGTAGTGAGATATTGAGATCGAGTCGAATTTTTGGCAAGACTATGTATTAACACGAAATATATAAATATTTTGAAATCCCCTGTATACGAAAAAAATGTTTTTTGCGAATGTTATGTATGTATGTGCATGTGTGAACAAATATGTCAAAAACGAAACGCAGAAAGCTTAAACTTGAAATTCCCTTTAGATACTACCACCGCATCTGACATGAAAGTTTCGAGTAAAATCCATCAACCGGAAGTGCGACTATATTAAATGTTTTTTCTTCAGTTTTTCGGGATTTTCCGGGAACTGCTTCAATAATTTTCTTTAAACTTGATGTACTATCCACAGCTGTCACTTTTATTGGAAATATTTTTATGGAAAAGTGCTTTTTTTCACGGATTTCTTCCGGAGCTTCCCATCAAAGTACCATTCTGTAAAAGTACTTTTTAACAATCAGAAGATGCACGAAACATGCTAGGAAGGTAATACTTACCCCCGTACAATTATGAGAGAAAATAAATAGAACATTTCAACAATAAATTTTTAACATGTTCAGTTAGATAATTACGTAATTATACATTACTATTATTATTATCATAACGGACGTTTCAACAGTCAATCAACGACATGGAAATTACTTTGATTGAAGTATGCTTGTTGATTATACCGTTAGAGGGCATTAGTAGCAAGTCAAAAATAAAATATTAAAAAAAAAAATGGCGTATCTTAAACAGCTGTTTTTATTAAACGATAAACTACAATTTATTTTGTTTCTTTTTTTTTTTTGGAAACATATCTGTTGTTAGAAGTGAAACAAACAGTTAAGATGACAACTGTTGCTGTGTAGTTTGTAAAAAGGGGGTTGTTTTTCAGTTGTTGTTAATAGTGTGTGTTTGAGCCGTGTAATAGATGTTTGTGACATGTCTGTCTGTGTGTAGTTTTATGTATGAGAGCTCGCTCACCAGATGGCCTGAAACATTGCTTTCCATGTGGGTACGTGTGTGTGAATGTTCGGATGTTCCTATATCTGTCAGTTTTGTGTGTGCATGAGAAATTCCAATAAAAGCTATTATTTTATATGAACAATAATAGAAAAGGATAAACAAACTGAAGCGAACCCTACAATGCTGAACTAGGGGGAGGTTACGCTCAACACTTGTGCATGTTTACTAGGCAGGTTATATATATATATATTAATTTCCATTATAGTGGACACTCTGTACTTGTATTGCCAGTGTAGCAGTAACAGCGATGTTACAAAGTGCCCCATGACTACTGTATTGTGTCATTCGCTTGGCTTACTTACGACGAATAACCTCCGGTTTCCGGTTTGTTACGCCCTCAAACCAGGCTTTCTTCTTTATTTGTTTAAACATTACAGAGTACAGACGAAAACAACTGCCTGCATGATTATGCTTCAAATAGTTATTATTTCCTCTTATTTAAAAAAACAAAAACAAAAAACAGTAAATACAACTGTATTGATTTCTTGTAATAGTTATCAGTTTTGATTTTCTAAGATTTTTTAATGATATCATATATTATTTTAAGTATAGAAGTTAAGAAATGCACAAGGACGCACATTTTTTAAAGTTTCACAAACTATTTCACAGAGAATTGAAAAATCTAATGTGGAACACTTGTGCTTGGACAGGCTTGGAACTTGTGTCAAACGATTATTTGGCCTCATTATTTACATATAAATGTAGGTGGAGGGGAACCGTATATGTAAGATTTTAGGACACAATGGTCTGGCTACCTGAATGTGACTACACTTAGTACATACCATGCAGCGCCTCAGTAAAACTTGATTTAATAATGCTTGTAACAGATTCCATACAACTTCTGCAAAATCAATTGTTCAAGCAAAATGATACTAAAAATAAAGTTAATAAAAAAAAGTACTAAAAAATGAAGTTATAGCTATAAGTACTAAAAATAAATAGATAGTTACAAGTACTAAAAATAAAGTTATAGCTTTATATCGGTGCGTTGAAGCATTTGCAAGATTAAGGAGTTTGTTGCATTTCTAGAAATTCGTTGGAAATGGTTTTGGAGAAAATGATGGAAAACAAATTAATTAAAGTTTGAAAATTTATTTTGATGGCAACAAATCATGTACGGATGTGATTACAATTTACTGTTGAAATAATTACTGACAGTTATTTGCAGTAAGGAGAGGGGAATTTTGGGCACAATTGTGCCTCTACATCAATGGCGGAGCGCTAACAAAGAAATATTATCTACTTGGCGTTTTCTCATCTACTTTTTTGTTACTTTCTCTTACTCCTTGTAACAGGAAGTATTACGATCGTGCCAGATTTCCGAAATTGTGTTTTCACCGGAAATACATATTTTGGGGTCCCCTGAAGACGGAAAAAAAATGTTTTTAGCGAATTGTCTGTTTGTCTATGTGTGTGCGCGTGTGTATGTGTGTGTGTGTGTGTGTGTGTGTGTCAAAAACGAAAAGTCGCAAGAAACTGAAAATTGTTATTCCGTGTAGGCACTATCACGTATCAGACGAAGATTAAAATCAAACCGAAAGTGCGACTGTAATGAATGGTTCTTTACTATTTTCGAGATTGTTCTCGAAAACGGCTCCAACGGTTTTCTTTAAACTTCGTATACTATCTACAGACATAAATTACTATCTATCACTTTTATTCTAAACATTTTACTAGAAAAATTGATTTTTTGAGGCTTCTGGGGGGAACAGTAACGTTATGCTTTCCTCTAAAGTACCACTTCAGTATAATACATAGCTTTGCCACCTACTTAATTTTTTGAAGAAGCCTTCAAAGAATTCCAAATTTGAAGAAAATCGGTTAACCGGAAGTGCGACTTTACAGAATAGGTTTTTGAGTTTTTTGCAATTTTCTTGATAACGATTTCCTTTAAACTTGGAGTAGTTGCTGGATAGATAAATATGTATCTTTTTTATTTGAAATATTTTTTCAAAAAAAAAATTATTTTAGAGGGGTATTGGGAATCTGTCAGTTCGTTTATATTTGGACTGACGCTAGGAGGTGTTGAGCAGAGGGCGCCCACAATGTCCCCCCCTCAGGTGTCTATATATCCAACCTCTATCAATTTCTTTTTTATGGCCAGCCCAACTAATGTTTGCAAAAATTGCAGTTTTAAAGAATCTTTCTTTTAATTAATTTGTGATAATTGGAATAAGAGAAAGTCGTGTGAGTGTTTCACGCCAGATTTTTTTTAATTAATAATTATCAATTAAAAAATAGCTCAAGATAATATGAAAATGGAACCTGATGAAAGAGTAGAGAGGAATAAATGATGAGGAAGAAATGGCAACTGGAGATGACAAAGTGCATTTGAGAGGAAATGGAGTACTAGCTGCACAATATGTGTGTGTATGTTGTGTGTGAAAAATGCATTTCTTTTTTTTTTGTATGCAATGGTCAAGTTGACGGATCACCAGAAGCAGTGTAGTTAGAAGTTGCGGCAACACAAGAGGCCTAAGCAGCACTGAGCAATATCATCGTGCCTCACTCTCTCTCTGCCTGTCTGTCTGCAGTAGACCACTTGCCTGTATTTGCCAAGTATCTTGGAGATCGTCTCTTAGCGGCTGCGGGGGTGGGTGGCGGACCACAATACCAAAGCCACATTTTTCCGCGCTCGGTCTCTCTCCCTCTCACTCTGTAGTTTGCATTCCATGAACGTTGCGGCAGCGTACCCAGTTCAGCTCTATTGTCTTCACCAACCAACACACCGATATGAGCAAACAGTGAAATGCGGCCGAGTATCACACTATGCCTCACTACCTACTAACACTTTCAGCAACAACAACAACTCGATCAGATCAACTTATTGCTTTCTGTCCACCATATATTTCTGTACTTCTGTCTACACATATTATTTGCTCCCTTTGGCCACAAATCAACTGATTTATGTAACTAGATGATTTAGAGTCAATGACACTCCCGCTGACAACAACCAAGGCTAACATAAATAAACAGTCTATACAAAGTTCACAGTGCAGTCAAGTCGGGGGGGGGGGATTCCTAAATGACAAATTTTCTCCAAAACGATATTTTTACTGCGCCTTTCGTCGCTGTCAGTTTGTATTGTTCACTTATTTACAGATCTACGTGGCATGGTACACTATATTTGACATTGAGGCAGACAGAGCAAAGAAGGGTGATTTGAATGGATTGTATAGCGGAACTATCAAACCCTCAAAATTACGAAAATGTAAGTAAGAAGAAATAACGTCACAACTCTCGCAGAATCCATTTCAAATCAATTTTCCCTTGAAAAATGCTTGAAATAAAAATAGTAGGTCACTATGAGAGTATGTATATTCCCAAATTTAATGAAAACCGTCTGGGCACCACCAAATCGTGACACTCAAAAATGTAAAACACTCACACAACTTTGTCTTACTGTATTTATACAATCATAAAACTGACAAATTTCCTTCAAACTTGCGGATTTTTATTTAACGCAAACATAATACAGATACAGTTGGGTAAAACTATCTACCCAAGGCAACAACCATACTAAAGTCCAAAGAGAACGCCAATAACATTGAACCAACCGAAATAACATTTGAAATTTAACGTAACAGATTCCTCTAAGGTCACTATTTCTGGAAAAATGTTGAAAATAATACGGTTACGTTTCTATCTATGCAAATAGCAATCGCAAGGTTAGAGACCCCCCCCCCCCAGTAAAAATCTATTCAGTCAAAGTCGCACTTCCGGTTAACAAATACTCTCCGATTCTGGAATTCTAGCAAATGGTTTAATGTACCTCTATGATAGATAATAGAATCATATATTGTACTGAAATAATTTTTTATAAGAAAGTTTAACATTGCTGCTCCCTCCCCCCCCCCAAACATCCCCAAAAACAATTTTCCTGGAAAAATGCTTCAATGGAAATGATAAGCATTTATGTGTGTGATAGTGTACGAAGCTAAAAGAAAATCGTTGGAACCAAAGGAAGAAAACATCAGTAAAGTAGCACTTTCGATTTATAGATTTTGTCCCAAATCTTATTGACTCACACGGTGTTGTAAATAGACAATATTGAGATTATACATCCTGCGATTCTCCATTTTTGATGTATATTGTTCACAGACAGCACAAACATACACAGATCATTCGAAAAATGTTATTTCGTTCTCAGAGGACAAATATTTCCCGTGAAAATTCAATTTCAAAAATTTGACACGATCGCAGAAAGCAAAAGATATTTTTAGCGAATATATGAGCACAATATTTCAAAAAGGGGGGGGGAGGTTTCTACTTGATATTCTATTTAGTTAACCTAGTGACGCGAAGGTTTTTTATCAAAACCCGTCAACCGGAAGTGCGACTTTACTGATATTGTTTCTCAGTTTTTCGCAATAAAGTGGAAAACGGCTCTAACAATTTTCTCCAGATCACCTGTTCTGTATCACTTTTATTTTTAATATTTTTTTTGGAAAAATTGATTTTTAAGAATTGTGAGGACACGTTTTCTTTTTGAGGCTATCACAAGTTTCTCTTAATTTGGAGCATTTAAACGGAAGTGCGGTTTGCTGAATGATTTGGGCAGTTTTTTGTGATTTTCACAGTAAAGAGAAAAAACGGTTCCAAATATTTTCCTGTAACCTGGCATCCGCAGTAAACGTACATAAATTTATCAATTTCAATTGCATCCCCCCCAAAATTGAGTTTATGATTTCTGAGGGAGCTGAGACTTCTCTAAGGCGCGTCATGTCCATCATCTGATTGGAGCTGCAGCGCCCACTAAACATTTAATAAAAAAAGTCTGACTTTTTAGAAAATTGATCAAGAGAAAGTGGTGTGTGATTGTGTTGGACTAGAATTTCTTAATAAGATTTTGGTTGTAAATTAAATTCTAAAAATGAAGCAAATTACTTTCGCCAATTCAGTGATTTCTGGGTCACGCATTGCTTTTCAGTAAACTCTAATAAACTCGCGTTTAGTTTTACATTTATTGCAGATACTACCGAAACAATTGGAAAGCAGAGGTCCCCTGATGAGCATGGGAAACAAGGGAGAAGCCAATTATAAGTTTATTAACAGCTCTTTTCATTTTTTAAAACTGAAACTTCCAAGTTGGTAATATCTCAATCTAATCTGTTACGTCAGAAAATTTCTATAGATATTAGTTATAATAAAAGTGGCCACCAATGTATATAATTTACAAGGACTATTAAAGGATCAATAGATCGTTATCTAGTGTGTTTGTTTTTTAGAGGCATGTTTACGGTGGATTTAAGCCACAGTGAGCCACTCTGTAACACAGAAGGAGAACTGGTTTCCAAAGCTGACCAGAGTTGGTCGCGCAGTCCATTACTACGTGAGATCTTGCGGCCACCTTACTGGCCCCGTAAACACCTGCAATTAATTATTTTAAAATATAATTTTAATAGTTTTTATAGTATTATTAAATAGAAAATAACTAGGCTGATATAATCGTTTCTTTTTCTTCTGGTTGTTTGTTTACGAAATATTTTATATTTAAGAGGCCCTGGATTATTTTGGTAAATTTATATAAAGTGCATCGATATTTTAACGTCACTACTTCAGAGCGGGGTCAAAAAATTTCAATCAAAATCAATTTTGGTCACAAAAAAATTCTTTTAGAAAAAACGTAAATTATAGCCTACTTTATAGGGAAATGGCAGTTTGACCAACATTCACCAACCGGAAGTGTGACTTTCTATCATAAATCTCATGACTAATCATACCATGACTTATTAACAGATAACTGATGCTGGCTGGCTGTTCCAAAGGAAGGAAGATCAGCCACTTCTTCAAGAATCGACAGCTTTGAGGAAATCACTACCTAACGACAAATAAACATTACAAAAAAAGGCCTGCAGAGAGACCTAACAAGCAAAATGCACACAGTAAACTTTATATATATAAAATCCTTTTCTTTATCAGATCTAAACCTGAGCAAATCTTTTAGCACCCTTGGGAATGACTAACAATGTTGCCAACCTATCAGTTTCTGGGGTATCTAAGTAATTAATGTACCCCATCCCTCAATCCACAAAAATAATAATAATAATAAACAAGTGAATTCAATGATCAAGTAAGTGTTGCAAATGCGTCATTATAAATAAATAAAATAAATGTAGGACATTAATCATAATTATTTTTTTCAAAGTACAATTTACACACAAAAAACCCACAATCAAGGCTATATACACAAAGTCAAGGACAATTTTATCAAACACGTTTACTTAGCAAGTCTAAAAAAATAACTCATTTCTGCTATTGACTATCACTTCCATTACCCGTCTATTTTACTACATTTACTATTTATTAATAATAATTAAATAACTTAAATATTTTTCAACAATAAATTGTAATCATATTAAGAATATATATAATATACAATGTACCAAAACTAAAATTATCAGCTGTTCTATTAAAAATATTTGTTTTAAAACAATTATAAATCAGCTGATTGCAATAACAAAACAGCTGACCTACAGTCCTAATTGATCTGCTTGCCACGTTCATTCATTTAAATATTAAATAACACTAATTAATTAAATAGAGAAATGTATTAACACACTTGCTAATATTGAAATGTAACTTAGAACGGTATTTCAATAATTTTAATGAAGACCTATATCTATTTTTTTATTGGTTAAATAAATATTTCAAATGGAGAGAGAGAGAACCAATAAATTCGAATTCCAAATGTTTCCATAGTAACGGCGGACCTCATTAAATATATATTTTTTTAATTTATTTTTTTATTATTACAAAAAGGCCAGCAAAGCGAGTACAGAGGAAGTGAATGCGATGTATTTAACGTTTTATTGCTCTGTATCTTTTATGACTTTTATACTCGTGTTTTTTATATATATGTGTATATTACGAGGAATTTACAAAGGTCGAATATGTAGTCAAACGGCAATAATGTTGCAATATCCGCTTTTCTCTTAGATATTTCTGTTTAGTGGGGGGGGAACCTAACGAACTACAATTGTGTGGAATATTCACACGACTTCCGGTTATTTTACAATTTTCACAGATCTGATAAACAAATTTTGCTTAAAAGTAGAAATTTTTACTATATATATAGTTCTCTGAACACTCAGCTGAAGTTGGAGCCGTAATTGTGCTGATACACTAGTACAACGGAAGCCCAAGGTCTCAGCTCATCCAAAACAGGTTAGAATCAATTTTTCCGGAAAAAAGTCTTATAGGGAGTGTTGGGAGCAGTTTTCTACAAAATTGCGGAAATCTTGGAAAAAAAATTCGTAACTTCGTAAAGGATGCTGTAAATATACCTAAACAAAATATCAATGGAAGGGATTAGCTCAGTGGTAGCGCGCTGGACTAGTAACGCGGAGATCACGGGTTCGAATCCAGCCGTGCTACCCTTAGATTTTCTCTTCCTAGGAGCCCCTACAGCTCACTGTCCGGTGATGGACAGTGTTGTCTGTAACGGGAGAACACTGTCCGGAGGCCGGCAGTGCACTGAGAAGGCTCCGGGCGCAATGACCACAGAGGTGAGACGCTTAAATAAAAAAAAAAATACAAAAAAAAAAAAAAAAAAAAAAATATCAAGTTTGAGCACACTACAATTTTTCGTTTTTGAGATATTTTGAATATATACACAATATCTCATCACACACACGCACACACCATTTGCTAAACCACAATTTATCTAAATTACTTTGTTGAAATTAGCACATTAGAAGAGAAACTGCCATTTCTCAACTTTCAAAAACCAAACACCTGTTTTATTTAGTCAGCTGATTAATTTACACTGTTTTTTTTTTTCCTTTTAAATCACCTGTTTGCCGTTTGTTCAATACAATAAAAATAGCGTCGATTATTATAATTGTCATACATGGAAAGAAAATTAAATATAAAAAGGTTTTAATATCTTTATTAATTTATTATTTTAACAGTATAAATTACATACTTTATTATAGCAGGTCTGGGAACTGGAGAGTTAATAGTGCGACGAGCGAAGGTCGCCGGCAACAGTTTGAGGTCTAGTTTCTCTGTAAACTCGGTGTAGTTTTATAGGGAGCTGTAAAATGTTGAGTGCGCCTTTCACACGGCAACACACGGACACATACAGGGCCAGGGTGTCAGTGTAGTAGTTGGGAGCGCACCTTTGGGAATGTTAAAATCACCACCATTATCAGGTATAGTAAAGATTTTATTACATACGTCGTATCATCATCACATGGACTGCAGTTTCACACACTCACTCTCTCAGAAATGCTGATGATGCTGGGACAGCTTACATGTTGCTGGCATTCTTGATTCTTCAAAGTTGTTAAAATCTTTTTCAAGAAAACAACATTGTAAGGTAGGCGCCAAACAACACACTATCTCATACTATTTGCTCCTTTAAAATAAATAAGTAGTAGGCTCACCAAGACTTGGAATCATCAGAAATGTTTCCATGGAAGCCTTGTTCATTTTATGGTTACTGGAGCTCACCTATCACTAGGATATCTTTGTAATCAGTCAAACTTAAAATACCTCTTTTGGGTATTCGACTCAAAGGTTTCGAATCAAACCAGAACCAGAGGCACTGCCCCTGACTTTGCATTCTGAACTATTGGAGCAACCAAATGTATCAGAGTTTAATAACCTGTAGTGTCCGCTTATCGGGAATAACGAGACCGATAACCATGGACAATCACAAAATGGTCCAGGCTATGACGGAAATGAACTCTGATATTTCGTCTACAGTTCCACCAGTTATAAATAAATAACAAAACGCCTTAACCAACATAAAAGATTCCTTTGATATAACGCACACAGAAAAATGCAACTGGAGAAGAGTCAGAAGGCTCAAGGGCGCGTCCGTTAGCCAACTATAATTTTGATAATCTCTAGCGATATAGGCTAAATCTAAAAATGAAAATGAGAATGATGCTGGGCTATTTTGGACCCATTAGTCAAATCAAAAGTAAGTTATTAGCAAGAAGTACAAAAGTTACAATGTAAAATTCGATCTCTGTTCAGTAATTACTTTCAGCTCCGAGAAATGCGTTATTATCAGATCTTAGTCTATCAATTAGCTTGAAAAGCCCACCTTCTTGGGCTCTAATTGGGCCATTAGTCAGGAAAATTCAACCTGAAGACAACGGAAAATCCAGAAGGTTTCGGAATTTTATTGAGGATTCCATTTCATTACAAATATTATTAAGATGGACAAGACTGAGGTGGACATGGCGCCTCATTAGACCATGGACTGCGGCGAACTCCTAAGAAGGTTATGGAATAAGGGATGGATCGAGTATGGATTGTGTGGGTCGCCCCAGGCTGCATAGTGTTGATGGCTTAAGGGTGGGAGGACGAAGAGCTATTTACGGAACTAAAAACTGGAAGCTGCCGCACTTGATCATGCTTATCGGAGGATCGCTAATGATCTATAGCGCCAATAAGTAATCCTATTATAATAAGAATAATTTTTAAAGGATATTATAGCAATTTTTAAGCCATTTAATTACGCCAAGTTTAATGCCAAAAACCAGGATTCTGTCAAAAAAAAAAAATAAAAGCTTCGAGCAACTTTTCCCGCAAGCTCCCCCACTGTACAACTGAATGGAATTCGGGAAGTTTTTCGTCCAGGAAAAAAGAAGGCGGTTTCAAGGAGCCAATTCTGTTGGCTAATTCATCTTTAACCCATCTTTCGACTATATTCGGCCTTTTAGCAAATATTATACGGCAGTAAGAGGGGTGGGGAGGAATACTTGAGCGTAATAGATTTTCAAAAATGAACAAATTTCTCGTCAGAGGTTTGTACGACCACTGTCTATGAGAGAACTGTTTTAATAAATTCACTAGTATGTATGAGTGAGTGGAAACACTAACCCAAAAACAAACAAACAAAAATTAACAGGAATTTCAGACTGAATATTCCGTTTAGGCATCCCCAGCAGATCCGAGATTAGAAGGTCGTTATCACTCTCAACCGGAACTACCACATTAGTGATCTGCCAGTCCAATTTCTTGACAAACTATATTCATTAACCGCACGAAATAGGTCCACTATTTTGCTCTTCTTACGTTCTTTTACTGAAGCAACAGGAATGATTGAGATCGTGACAAATGTATGAAAGTGAGTGTTCACGAAAGCGTGTATAAATTCACATGTTGTGAGGTCATGTGAATTTGAAAAATAGTTGAATATGTGGAATAGGTCTGCAATGCTGGATAATATCTGGGATTTTATCCGTCGTAGCATGCTTACTTTGTTTGATCAACAAGTGTGGTGCGTGATAGAAACATAAAGTTGAAGTCAAATTTCTACACAAATTCATTTACTCTGACGATGGATGAGAATCCGAAGCCAGTAAAGAACAAGCAAAATAAGCATGCTACGATTCCAGATGAAGTTAGTTAAACATTAGTTAAGAGAGTAAATTTATTGTTAAAGTAAATATATCATTTAAGAATTTCTACTTTTCTTTCATATTATTAACATATTTTGTCCATTTGACTAAAACCTTAAAATTTGTTTAATTTGTAAAATATGTTCTATAAATCAACAAGTGTAATGTGCGCTCCCAATCTAACAAGCTATATGTGATGATATCATGGGCAACTAAAAATTCGGTTACAAATGTCGAAGTTTCAAGTAAATTTGTCACTAAAATTGCAGTTAATGCAGTGTAAGGCTTTTTAGAGAAGCTATGTGTCCAGATTCCCACTAAGGTGTCATTTCAACTTACGGTCCCACCTTACACATATTTAAAAAGTTAACGTCCAATGCACATAAAGAGAAAACTACGAGTTTCAAGAAAATTATGTGAATATTTCACACTTGAATTTTTGAAATATCTTCAATAAATATTAATTTCAACTAAAACCGAGCTCTAAATTGATCAGACCGTAAATGTCTCTGTTCTATAATTTTACTTTATCTCACTCCACTTAGTAAGAAGGAGGAAGTATGGCGGTCGTGTCAAATTTTCTTAATTGGTTTTCACCGGAAATATATATTTTGAGGCTGTGAGCACGAATAACATGTTTTTAGCGAATGGTCAGCATATGTGTGTGTGTATGAGTGTGTGTGTATGTGTGTGTGTGTATAAATATGTATACTGTGCGTGTACGTGGAAGAAAATATCTTAGAAACGAAAAGTTGTGGGAAGCTCAAGGTTGGTATTCCGTTTAAGTACCATCACCGTACACCGTAAAGTGCGACTTTATTGAAAGAATGACTTTTATTAGAAACATAATTCCCAGGAAAATTGGTTTTATGGAGGTATGGTGCTGAGAGAACAGCAAGTTCCCTTATTTTCAAGCTTTAACTTTTCTTCTAAAGTACCATGTTCTACCATCTATATAATATTAATACACACTACACGCATTGATAGAGTTCCCAATTTAAAGAAAATCGTTCAACCGGAAATGCGACTTTTCAGAAAATATATTTGAGCTTTTTCGGAAATGATCAGGTTTTTTTCTTTAAATTTGGAATGCTAGCTGCAAAGATATGAATGTTCCCCTTTCATTCGAAACATGTTTCAATAAAAATTGATTTTTAAAATATTGGATCTGAATTTATGGCGTTAAATTTCAAATGCTTTCTTTCTCAATGGGGCTGTGTGTGTGTGTGTGTGTGTGTGTGTGTGTATGTGCTACAATGGGGCTGTGTGTGTGTGTGTGTGCTACAATGGGGCTGGTAGTGTGTGTGTGCTACAATGTAATTACATTCAAGGAACTACCTGTTTCTACCAACACGATATAACCCCACTATTCTATATTTATATTAGAGTTCTAAAAAAAAAAAATTGTTGTAAGTTTAATGAAAACTTGTCAATTGTGTGACTGTAACAGCTGTAAGTGTTGTGCAAGTGGTGCAAGTGCAAGTGGTGTAAAAGTTGTGCGAATGTTACACATGTAATGTAATGGTGTGGAGTTGTATTTGTAGTAGTGGTAGTGTGTAGCACGAGCGTTTTAGTGAAAAGGGCTTATAAGTTTGTAATTTTAAAAGAGAATGAAGTCTAGTAATAATTGAGAAGTCACCACTGTTTTATATAATAAATATAATCTTTCAAATAATAACTACAAGTTAATTGATTATTATAAGCTTATTTAAATATATTGTGAAACTGGCACTGATGTTTTCACTTTGGTAGCTAGAACGAGTCTGTCTTAAAATATCTCTTCTCTTTGTTTCAATTCCTCCCCTGTGAGAAGAAGGGGTAGTACAGTACAATGCCATAATTGTTCTTGAACCGTACGAGTAACAGGACTTTATACCTGGCTGGTCCTTTGCAACATATTTTGATAATTTAGATTTATTTAAAATTTAATAATGTAATGTAATGGTGTGGAGTTGTATTTGTAGTAGTGGTAGTGTGTAGCACGAGCGTTTTAGTGAAAAGGGCTTATAAGTTTGTAATTTTAAAAGAGAATGAAGTTTAGTAATAATTGAGAAGTCACCACTGTTTTATATAATAAATATAATCTTTCAAATAATAACTACAAGTTAATTGATTATTATAAGCTTATTTAAATATATTGTGAAACTGGCACTGATGTTTTCACTTTGATAGCTAGAACGAGTCTGTCTTAAAATATCTCTTCTCTTTGTCCGTTTAGTGCCTCCCTTGTGAGAGAAGGGGTCAGAACAAAGCCATAAAGGTTCTTGGACATTCCTAGTAACGGTACTTGTATTACCTGGCTGGTCCTTTGCAACATATTTTGATAATTTAGATTTATTTAAAATTTAATATTATTTCAAGTTTCTTGCATCCATCACATTATCCCCCCTCCCGGAGAAATTTTTCGGCACGAAAAATTTGGGAGGTGATCTAGAGTTGTAGAGGCTTGAAGGTTATCCTCTGGTAAGGTGAGAGGCGTGTGTGTAGCCTCTGCAAAGTGGCTGTGTGTTGTAGGCTGCAGTCATCTTCTTCTGGAGCAAACGCTGCTTGAAGGTGTGAGCGTTGCTGTGGTGTTTGGATATCTTATACTCGAGCGAACGCTGCGTGAGAGTGAGCGTTGCTGTGGTAGGCTGATATGCGAACACTGCTTGGCGAGTGAGAGTGTTGCTGATGAAGATGTAACTGGCAAGGGTAGACAAGGCGATCAATGTAGGCTTCTGTGTGATGGTGATGGATGTAATTTCTTGAGTTCTTGAAATGACTCTATATGCATATATGTGTTTTTGTTAATATGACTCTATATAGACGAAAATGCATATGTTTTTCTTGAAGTGATTCTATATAAACGAAAAATTTTTAAATAATTCAAAATAATTATATATACATTACAGAAAAATTATAGTAATAAATAAGTAAGCAGTAAAATTTAAATGAACAAGTTCAATAAAATACATATATAGCACCACGAAATCTATTTATTAGTGTGGTGATAAAAATACAATAATACAAGACAAAACAAAAATGAAGGAAAGGTATTGAATAAGGTTTTTAGAAGAGAGCTAATTAGTAAGATAAGATGTTAAGATTTTAGTTAAAGATTTGTTTGTTTTTATGTGATTAAGTATGTTTTCAATTTCCATTTGGAAATATTGTGTTGTTGATCCCTTTCCATTTGGAAATGTTGGGTCGTTAGTCAATTTCCCTTTGGAAATTTGTGCAGTTTGTGAGTATTCCATTTGGAATAAGTCAAGTTGGCGTCCTTTTCTTGTCCATCTTGAAGTAATATTTGTATGTCTAATTTATTAATTGCTGCATGTGCAGGCATATTTGTGTATATTTTTGTTATTTCCCTTTGGAAATACGTGCAGTTAGTTGGTGTTCATCTTGTGGAAAGAAAATGTTAACCTAGTTGTACATCGACAACTGTTGCATTTGCAAACAGATATATATAATTTTCAGTTTGTGTAGTCTTATTTACTATGATCGTAGGTTATAATTGTGATCGTTCTCAGTGTGTGGTTGGGGTAATATTAGTATACGTAGCGAATTCATCGATTCATTATTAGTTTAAATGTTTGTTTGATTTTGTTTAGTTTTATGTGTGTTTGTAGGAGGATTATAGGATAATGAGGAATCCGAAGTTTAGTATCAATTCCTTTTGTAGAATGTTTGATCTGAAACTAATTCTTTTAAACACAAAATTAATTTATATATATATAAATACATGGCTATCATGCTATTTTCATGCAACATTCATAGACATGCAATTCATGCATACATTCATAGACATGCAATTCATGCATACACATGCAATGATGTAGCTGTGAAGAAGTTTGATTCTGGAAAGAGAAATTTTAAATTAATTTAATGTTAAATTAAAATATTGCTGAACACTTAATTTTATGGAAAGCTCTTATAACTAAAACATTTTTTGCTATTGAAGTAAATATTAAGTTATTAAGGTAAGTAGCTACTTTGTGGGGTATGCATGCATATTTGGGCCGTCGTAATCCAAGAGCTATTCAGCTATGCTGTGCTTTCTAGATACCTTAAGTTAACAATAACATTAAAAATAACATTAAAATACAAATGATAAACAAGTACAAGAATAATACAAATTATTTAATTTCCTTTTAAGGCGAACTGAAAAAAATATTAATTAATTAGGTAAATACAATATATAAAAAAATATTAATATCATCTCATCAAAAGTAACTACGAATTCACTTGGTGATCTTGATTTCTGCAAAATAAAATAAATTACAATTATTATTTAAATATACAATGCAATAATTACAAATATTAAAGCCGGAATAATTTTATGACTCGAAGTACGATAGTTTTCAGTCTGAAACAAAAATAATATGTCATTATTGCAACAACTTAATTAGATATAAACCTGATACATTTATTGTTACATATAACATTTACATGTGGTGTAGTATGTAAAGTTAAGAAGTGTGATAGATTGAGAATTATTTCAAGAGATTCAATGTATAGTTGTGTATGTATTGTGTGCGCGAGGTGGCACAGAAATTGTGGCTAGTTACTAGGAATTTTAGTGAACTTAGCGATTAGTACTAAATTGGTGTGTTTGAGTACTAGTTGACAATTGAATGTTGAATTTAAGTGTTAGATGCGTGCGCAAATTAATGATTGCCCAGTAAGAAAATTTCTACAAGTATTGATTGGAAATCACTTTTAATTGCGAAGGTATAGATTCGCCAGAAAAATTTGAATTTTTGACATTGTCCGCATGCAAATGAAGGGACGTGATGCCATAATTAGGTATTACTTGGTTAGTCAGAGATTTTAAAATAATGTTGGAATGCTGAAGGTTCTTATTTCTACAAAAACTGGAATCCACTAGGCTGTGACTAGCTCCAGTGTCTACAAGGGCACGAATAAATTTTTTGCCAATTCTTAAAGTTACTAACAAATTATCAGAATTGGTGAAAGCAGGTATGAGAGCCAAGGTCATAACATCAGCCGTTCGTGAGAGCGGCTGTGGGCTTAACCGTTTTTTGGCTGTATCTGGAAACATGTTCGAGCCGTATGTCCAAATTTAGAACAAAATTGGCAAGTGGGCCTATTTTGGAGGTTATTGCTACCGTTATTATTATTATTATTAACAAAATTGGCAAGTGGGCCTATTTTGGAGGTTATTGCTACCGTTATTATTATTATTATTAAGACTATACTGGGGTCTATCTGAATAAGGGTTAAATCGCGAATTGTTTGAATTAATTCGAGGACTATGATTGTTAGTATAATATTGACTGTTATTATTATTATTATAGCGATTATTACTATTTGCTCTGTGATTAAAATTTCTAGGAAAATTAAAATTCTTAGGCATTTTGCCAAAGTTAGTGCGAGGTTTTGGTCTAAATTTGTTGGTGCAATCCACGTCAAAATGTGGACCGGAACAATGGCGACAAGGTCTGTTCTTTATTACATTAAATACTCTACAAGTGGTAGTTGGTTTTAATTGTGGCTTTTGACTTTTATTACGATGCGGGCATTCTCTGTGGAAATGCATTTGTCCACAGTAACGACAAGGAGATGGGGGTGTACGAGAATTGGAATTTTTCGCAGTAACAGCGAAAACTGTAGGGTTTGATTCAGAAGCCTGAACTTCTTTTAGGGCATTGGCATAGGAAAGTGCTTCATCTAATTTTTGAGGAAGCTTCGTTCGTACCTCATTACGAAGCGGTTGAGGAAGTGACTTCAAGAATGCATCAGTGGCCAGTTTATCTAGAATTGCTTGTAAGGCCTCGAGTGGGTTAGCTTGAGCTTTTAAATGAATGGCGGATTGGATATGTCTAATCCTATCCGCGAATGTTTCAGGAGACTCAGTGGGCAAGGACTGAATATTAGTCATCTGTTGTAAGAGGACTAAGGGTGTTTTTCCTTACGAAATCGGGCTAGAAGTCGCTCTGAAATTAGAGGATACGTTATAGTTGTACCCTGGCGTTGTAATTCCGCTTTCTGGGTGTCGTAAAAGATTTTTGCAGACCCTGAGAGTCTAAGTGCTAATATTTCTAATTTGGCAGCGTCGTCCCAGCCAGAAAGACTAGCACAATGGCTAATTTGGTCTAGGAAATCGGACACTTTGGCTGAATTTTCGCCATCGAAAGTAGGTAAACTATTAATTAATTGTAAATTTCTTAAAGAACTAGCTGGTTGATTGCTGGGGGTGGGAGGATTGGCTAATTGTTGCTGAGCAAGTAAATATTCTACAGCAGCGTCGATTTTCATGTTCTGTCCGTTAATTTTATACATTTTGGAAATACAAATTCACAAGGGATGGTGCAAATACAACAATTTCAAAAACTAAAATTTTTCAAATTACAAAAATGAAATTCAATAAAAATTCAATTATGGGAAATATTTAGATACTTCCGTTGAGAAACTAATTTAAAAGTTAATAAAATTATCTGATGGATAATTAGTTTAATTATTAAATTGGAAATTTTACGTACTTGTAAATTTGTGGATTCTTGTTGAAAATATCCCAAACAGCTGGCACCAATGTAATGTAATGGTGTGGAGTTGTATTTGTAGTAGTGGTAGTGTGTAGCACGAGCGTTTTAGTGAAAAGGGCTTATTAGTTTGTAATTTTAAAAGAGAATGAAGTTTAGTAATAATTGAGAAGTCACCACTGTTTTATATAATAAATATAATCTTTCAAATAATAACTACAAGTTAATTGATTATTATAAGCTTATTTAAATATATTGTGAAACTGGCACTGATGTTTTCACTTTGGTAGCTAGAACGAGTCTGTCTTAAAATATCTCTTCTCTTTGTTTCAATTCCTCCCCTGTGAGAAGAAGGGGTAGTACAGTACAATGCCATAATTGTTCTTGAACCGTACGAGTAACAGGACTTTATACCTGGCTGGTCCTTTGCAACATATTTTGATAATTTAGATTTATTTAAAATTTAATATTATTTCAAGTTTCTTGCATCCATCACACACACCAGACATGTTTATATTGATGGTGAACATTAATGAGATTGTGATAGAATCGCAAATTGATCTTGTTATATTACTAGTATTATTGTAATTGTTATTATTATAATAATAATATTATTTTAAAAATAATATCTGAAACTACTAAGGCCAGATAGATAGCGCTAACTGCAGCAAATAACTATATTTTTCTCTCATTCACTTTACTGACATTTAGTGGGCGTCAGGAGAGAGAGAGGGGGTGTGAAAGAGAGTGAATATATGTACGTGTGTGTGTGTGTGTGTGTGTGTGTGTGTGTAACTTTAGTTTCGTTCAGGTAATTAAAGTAAAATAAAGGTAACAAGAAGTCAAAAAGAAGAGTGGGGAAGCTTCAATTAAAAAACCGTTTACAATTCAGATAGTACAGTTTTATTTTTCTGTTTTAATGAGCTGTAAAGTATTCAGTTAGATAGTATTTTGTCCTTTGTGTGCGTGTGTGTGTGTGTGTTTGTCGTGTTTTGAAAAGCACAAACATTCTACGTACATACCAACCTACATGACAAGGAGACAGATAGATCGTTCAAATAGTTATCAAATTCGCCAGTAAAAGCGCACATTTAAATGATAAAAACTGCCACTGATATGCTCCAAACCTTGTCACACTTGTACACATAGTAAAGTGTTCCGAATTACTTGTGCTATCCCGCCCACTAAATAATATTGGACATTTTTTTTTTGTTGAATATGAATAGGAAGCAATTCCTGTGAGAGTGTTACCGCTGGGTAGCTTCTCTCCTCCATCTAATCACGTCATTCATCATCACACATCATCATATTCACTTATTTTATTTATTTATGTAGATTATGAATTCCAAAAAATAAATAAATAATTACCAACATATCAGCTAATTAATTTTATTTACATTACAGAGGTATCGACAAGGTAATTATTAATAAATACTACTGTTTGATTGTTTGATATGTTATTTGCATTTATTAGCCTCTTTTTTTTTTGTAGTAATTTCCAATTTCGAAATTTATTTTGATAAGGAAAGAATCATCTCAGTGGTTAGCACGTTGCTAGACTTCCAAATGGAGGTTTGAGTCCAGCTGAACTGTTCTTAGATATTCTGTTCCTAGTAGCTTCTATAACGCACTGTCCGAAAATGGACAGTGTTGTTTGTAATGAGAGAACACCGTCCGGAGGCAGTGTTTTGGTTCCGGGCGCCAATGAAAATGGATGTTGACTGCTCCTTAAATTCAAAAAGTCCCATGTGGAGGTCCCGGGTTCGAGTCTAGCTTAGCTGCCCTTAGTTTTTCTGTTCCTAGGAGCCTCTACAGCTCTCTGTCCGGTGATGGACAGTGTTGTCTGCAACGAGAGAAACCTTTCCAGAGGCCAGCAGAGCACTGAGAAAGCTCCGCGTACTAATGATTATAGATGTTGACGCATCTTAAATTAAAAAAAGAAAGAAAAAAATCTTATTTTGATGAGAAACGCCACAACTTTGGGTTTCTAATTTTCGATAACTTTGTAACATCTCTCGCTTAGTAGGTAGGTCGAAGTAAAATTATTTCATTTTTATAACGATATTGATCCTTAATTAAGCTTTATAACAAGAACATGCTTAATGTTAATCTTAATTTCCATCCTTTCCTATACTTGACAGTACCATAAAGCCTACTGCACAAAATTCACACAACTCTCGTTATTGCGATTGAATCCTAAAAATCTTCAATTTTTCTGGAAATATTTTTCCAATAAAAGTGATGACGTCATTCACCAATATGTAAAATTTGAGGCCATTTTTGTAAAAGATCACGAAAAAGTGAAGAAGAAACTGAGAATAAAAAATCGTACTTCTAGTTGGGCGGGTTTTAGCTGAAACATTCGGATGTAGGAAGCGATTGTGTTGATTAAACGGATTATCAAGTTTCTAGAGCCTAGTGCTTGCCTTGCTGTACTTTCCTATAATTGGATAGTTCAGAAATATTGCTTTATTAAAATACTAAAGCGTTTTATTTGTGTAAATTATTAAATCGATTTAAAAAAAAAAAACAGTGAAATACTACCTCTAAAGTAGAAAATAATCGATAATGAAAAAGGTTGCAATAGGGTTTTTGTAGAGATAGAAATATACATTTTTGTTTGTTTCTTTAATAAAAAGACTACATTCTAGTGAGGCTGTTACCAGATATAATCTACGCTAGAATGAGACATTGAAAGTTCATTGGTTCACTAATTGTTTAACCATCATTTTGATAGCCAATTAAAAAGTATTAAGTTATACAGTCTAGTCTCAAGGTAAACAATACGATACAGAGAGGAATGCGGAAATTTTTATTCATTAAATTATTACCTCAAATTTACTACAGTAATTTATTTATTTTTAATTCTTTATGCTTCCCCCCTCCGTGTGTAATTATAAATAATTTCTAAATTATAGGTATTATAATGTTGTACTATTCATTCATAACTAAGATTTTATGTTTTCTTTCTTCTTTTTTTTAACAACAATGTTAATAAATTATATTTTATTATTATATCAGCTGTGCGCTTCTGTCACGGAAAGTATCTTTTGATTTTGCTCCTTAAATCAAAACCAAATTTCCCGGGTAAAAGTGAATAGTTTAGTGTGCGGTTTAGTATTCCTCTTGAATTTTTATAGTTTTGGTTCACTACTACAAACCATTCTACAATGTAAGAGAAAATTGTGTTTTTCAAACTTATAAATAAATAGTAAGAAGTTAGAGGTTAGGTGTAGTTTGGACAATTAAATAGTTATTATTTTGTTTTTGTTTTTTTTATATAATAACAAGTTTCTCATATGGAGATTAACGCGGAACAAGTCAGCTGTGATCAAGTTGGCATGATCACTAAAGTTAGTAACCTTAATAAAAATGTATAGAGATCTCTCTTAACGTCAAATTCTTTAACAAAAATTAAAAAAAATAAATTGATAAACAGAAATTCTGATAGGGAAACTTGTGAATATGCTAATTTCAAGCAAAACTTAGGATCTTCCGGGAAAAATCAAGAAGATAGTTGCAATAAAAACAACTGCGCTCTATAGGAGATAAGTTCAAACTTTTGCCCTCCTGATCCATTTTCCCCACTCGCCATAGAAGAAGAGCAAGAAACACGTTCTGAAGAACAAGCAAAACAACTATCAAACCACCGCCTATATTGTTGTGGTGGTTGGTTCCGCAGAACTGGAAAGCATCAGAGACATTTTCCGTGGTAGCCTGCTTCATTTTGTGGTCATCGACCGGTTTCGGATGCGTTTTTCAGACAGAGTGACAACACAGACTTGCACAGAGCAAACTTAGTTTTCACACTAAGTTCAGACTTGCAATCAAATAAGGCAGATTACCACACATACCAAAATCTAAATCACCATTCACACTATTCTTTGTAGATCTTGAACCACAACAAAATAACCCGGAAATATTCAATCTGAAAACTTTACTTTATTCTAGAATAAAAATAGAAGAACCACACAAAACAGTAGAACTATTACAGTGCATAAGATTCCAGCAGTACGGACATACACGAACTATCGTAATCACGCTCCCAGATGTGTTAAGTGTGCTGGTTTGCATCCATCATCCGAATGCACTAAACCACGTGAAAAACCTCAGATGTGCGCTCTCTGCTTAGACGAGCATGTGGCCAGCTGGAAAGGATGCGAGGTCCACAAAGAACTGCAACGCGTGCGGAGAAGAAACAACAATGACGGATTCCATAACAACGGAAATCGGGCCGAACCATCAACCAAGCTACACAACTTCTCGTCCAGCTATACAAGTACCAAAACAGTCTGACTTTCCTAAACTTGGTAATGAAGAATCAAGACATCAAGGAATCTCATCACTTTCCAATAACAGAACTTCCTATGCGGAGGTCGCGGGATCTTCAGCGGTTCGTCCAACTTTCGTACCGACTTCTCCTATCTCTAGTGACATTACCTCCCTTCTTATCTCATCACTGAATTCAAATCTCTTATTACTGCTCTCATTACACTCCTTACTCTTGTTAGTGAACTCATACCTAAACTTTCTCGATGAATCTTAGTCCTCAACATTCACTTGCAGTTCTCCTCTGGAATGCCAACGGATTGAACTCCCACAAAGACGAATTAGACATATTTCTACATGACCAAGGAATTGACATACCACTTATTTCTGAAACTCACTTTAGAGAACGATCTAACTTTTACATAACTGGATACACTAGTTACAGGGCTGACCATCCGGTCGATACAGCTCATGGTGGGACTACAATACTAGTAAAGAATACTTTAGTTCATCATCAATTACCATCTCATCAAAATGACTTCATACAATCCACAGCAGTCACTCTTCATTGTCATCCTTTCGACTTCAATCTAGCAGCAGTTTACTGTCCACCTAATAAATCTATTTGTTCTTCAGACTTTCAACATTTCTTTCAGACTCTCGGCCCCAAATTTCTGGCTGGTGGAGATTACAATGCCAAACATCCTCAATGGGGCTGTCGCACTTCCAATCCTAAAGGGCGGACTCTTTTGGATACGTCTCCCTTTCTCAGTACGAAGTCTTATCACCAGATCAACCAACCTACTGGCCAACGTCACTAACCAAACTACCTGACATATTGGACATATTCATCTCTTCTAAAATGACATCTACCTATAAAGACATCTACACAGTTACCGATCTCCCTTCAGAGCATATCCCAGTTCTCCTTACACTCAGTATAACTCCACAACCCGCCACACCTTCTTCTTCTCTATTCATAGGACCTGCAGACTGGACACTTTTTGAGAAGGTACTACAAGATAAACTGAATTTGTCGATCTCCCTCAAAATACCAACCGAAATAGACAATGCAGTACAGACACTAACTCAATTCAAGCCTCCATCTGGGACTCCACTCAAAACATTCCAAAAAAAACGCCATCAAACCCAAACTTACCAATCCTAGTCAGAATGCTCATTAGAGAATAACGAAGAGCTCGCTCAGTGTGGCAACATACTCGCTACCCAAGAGACAGACTGATATACAACTGACGACTAGACGATTAAAAAGCGAATTGCCAAAACTCCGATCAGTGAAGTATGAAGAATATGTGACTTCTCTGACATCTGACCGTAAATCTCTATGGACCGCTACCAAACGACTTCTCTCTTACAAACATGTTTCTTCTCCTCTAAGACGTGACGATGGAACATGGACAAAAACAGATCACGATAAAGCCACTGAATTTAAAAATCACTTGTCCAATATATTTACTCCTCACCCATACGTACTAGATGACTTACACGCCACTGACGTAATGACTGAATTAGACGCTCCTCTGTCTCTCTCCTTACCTCCAAAAGTGTTCACCCCCTCCGATATTAAACAAATCATAAAAAACTTACCGTCTAAAAAATCTCCTGGATTCGTTTTAATAAGAACTCAAATTATTCATCATCTTCCAAAAAAAGCCATAGTTTTTCTCACCTACATTTATAATTCAGTTCTCAGAACTACATATTTTCCTCTATTGTAGAAATTCTCTGCTATAAAAATGATTCTAAAACTTAATAAACCTTCTCACCTCCATGCTCATCAGGCCCATAAGTCTGTTACCTATTTTAGGAAAAATACTGGAGAAATATTTTTGACACAGATTTACCCCATTCTGGAAACTGAACAAATAATTCCATCACATCAGTTTGGCTTTCGACAACATCACAGCACCATTCATCAGTGTCATAGAGTAGTGGACACCATTGCTTCGACACTTGAGCGGAAACAGTACTGTGGCCTTCCTCGACGTGGCTCAAGCCTTCGATCGGGTATGGCATCCAGGATTACTGTGGAAGCTAAAGAAATGCCTACCATCAACCTATCATTTACTCATCAAGTCTTATCTATCTGACCGCTACCTTCAGATTAGTTGCGGATCATTTGCTACCTCTGACTACACGCTGGCCAGCGACGGAGTTCCTCAGGATAGTATACTTGGCCCGCTTCTATATACTGTATTCACTTCAGATCTACCAACCTATACAAACACACTTCTTTGCATTTACGCTGATGACATCGCCATCCTTGCATCTAGCTCTGATCCCATAACTGCCTCCACTCTCTTACAGAATCATTTAAATAAAATAGAATCTTGGGCCAAAAAATGGCGGATTAAACTCAACCCACAAAAATGTCAACAAATCACCTTTACTCGAGCCTCCTGTCCTTCAGTAACCTTCAACTCTCTCCTGCAAACTTAGTTCGCTACCTTTGGATGTACATCGACAAAAGAATAACATGAAATTCACATACGAAACCAAAAAGACTGGAACTTAGCAAATAGAATAAGTTACTACTCAGACTAATAGGAAGACGATCGAAACTACCTCTCGAGCACAAACGACTAATATACAAACTGTATACTCAAAGCGATGTAGACTTACGGACTTGTACTGTGGGGTTCAACCAAGCGCTCAAATTCAGTCTTTTCAGTCAAAAATACTCCGTCAGGTAGCAGATGCTCCATTCTATGTCTCCCTCCACAACGATCTCAAAATCCCACATGTATCTGAAGCTGTCAAAACTAAATATAAAAAATTCTATGACTCTCTTGCCCTCAAAAAATCCTCTTGTTCAAAATCTCGTCTCCTCAACTATACCAGATAATCCACCCTGTCGACGGAGCCGCTGTTGGCCCCGTGATCACCTCCAGCAATAGGAAGTAATTCCTGTGAGAGTGTTACCGCTGGGTAGCTTCTTTCTTCCAGCTAATCACGTCATTCATCATCACACATCATCATATTCACTTATTATATTTATTTATGTAGATTATGAATTCCAAATAAATAAATAAAAATATTTTATTATTACCAACATATGATAATCAGCTAATTAATTTTATTTACATACATTACAGAGGTATCGACAAGGTAATTATTAATAAATACTACTGTTTGATTGTTTGATATTTTATTTGCATTTATTAGCCTCTTTTTTTTTTGTAGTAATTTCCAATTTCGAAATTTATTTTGATAGGGAAGGGATCATCTCAGTGGTTAGCACGTTGCTAGACTTCCAGATGGAGGTTTGAGTCCAGCTGAACTGTTCTTAGATATTCTGTTCCTAGTAGCTTGTATAACGCACTGTCCGAAGATGGACAGTATTGTTTTTAATGAGAGAACACTGTCCGGAGGCAGTGTTTTGGCTCCGGGCGCCAATAAAATTGGATGTTGACTGCGCCTTAAATTCAAAACTCCCATGCGGAGTCTCGGGTTCGAGACTAGCTGAGCTGCCCTTAGTTTTGCTGTTCCTAGGAGCCTCTACAGCTCTCTGTCCGGTGATGGACAGTGTTGTGTTAACGAGAGAAACCTTTCCAGAGGCCAGCAGTGCACTGAGAAGGCTCCGCGTATTAATGATTATAGATGTTGACGCACCTTAAATTAAAAAAAGAAAGAAAAAATCTTATTTTGATGAGAAACGCCACAACTTTGGGTTTCTAATTTTCGATAAGTCGTAACAAGAATGCAGCCATGCCGAGGGAAAATCGAACTGATTTCAACGGAGGTTCTTCATTCAACTTTCTTCATTAACGTTGTCCTTCAGTTTTCCAAGCTTCCGTATGGAAAGTCCTCTCTGAGTGTACTATAGAAGGACGTTTCATTCCTTAGCCAACTTCACAATGGATCTATTAAAAAGAAAGTACCATAAATTTGTTTGTTTCAACGGGTTTCCCTCTCAATCTGAGGTTCTTCTCGACCAAATTCATTCTTTAATCACACATTTCCATTTGTACTTGTCAAAAGCATCTGAATCCTTCATCTCTTTTGAACATCATTTCCTTGATTCCATCCAACTAGGTCCTCATTGCCCTGCCGCTTTTCTTTCCCTAGAAAGTATAATCAGAGCTTTTTTTTAGGGAAGGCTATGTTGCTTGCTCGTGGAATATGGCCGTACAATTTCAGCTTTTTCTCCTCTATGAGCTTCAGCACTTTTTTGGAACCTTGCATTATCTGTCGAATGACGCTGTTCCTCACCCTGCCTTTTCTAAACTTCCTTGCTGCACGCCTCTCTTGCTAAGAGTTTTCCTTGTGGTTATTTATTTATTGTCCCATGTTTCTGCCCTGAATAAAAGAATACTTTGGACTACACAGCCGTAGATTGGAAAAATACAAATCCGATATGAAAACGGACTTTGTATTCATTCGACCAATCTCTTCTTCCATTCTTCAGTTTCAATAGATAAGTGAATTTTGTCTAAGTTTTAGCCGATATCGAGCTCTAGAGTCTTTAAGACGTGTATTTCCCATAAAAACTCAATTTCAGAAATCTGAACCTTTCGCAATAATTTCCCTTACAGTATTTAGAAAAAGTAAAACCGGAAATACAATTTACAATAAAAAAGAAATTATGTTTTTACAGATCAAAAAAGTATGGAGTGAAACAGTCACATGTTGTGATATTTATTTATTTGCATTTATTTGGCTCAATGTTAAATCGATGGAAGAATCTAAACCACTTTTTTGAAGAAAGAGCCTTACCTCCCACCCCTCGCACCCAAAACTCCCTAAAATGAACTTTTGAGGAAAGAGTTCCAAATAAAAGTGCTAGGTCTCTGTATTTTAGTTAATAAAACAAATTTAATGAAATCCATTGGTGTTTTTATATAGATAATCGTAAAAAACTGAAAAAACTGTTCAGTAAATACACACTTCCGGCCTACTGAGTTTGATCAAACTCAGATTTGTATCAACATATTTCATTCTAATTAATATTATTTAGATAAAGGAATCATATAATAAACTAAATTAGCGCTCAACATAATACCAAGCTTCCCCACAAATGCAGCATTAAATGAATTTTCCCAGAGAGATGTTTCAAATAGAAGTTGTAGCTATTAATAAATCTAGTTGTTAAAACAAGTTTCAAGGAAATCGCGAAAAAAGTGAAAAATCCATTCAGTTATGTGGTTGTTCCGGTTGAGGAATATACCCCTTAGTCAACTTATTGTCGGATCTCATGGTGATACCTAAACGTATGTCAAGTTTTAGTTTCTGCGATTTTTCATTTTTGAGCTACGCCATTTTCTAAAAATCACTTTTTCTGACTACAGGATCCTCAAAACGTGTATTTCCGGTGAAAACTGGATATCGAAAATTTGACACTAAATATAATACTTTCGCTTACCAGAAGTTGTAAGAGAAAGTAAAAAACGGAATGCTCACATATACACAATGTGGTAATTATTAGGGAGGGTGGGCAGCTGAGCTGAAAATGGCGGTTATGTAGAATGGGGGGATGTGACAGTAAATATATAGGGCAAACAGTGGCACCAACCCTCTCAGGGAGTCCCGGCTCTGTATTGGACGATAAACAAGCACGCGTGCCATATCTAGTAGCCAAGCACATATGTTTGTATTTCTTTTTGTGTGTGTCTATGAATGTGTGGTGGCAACACTGGTTGTGTCTCCCCCTCCACCCTGTACTCCAAGAATTGTATATCCAACCTTCCTTTATCGAGCCCTGCAATCCTATATAATTTGCCAGATTTTTTCCCTTCTTTGTCAATGAGCGCTGGGACAGGCAATGTACCCAACACAATAGAGGGAGGGAGCTTTTATCATCGTACTATGTACATATAAACACCAAAACAGATGATTGAATGGCTCATGCTGGATTAGAACAGAGAACTATAGGGAGATCAGAACTGCTATAAATGGAGAGCCATATCGCCACCAGTGGCACAAAGACATACATGGCCGCCCTACACACACGCCTAATTCGCACATTACAATTATGTATGTCCCAGGCAGACTATATAATTTTAATGAGGACAATTCGTTCAGTTGGTTCACTTTGGCTTTATGTTGTATAGCTCTACAATTATAGACATATTGGCTCTTTCTTATGCACTTTGAAATGCATCGTATGCTGCGATAACTGACAATTGGGACATGTTAAGGCAGTTTTCGATACCAAGTACATTGACAGGCCATTTATAGAAAGCATATAATATACGCAAGCGCAAGCAGAAATTTTGCAATAGAAGGTAAACTTTGCATGGTTTTAATCCTTACATCAACGACAGGTTTATCGTTGGCAATCCATGTCTACATTTCTTTCTTTTTTTACTGCCGCCTCGCGATCGTGTCAAATTGTAGAAATAGAATTATCGCAGGAAAACATGTTTTGAAATCCAGTGAGTCCAAGAAACTGGTTTTTAGAAACTGGTCTGGTGTATATGTTAGCATTATTAAGCGAAAATACAGGAAGCTCAAACTTGAAACTCAGTTTGGGTTTCTACAGCGGTTCTGACCTGTCAGAAAGCTTGTAAAAAGCCCAACCGAAGTACCATCATCTTTATTTGAATAATTTGTTAGATAATTTTTCAGAGGTTCTGAGGAAAGAGTGACATCCTTCGCTGTAAAATACCCCTTCAGTGCAATATACGGTTCACTTTTATAATATTAATTAAAATTTTAAATCCATTTATTGAGAGTCCCTCTCCGATATACTTTTTCAGATTTGCAGCGATTTTCTTTAACTCTAAAGTTCCACTCCAGCGCACTCTAGGTTTCCACACTTAATACCAATAGAGCCGCAATTATTAAACCAATTTAAACTAACATTTAATAGAATAGAGAGCAAGTAAACATTAATTGAAAGTTGAAAATGTGGATGGTCCGCAATGCTGGATAACTTTTGGTATTTTATCCGTCGTAGCAAGCATATTGATTTTGTTCCTGACCGGTTTCGGATTTTCATCCATAGTCAGAGCAAATTCACCAAGTTCAGACACTTCACTTCAACGTAATGTTTCTGTTACACTCACACTTGTTGGTTGTATATATGTCCATATTGTTGTTGTTGGTTGTATATACAATCAACAAATGTGAGTTAACAGAAACACTATGTTGAAGTGAACTCTCTACACGAACTTGGTGAATTTGCTCTGATGATGGATAAAAATCCGAAACCGGTCAGGAACAAAATCAAAATGCATGCTACGACGAATAAAATACCGGATATTAATAGAAAGTCTTGTGAAAACACATTTCAGTTACAATCTTCCGAATTGTGCACCATTTTATTAGACTGCCAGGAAATGGCGGAAATGAGCGTACAAAACTATTAAAAAGGATGTCAACATTAAAATAAAACAACTAATAAACGTCAAATCTGGGTCCAACAGGTGATCAAGTCGTCAAAGATTATCTCGTATAAAAACACAACTGATTTATTTTGTTTTTTTTTTAAACGATTAATTTTATTTTTTTAATCAGAAATTTAAACACACTACGTGATTGTATTTTCGTGACAATAAATTTTAAACCACACCTTTATAATGAAATTTATAAGGTCGTTTTTACGTCCTAAATAATCTGGCCCCTTAAAGAACTTTATTTTAAGCTTATTGAAATAAATAATTAAACAAACAGAAATGACGAAAACTAAGTGCCAGTTTATTACGATCTTAGTAAAAGCAATAAATCGACCGCCAAAAAATCCCAATTCCAAACTATATTCGTACATAAAACCGGGCACTGCGCATCTGTACATTCAAGTGTAATATTAATTTGTATTATACACGCGAACTGAAGAGACCAGGTATTCATAATTTATTATTTCTTGGTTTTAAGTTAAATACTTTATTAAATTATGTATTATTATATTGTAGCAGACAGAAAATTTATTATTATTATTATTATTATTATTATTATTTAACTAATTGAATAAATAGTGTTTGTTTTAAATTAAAAGAAAGGGCATTCCACGTGTATATAATAGCCATGTGTGTTTTAGTTCAGTAACAGCTGACTTATTTATTATTAATATTTTATAACGTATCATTATATTTTAACAAACAGCTGATTGTAGTTAACTTCTCATTTCACTTTCTCTTGCTCCTAGTAAGAGGAAGAGGAAGTATTGCTAGTGTGCCAAATTTTCGAAAGTGAGTTTCACCAGAAATACATGTTTTGAGGTATTCTGAGTCCAAAAAAAAGGCCCTCTATATATATATATATGTGTGTGTGTGTGTGTGTGTGTGTGTGTGTGTGAGATCAGAATATCGCAAAAATGAAAAGTTGTAGAAAGCACAAACATGATATTTCGTTTAGGTACTGCCACAGCACCAGAAACGAAGATTTTAGGAAAAATGCATCAACCGGAAGTATCATTTACTGAATGGTTTTTTTCAGTTTTTTGTGATTTTCTCAAAAACAGCTCCAACGATTTTCAGTAAACTTCTTAAATCAACTACACATATAAAGAGCTACAACTTTTATTTGTAACATTTCTCCGAGTAAACTCATTTAAGAGGACTTCTGGAGGGGAAGGGATGGGGTTATATTTTCTTCTAAAGTGCGATCTAAGTTGTTTATACAATTCTACGATCTAAACAAAATTAATTAGAAATAATCAGATGGCCAAAATTCCCCGTTTCAAGAAAATTAGTAGACCACAAGTTGCGTTTTTACTGAATAATTACTAAGTTTTCGCGATTAACTCCATAAATACATGGACGAATTTCATTAAATTTGGTATACTAACTATAACATTTGTGAATTACAATTTTGTAAACTGCAGTAAGAGACAGTTGTGTGAGTGTTTCACACCAGTTTTGTTTTTAAGTTGGACAGGTAACAGCGCACCTAATGCACTTGACCAATTTTTTTTTAACCATTTTTCCGGAAAACATAAGATTCTAGTGGGGTCGTGTCGGAGCAGTTAGGCTTCACTTTTAAACAGCCATTTCAAGCTTTGCTAGAGCTGACAGAGGTATTGCCGCCATTCAATCATATTCAAATAGTCGTGTGAATGTTTCACACAAGATTTCTGTTATTCTACTCTTTTTGTTCATAATTCTAGCTTACACTACAATGGGGGGGTGGCAAACCATTGGAGGCTATAAATACCAGCTGTGAAACACCCAAACTACTTTCTCATATTGCAGTTAATAACAGAAGTATAGAGGTGGTCGGTTTGCCACAGATGGCAGGTAGAAATTAATTGTGCTTTCAGGGTAGTCCAGAAGTTAGCGCCAAAACATTGATTGCACAAACTCAAATTTCAACATTTTTAAAATGTAAAATTCTCTTTTCGAGAAAATTCCGAGAAACTCAAAGATCTATTCTTTGAAATCGCACTTCTTATCAAATTTGGAATCTTCAATGCTTCTATAATAAATCAATATTATATAGATGGTAGAACCTTACATTCTAATGAAATGGTACTTCAGTTGAAAACTAGATTACGAAGAATAGATAGAGTTCGAAGTTTGAAAAAAAAATTTGGAGCAGTTTTCAAGAAAATCGTGAACAACTTAAAAAAAAAATTGGTAAAATTGCACTTCCGGTCGATGCAATTTGCCGGAAACCTTTGCTTCCTGCGATTTTTCATTTTGAGATATTTGTTTACAACGCCCACACAAACACACACACACACACACACACATATATATATATATATAAAGACCATGCGCAAATCACATTTTTTCCATACCTCAAAATATGTATTTCCGGTGAAAACCCAATTTCGAAAGTTTGACAATCGCAATAATTTTTCTTGCCAGGATTAAAAGAGAAAGTAAAAATGTAACTCGTACTGTTTTCCTAAATAAACAGGTTGGTTAATTTTAGCAAAAACTGCTGCAGAACTTGTGATTCCGCCGCATATAGTGTTATCCGTTACAAAAACCGACTAGGAGAGGTAAACAACTTCTCCGTTCGGGCAATAAGGGTCCAAGATGCTTCCAAAAAGAACGGATCTTTCTAAAGAGTATTTTCTTTTCTTTTTTTTTAAATACAATCACCGCAGGCTACTTTACGGTAAATCTTTTAAATTAAACATGATAATTAACTACTTTTTTTTTTATAAAAATTCTTAATTACAAAAAATAAATATTAATAACATTAACAGGAAGTTGAATACGACAAAAAACCAAATTGTCGATATTAAGGACGAGATATCCGCTGGGATTTCTCCTTATCATTCCCTCTCTCTCTCTCCATTTGGGATGTTTAGAATTAGCAAAATCACTGACGAATAGGCTCGGTTTGTTATTTGTTTTTTTTTTGGCGCATCGACTGCCTTGGCCATTAGCGCCTATTATTATTATTATTATTATTAATGGTGTTATAACGGAAAGAAGAACCAACTAATAAAAAATAAAAACACGGTGAAAAAAAAATCAGGTAGCAGTTTGATGAAAAAATGGGAACCAGTTTTGTATTTAAGAGAAGAATTTTTGATAGATATCTTGTGAAAAAGTATCCATCTGTTAGAAGTAAGTATTGCTGTGAGTGTATGTGTTTTGTGGATCAGGATGCTGGGGGCTGACCCATCCGACAAAACATAACTATAAGTAATTATGAATCGTCGCACACCAAACACACACCGAGTGATTGACTGGTCACAACTTTAATGATAATAATAAAACCTTTAAATTCTTTAAATGAATTTGGATTAAATATTGTTGATCATATTTTTATTTTATTGATATATTTAGTTTTTATTTCATTTTATTTATTTGTTTTAAAACTTTTTTAGTGCATTATTCATCGTCTTATCTTATTTTTCAGAATATTTTTAACAAAATCTGATGTGAACACCGAACCCCACACATGCCTCTCGAACTCGTTCATTCCCCATAATGCAACTGTCTACAATCATACGGAAATTTTATTTGTATTACAAACACACGGCAACGGTCGAGGAGTTTCTTTTTAAAGAAAAAAAAAACTCTATTTGTTGAACGTTTCGGGTACCACTAGTGCCGTTTTACAGGAGCACTGCAAAATTTATTTCATAAAGTGAAGATATGTTACAAAGTACTTAATGAGGAAAAAGTTAAAAAAGAATTTACACAAATTAAACAAAAAATGAAATAAATAAATAAATAAAATAAAATTTGCAAAGCTCCTGAAGAAGCACACCAATTATATCCGAAACGTAGAGCAAGTAAAGAATTGTTATTTTTTTTCCTCTTTGGTAATTGCCTTATAACCATTTCTGTATAACTTCAGACGTTATGATTTGAAATCTAATTTTATAGTGTTTATATTTGATATTTATTAAGGGTACTAAACAGGTGATGGAACCGTTCATTATATGGAAATGAATGAATTATAAATTATAATGAATGAGGGTCTAATCCCCTACCCAAATAGGAAAAATGGAAAAAATCAATCAGTTAAACTCTTGATGGCGGCTTTGACCGGGAACAATCGTCTGAGTACATTCTCTAAATAGTAATTCTTAAACGGAAATCAGGTTACAGAAAACACACTTTGTCTTATCGTTGTGTTTGTCATCTTCCAAAATTCAAAATTCATTATTTCAAAATTGAATGAAAATTTTTCAATTTTATTATTGTATTAACAGCAGTAAGTGAAAGTCGTTTGAGTGTTTCACGCCAGATTTTTTTTTTATACGAATATTTATTATTTACAATTATAGTTGGTAGTGCTGTGGTATAAGTTGGTCATATACTGACACAAAGTTATTATAATATATATATGTGAACACACACACACAAACACATACACACATGTATGTGTCCTTTATTTAGTGTTGTTTTTATTATTTCTTTCCCAAGGGACAAGGAGGACGGCGGTTGGGTGGTAGGAGGGAAAATAGTGAGCAGGAACTGCGCATGGCAGAGTGCAGTAGGAGCAACAGAGACAGATAGAGAGTGAGGCGGGTGCAGAGTAGGTTTAAATAGTAAAGGACAGAAGATGACATTGAAGTAAAACAGTATATGGTGAGGAGAGGGCATGGAGGCGGTGGACCGGCGGGGTGGAGAGGTGGTAATTCTTGGAGCGTATCAAGCGTTCTTCCTCTTGGGCTCCTCTCTCTCTCTCCAACACGACTTAACATCTGTATGTAGCTATATAATTATATTCAATTGTCATTGTTGAGTTGCGTGCGGACACTCCTCTCTGGAACAGCCAGCAACTACAAGGAGAGGATCGTCCTCGTCTTCGTCACGGAGCAACTGATGTCGCCGCGTCCACCCTACCCATCATCCTTTAAATAAAGACAACAGTAAAAAAAAAATAATGAAAGATTAATGGGAGGGGTAAAGACAAGCGACCGGATTCATTTATATTATAAGAAAAAAACTTGTAGTAAAAATGTAAATAAAATCAAAACAATAGAACTAAAATTAAAATATTGGACAAGGCACGAACATATACATTTGATGGGTCCAATTCAAGGCAAAGAACACAGTATTATGGAGAGTATACGTAAAGAATGATATTGTAAAATAAGGAGAATCCGCAGCGTGGATACCAGAATGCGTTGTATATTTAAACGAAACACTATACAATGGGACCTGTCTTCTCTTATTACGGCACTAAATAGAATGAGGTAGCTCTCAATCAAGGACAGACTATAAATATTTCTCAGATGGATTCGAGAGATATGGAGAATTAACCTTGATTGTTTTGTTGTAAACTACTCAACAGCGGACTTTCGCAAAAACGGATACAGCCATTAAAAAAACTTGGTATGAAAAAAAATTGTTCTCCTTCTCCTGCCTGACTGATATAAAAGATTGCAAATTTTCTTCAAATTTCAAATTTTGCCCATTTGTCCTGACATAACTATCAGGAAGTGGGCAGGTGGCGGGGCTGACCACCCACCCACAGTGATCACACAGAGAGCCAATTAAATTGATCTCCTTCTCCTGCCTGACTGATATAAAAGATTGCAAATTTTCTTCAAATTTCAAATTTTGCCCATTTGTCCTGACATAACTATCAGGAAGTGGGCAGGTGGCGGGGCTGACCACCCACCCACAGTGATCACACAGAGAGCCAATTAAATTGTTCTCCTTCTCCTGCCTGACTGATATAAAAGATTGCAAATTTTCTTCAAATTTCAAATTTTGCCCATTTGTCCTGACATAACTATCAGGAAGTGGGCGTGGGCGGGGCTGACCACCCCCACAATGGATCAGCACAGAGAGCCGAATTAACTTGTTTCTCCTCTCCTGCCTGACTGTAGTAAAAGATTGCAAATTTCCTTCAAATTTCAAATTTTTGCTCCCATTTGTCCTGACATAACTAGCATGAAGTGGGCAGTGGCGGGGCTTGACCACCCACCACAGTGATCACACAGAGAAGCCAATTAAATTGCTCTCCTTCGCCTCTGCCGACCTGATATAAAAGATTCAAATTTTCTTCAATTTCAAATTTGTTCCCATTGGTCCTGACATAACTATCGAAGTGGGCAGGTGGCGGGGCTGACCACCGCACCCACAGTGATCACACGAGAGCCAATTAATTGTTCTCCTGCTCACTGCCTGACTGATATAAAAGATTTGCAAAGTTTCTTCAAATTTCAAATTTTGCCCATTGTCCTGACATAACTACAGGAAGTGGCAGGTGGCGGCGACCCCCACCCCGCCACAGTGATCACACACAGAGGCCATTAAATTGTTCTCCTTCTCCTGCCTGACTGATATAAAAGATTGCAAATTTTCTTCAAATTTCAAATTTTGCCCATTTGTCCTGACATAACTATCAGGAAGTGGGCAGGTGGCGGGGCTGACCACCCACCCACAGTGATCACACAGAGCCAATTAAATTGTTCTCCTTCTCCTGCCTGACTGATATAAAAGATTGCAAATTTTCTTCAAATTTCAAATTTTGCCCATTTGTCCTGACATAACTATCAGGAAGTGGGCAGGTGGCGGGGCTGACCACCCACCCACAGTGATCACACAGAGAGCCAATTAAATTGATCTCCTTCTCCTGCCTGACTGATATAAAAGATTGCAAATTTTCTTCAAATTTCAAATTTTGCCCATTTGTCCTGACATAACTATCAGGAAGTGGGCGTGGGCGGGGCTGACCACCCACCCACAGTGATCACACAGAGAGCCAATTAAATTGATCTCCTTCTCCTGCCTGACTGATATAAAAGATTGCAAATTTTCTTCAAATTTCAAATTTTGCCCATTTGTCCTGACATAACTATCAGGAAGTGGGCAGGTGGCGGGGCTGACCACCCACCCACAGTGATCACACAGAGAGCCAATTAAATTGATCTCCTTCTCCTGCCTGACTGATATAAAAGATTGCAAATTTTCTTCAAATTTCAAATTTTGCCCATTTGTCCTGACATAACTATCAGGAAGTGGGCAGGTGGCGGGGCTGACCACCCACCCACAGTGATCACACAGAAAGCCAATTAAATTGAAACAAACTTGAATATTAACGTCACAAAGTCCTCAGAACCATTTAAATCAATTTTTGCACAAAAATGTACAATAAATGTTGTCGGTTTATATCTGTGCTGTTGGTATGAACTGCTTCAAGCAAATTATTATATTTGTTTTTGACAAAATTCCAAAAATATCTCCGCAAAACCCTACACTGGAAATCGCACTTCCGGTTAACAGATTTCCTTCAAATTTGCAATTCTAACAATGCTTCTAATGTACCTATATTGTACCTATAAGAGGTACTGCAGAGCATAACGCTACTGTTTCCCTCACAACTCACTCTCAAAAAAAAACAACAAAAATACAAATTCACCCAGGAAAATATTTCAAATAAAAGTGATAGGTATTTATGTGTGTAGACAGTGTATGAAGTTTAAAGAAAATCGTTGGAGCCGTTTTCGAGAAAATCACGAAAACTGAAGAAAAAGAACAGAATTCAGTTAAGTGACACTTCCGGTTTATGAATTTTGCCCTAACTTCCTGTTTGCCCTCGGAATACCAAGTTTTTAGTTTCCTGCGACTTTTCGTTTTTGAGATATTTTGTTCACCCCCCCCCCCCACACACACCACCACCACCCGCACACACACCCACCCACACACACACACACAGACCATTCGCTAATAACAATTTTTTCTTGCATAGGGGACCTCAAAACATGTATTTCCTGTGAAAACTGAATTTCGAACTCTCAATACTTCCTGTTATTGGGTGAAAGCAAGAGATCTCTAGTGTGTTGGAATCATTCACACGACACCATTCCCTTATTGTGTGTATTATAGAGTTTTAACAAGCTGGAATTTTCACTTAACATTTTTAACGACAACAAGACGTTGAATGTGAATACAAAGGCAGCGCTACCAGTAAAGCCCCAAAAGTACTGATGATGCTATTTAATGACAAACTTGCAAAAATTCTCCACAGAAATCAGCTGTTTCTCAATATCAAAAATCAGTTTTCAAGAATATATAAATAAATAAAAGTGACTTAACTGTCCGCCTGAAGTTGGTATACTCCATTTTATAGAAAATCTTGGTAAATATATCTTGAGGAATATATCTTGGTAAATGTATCTTGGGGAATATATCCGAATTCAGAGCAGTGTATTCACATCCTCTCAATTAGAAAAATCAATCTTTTTAGGAAGATATCTGAAAAATCAAAATCCATCGGAAGGGCAATTTACTGAATGGATTTGTTTCTTTTTTTTCACGTAAACAGTGCAACGTTAAGTGCCGCCACCTCACTACAATGTACCACTCAATCAACTACATAACATTCAAGATCACTACATGCATCGCCAGTTTCCTGAGACTGAAGAAAATCAGGTTGCCAGGAAGGCCTCCTTTACTGAACAGATTTTCTCAGGTTTTTATTCTCTTGGCATTTTCTAGAAATGCTAATTACACTTTTATTTGGAAACATTTCTCCAGAAAAAAAAAATCCGGTATGAAACCCTCATACGACTTTCTCTTACTCTAATTAATACAATTTAATCAAGAAATTTGCTTTAAAATTGCAACGGGTGTAAGATAAATTAAAAATTAATGTTAGGAAACATTCGGATTAATCTATGTATTAGGTTTCACTACGCTGTTGCCAGTTATTCAGGAAAACTGACGTTAGATTGTGGAGAAATACTGGCTAATAGCACGAACAACATACAGAGAGCTTGCACAATGTTGTTTTAGCTTTACAGGCGACACTACTCTGAAGAAGCCTATTGTAATACGGACGAAACGTCGGTTTACAACAAACTACTGTTGCGGTCTCAACCCGAAGAATTAAGTGTTTTAATGATAATTGCCGCGGAAGTCTGAAAGATTACACAGATAGCTTGCTTGAAGAGATCGGCTGAGCCGTACAAAGTACTTGGTTCATTGTACTTTTACAAACGTCCCAATTCTAAATGTAAACAGAGACAAAGGAGGGAGCCACAAAGTAACAATAAAGCGATGTGCAAACATGAAACCAATTTGTCTAGCCACTAAGCAAAGCATTTTACTCGGAGCTAAGTTTTACCATCAGAAAAAGCTATAGTTTTACACAAAGATTTACCAATTATTATGAAACACCTTGCAGTGTTTAAAATTATAAAATAAACACAGTTTATTTCAATTATTTAATTTTTTTTATTATTGCCGATGGTATTTTTCTAATATAGATGTAAAGTGGTAATAAATTCTTACCTCTTCAAATATAATTAACCAATAATGAAATACACAGAAAATAATAAAAATAAAGAAGAAAGGTGAAGAAGAATTGAAAAAGGAATTTAACTATATAATAAAATGATTACGGTAGGCAATAAGTAATTAGCTAACGAAGCGTGAAACATTTGCAGCTCACCGCAACCACTGGCTACGCCATCAGTCTCTTAAGAGCCCCCTCCCCTGCGAGCTCTTTTCACTCCCTTTCCCTCGCTAATTTATTGCACACTTTCCTATAAATTACACTTGAGATTTACTCTTGTTAATGTTTTGAAATATTAACAGTAATTAAATTGGAATTTAAAGTGAGAAAACAATAACTGCAGCAAAAACAATCCTACTAATTTCTCTTACTACATTTCTCAAATTCCCAAACTGACACAATATTTCTCTAATGGAACTGTAGGTAAAACCAAAATCTATTGCCATCTAGATTGTGGCTTTCTTTAAGTGCTGCCACAGTGTTTCTCTGAGAACATATGTAGTCTGTAATATGTTCAAGTATGTAAGTGTGCGATGATGGTCACTAGAGTTTGCCTGTGGGTACGCTAAACCAAATAGTTGAACTATCTAACCATGGCAGGCCCTAAAAGCTATATGTACGTTTGGGTATTGGGGCTGTTGTTCGGCTGGCATACACGCAGAGACACCCAGATCTCTGGAGAAGTGGCCATTTCAATACCCCTCCTCCGGATGACTGGTGTGGAAAATAAAAAGCAAAACTTTAGTGTGGGTACGCTAAAGACACACATATGGACACTCCTGTCATTGCACTTAATACAAATATAAAATACCGGATGTTATCCAGCATTGCGGACCCATCCACATTTTCAAAAATAAATTTGATCATAATTTTTTTTTTCTCTAACTCCTGGTAAGAGGAAGTATAGCGATCGGTTCAAATGTTTGAAATTAAATTTTTACCAGGAATACAAGTTTTGGAGTACCCGTGTAAAAAATGGTCTGTATGTATGTGTGTGTATATGTGCGTGTGTCAACAGAATATCTCGGAAATCGAAAAATCGTAGGAAGCTCACACTTGATATTCTGAAACTTCGTTTACTACCATCTACATAAACGAATACCACCCACTCACTCACTTTTATTTGACACGTTTTTCCGGGGAAATTGATTTTTTGGGAGTTCTGGAGGTAGCGTTAGGTTTTTCTCTAAAGTACCACTTTACAATGTTGGTAGTACCTACCACTTTACAATGTGTGGTAGTACCACTTTACAATGTGTGGTTTTACGACCTACATATTATTAATATACATTAAAAACATTGATAGAATTCTAATTTTGTAGAAAATCAATTAGGCGGAAGTGCGAATAGGTTTTTGAATTTTTGGGAATTTTCTCGATAAAGGTTACAACGATTTACTTTAAACTTGAAATGATAACTGTCTGGATAAGATATCAGAAAACAGAAATACAGTTTTTTTATACAGTTCCTAATAAAAAAAAAATGATTACACTGAACTAATAGAAATATCTAATGGTTCTAATAGTTTTGGAATTCGGGGCGTTAATTTTCAAACATAATGGGTTGGTTCTATGTTATTGGTGCGCTGTTCACTTCTCTATTTGATTGGGTTAAAAAATTAAAAATTTTTCCAAATACAAGTGATAGTTTTATATCTGTACAATTAGCATTGCAAGAATTCAGAAATCTATTCTGTGAAATATCATTTCCGGTTAACTGATTTGTTTCAAATTTTTTGGAATTCAAACAATGCTTTTAATGTAAAATATTTTCCGTGAGATAGCCTGCTTCATTTTGTGGTCATAGGTCAGTTTCCGGCGTTCGTCCAACAAAAGGATTCTTGATTAATGCAGTGTGATAACATCATACTTGCACAGAGCAATATCAGTTTACATAAATATTATCTACATAATTTTACTAATGTTGCAACATAGTTATACGAAGTTTAAAGGAAATTGTTGGAGCCGTATTCGAGAAAATCTGGAAAAAAGAAAGCAACGAACTGATAATAACTATTCAGTAAAGTCGTGCTTATGGTTGGTGCATTTTGACTAAAATCTTAGCGTCAGATGGTCGTATCTATTAAGTTTGAGCATCCTGCGATTTTTTCATGATGCGCATCCTCTCTCTCACACATACACACACACACACACACACACACACACACAGGACCTTAGCTGAAAACTTCTTTTTCATCCTCAGGAAACCAAAAAACATGTAGTTTTAGTGAAAACTTCGGAAAAATTTGACCACAATCGCAATACTTCCTCTTCTTACTAGCAGTAAGAAAAAGTAAAGGTTGTAAAACTTCTATTTATGACTGAAGGTTCACGGCCAAACAGGAAACTCCATGTACTTGGAGATAGAACTCCAGCGAGCCTTCATATTATCTCATACTTTAGATCTGCACCCCCGGAACTACCGACAACAATTCTTACAGTTTATCTTCACCCTAATGGTCTCTGGCACAAAGGACCGCTTGCTAGAAACACAAGTATAACTAAGAAATAAACATGCGAAGGGGAGTAGGACAGACAAACCGGTTATTACCGATAATAACAACTCTACTGAATTGCCCTGCAGTTCAGAACCGCAGGGGTAGTTGTTTATTATATTTAAAAAATAAACAATAAACAGGAATTCAAAAAAAAAAAAGAACGTGGAAACGACAATTTTCGCATTTGGTTAAACAACCAGGGTGGAGTTGTGGAGTCACTTTGGCGTGGTACGTTAGCAGGAGTATAAATATAACAGTAAAAGTCATTTAGCAGCGGTGGGGCGGCGAACCTGATAGCGAGGCGGCATCGCTTTAACAAACACATACACACACACACACATGTTCAAAAGAAAGAAAACCAATATAAGGTGTAATAATCGACTCGTTTTAGTTTGCCACACATATACACACCACTACCGCCTTTGCCTGGAAGGCAGTTCGACATATATACTGCTGGTGGATTGAGTGGAGGGGGGAGAGGTTAGCTTCACGATTTATTAATGAAGCGAAAACCCAACTGTTGTCCTCCACAAACATACAAACACACACACACACACACACATAGTCAATCAAATCGATTGTAATGAATATATCATGACCAGTTTTGTGAGTAGGATGGGGCTGGAATAAGCCTCTCTAGTGGACTAGCAGTCTGACTTACTAATACACCCACTTGGGACTGTATTTAATGGGCTAGCTTATATTTTCTTCCTTATTACCAGTTTTAATAATAATAATAAAAAGAGAAAATAAATATGGACTTTGCCATAAAAGGAGAGCAGTTGAAAGTATCTATTTAAGAGTAGAGACATCCTGTCAGAGGTCAAGGACTTGGTCTAAGTAAACGCAAGGATTACTAACGGCTATATTAAAAGAGAAATCGCAGGAAGTTTAAACTTCATGTTCATTCCGTTTAGTTATCGCTTTCGCGATTTCCAAGGACCAAATCCGTCAACCGAAAGTGCGACTGGTCTAAATTATTGTTTTTCTTCCTGTTACTGCCAGCAAGAGGAAGTATTGGGAGCAGTGTGCCAGATTTTCGTAATTGACTTTTCACCGGAAATACATGTTTTGGGATCCCTTAAATAGAGAAAAACTTCTTTTAGCGAATGGTATGTGTGTGTGTGTGTGTAAGTGTTGAACAAAATATCTAAAAAAACGAAAAATCACAAGAAGCTCAAACATGGTAACAAATCCAGTAGGTCCTACCACCGCAACACTCACGCAAGGTTTCGGGCAAAAATCATTCAACTGAAAGTGCGACTTTACTGAATGGATTTTTTTTCTCAGTTTCTCGTGATTTTCTCGAAAATGAGTTACACGATTTTCTTGAAACTTAGTATACTGTCTTCGCACATTTATTGGAAATCATTTTCCAGGGAAAATTGTTTTTGGGATGTTGGTGGGGAAACAGTGGCGGTTAGCTTTCCTCTAAACTACCACTTCAATGCAATGTATGTGGTGTCTACCATCCACATAATATGAATATATGTTACATTACAAGTGTTGGTAGGATTCCAAATTGAAGAAAATTAGTTAATCGGATGTGTGCGACTTTACAGAATAGGTTTTTGAGTTTTTTTGGGGAATTTTCTCGAAATCGAGACTATAACGGATTTGCTTAAAACTTTGAATACTAACTACACAGATATCTGAACTATCACATTTATTTGTATAATTTTCCGAAAAAGAAAAATTTGCCATTTATATAATTGAATTAACAGCAGTAAAGAGAATTCGTGTAAGTGGTGTGGGTGATGTTACACACCAGATTTGCCTGAAGATATCAAACTAAAAAACACATGGACGAGATAATTTCTCGAAAGTGCCAAATTATTAGAGCTAATGTACAAAAGAAAACAGATCATTATAGTTAATGTCTGCTTGCCAAGATACTTGATTCTTGTGAACAACCAGAGAGAACGCTGTGTTTGGAGAGAGAGAGAGAGTAGCGAGTTGATCTGAAGGAGGAGTGGGGAGGACTGTCTGTACAATGTTATGAGGAGATGGTTTTGATGTTGATTAGATCGTGTCCAGCTCGGCCTTGACCTCATACCAACACGATTTTTAATTACCTGACTGCTGTCCCTCCCTCCATCTAGCTGGTCACTTACCCTCCCGTCAATCTACCGCACGGACCCCCTCCTATTGACCCTATGTTAGTTTTATATCAGTTTTAGTACACAAATATCTGTTTATCTACTTAATAGTTTTATTACTATTCTTTGGCGTCTTTTCTAATTATTTATACTTTATTTTATTATAATCTGTTATTAGTTTTGTTATCAACAAAAAAATAGAAAGCTGGGATGAAACATTCACACGAATTTCTCTATCAGTAATTGTTACAATTCTGACAAACTCACTTCAATACCGGAACTTTCATTAACTATTGACGTCACATGTTATACATTATGCGTTACGTATTTGGTTAACAACCAGGGTGGACTTAGTTGTCATCAGGGTTGACAAGTTAATTCACACATTTCCCACAACCCTTAAAATCAATTTTCTGGATTTTTTGTTTTTCAAAAAAAGTTGAAAAAGTAAGTTTGCATCTAAGTACTTCCAATTTTGAAACAAAATCAGGATATTGCAAATTCACACTTCCGTTAATCGTTTCCCTTCAAATTTGGAAATCTAACAATGCATTCATGAACCTTAATATTATATATTAGATAGAACAGTATATGTGCACTGAAGTGGCACTTTAGAGGGGAGCTTCAAGTTTTAGTTTTCCCACCCAGAATCCACCGAAAAATCAATTTGACTGGAAAACTGTTTCCAATTAATCTCTTTTAATAATAATGTGATGAGGTCTGAGCAACACACACTTTGCGCCCTTTGTAATAGAGAAGAAGTGGAGGATTTGTATGACTATGTGGGTGCTGTCCAGTCCTGACGGAATATAGAGTTAAGTGGTTGGGGTAAAAGATTTTGTCTCTTTCTGAAGTGATATTTTTGTTGAATGGTGGCGGCTGGAAGCGTTTATTTTATTTTCATATTTCCGCTTATAAGTATCCGGGCCGTTCTAATTAGTGAATATAATACATTAAAAAAAAAGAAGACATTATTTGATTCTTTGCTGATTTCTGTTTTAAACAGATTTGTAAATATATTAAACAACTGTAGACTGACGTAACTACCAAGCCGAAAATACTGTTTGTATAGTACCTTACGTATCTTTTTTTCCTTAAAAAGTTATATAGATAATTTTTAATAAAGCTGTTCTATTCTGGGCGGTTTAAAGAAAATCGTTGCAACAATTTAACAAGAAATTGTGAAAAACTGGACAAAGTCTCAGTACTGATGTCAGATATTGTACGAAACTGTCAGTTTCAGTTTTCCGTGTTTTTGTTTTTGAAACATTTTGCCCCCCAAAACAATTTTTTTTTTCGTATTCCAGGGGCCTCAAAACATAATTTCAAAAATTTTTCAAGATTGCAAATACTTACTCTTACACCAGTGACTGACGGTAAACAAAAATTGGACTATCAAAGATGATGATTACTCTGACAACTCCTACATCTGAGAGTCGAAGAGAGTTCCATTAAGAGGATCAAGACTCTTTTCTCCAATAACTAGGGCAAAATTCAAAAAGTGAACATCATTATTGGAGAGTTCAGATTCAAAGATTTCAGAGTCTCTAAGACTTCTATATCTATTCAGCATTATAAACTTTAAGACAATCTGGAGTTCCACTTCGGAACGAATGTCAACTAAGACCCAGTCAACCTCTCTCAGGTACCTGGTTGGATCCCTTTTTGGGCATTGTGGTTTAAGGAGATACCTCTAAGTAATGGGGCTCATGCCAGACTGCTTTTGTAGTCTGTGAGACGGAGGAAGAAACATCCACCCATCTTATGACAGATTGCTTTGATTGTGAGGCAATTAGTTCCAGGAACTTTGGTCGGGGCCGGACGCTTGTGCAAGAGAGCTTAGGCTTAAGTAATATTGTGAAATTTTTGTTGTAGACCGCGTTTGCTGTTGTTTTTCTTTGAGGAAGCTATATGGGCCCAGGGCTTTGGGTAGCGCAGGATTTTTTGGTCCCTCCCACAGACGAATAATAAGACCCAGTCAAGTGAACGTGCCCTAGGAGTGCGGATGGAAAAATACCTCTGTGAGTTCTGGCAAGTTAAACTTTATAGATTACTGAAAAACAATTAACTACAATAGTAAACATTTTTCAGAGAAATAAATAAAATTAAACATATGTGTGATGGATGGAGTCGTCTTATCAATAAAAATATGGAAACATAAGGAAAATTAAATATTAAAATGCCAAATGTGTAAATAGAAAGTACCTTATCAGGGGACAGCTGTGGACTTTTTTATTTTTACAATTTATCTACGTGACTGTAATCAGTTCACAGGAACACGATATATATATCAAATTTGGTTTTTACTGTGTTTTTTATCTTTGGTTAGGAAAAATATTATGAGCTTTTCTCTCCATGAAAAAAATATAATTGCTTCGTTTCCTGTAATGGGTTCAAAGGAAGTTATACAAGTTACCGTCTTCAGGGCATGTATTATGATATATTCTGTTAAAGTCATTTTGACCGAAACTTCCTATCTGATTATCCTGTACTCTTACTACTGGACAAATTCTCGAAATCAAGTTTTCACCGGAAGGTACACGTCTTGAGAGAACTTCTGAGGTCTTAGAGAGGTCAAATTTGATTATTCCGATTTCCTGCCGGATACCGCACCTCACACAAAGTGTTTCGATCAAAATCCGACAAGTGGCAAGTGCGACTGTACTGAATGATCTGGTTTTCCTAATTTTTCACTAATTTTCTTTAGAATGGCACCCTAAAACATGACAATTTAACAATTATAGTAATATACTTATAAAATAAAAGCATTAAATTATGTTAATTAGGTATTAAATTAAGGAATTATTTCAAACAATATTAAAGGTGTCAATGTGTTATTAATATTACTTTAATGATTGAATTAAAACTGTTTTTTTATATTATTAATATTATTATTAATTTATTTAAGAAGAGAGAAAAAAAAATTAATAAACATAAGAAATCGAACCACAATCTCCGGCAAGTGGTCAAGGCTGCAATAAAGATTTAGGTTACTACTCACTTTCGTATCTGTGAATGTAACTTTCGGAGGGGGAACTACATGTGTTTTTTTATTACTAATTCTTAAACCGGGAGGGGTGGGGGGTCAGGGGATACCCAAGCTGTTGCCCGCGGCAACGTCCTGCCGCTCTAGAAATTGGAAAAAAGTTTATTTCAGTTAATACTTTCAAAAATAAATAGTGTCAATTGGTGTGTATCATGTACAGTACGGCCTAATTTGTTGTCGGCCAAGATGGCACCTACTACGAACTATTCCTATTGACAGTATTCTTCAATCTGTCAGATATAATGCACAGGGAAAACATGTGATATGAAACACTCACACGACATGGCACTTAGTCCACAGGTTACGGCGTCTAAAGGTGCACATTCACACGTGTACTCCCTGAAAAAATGTTTGGTTAAAAGACACATTCTTACCAAGAGATGATTTGTAAAAATCCATCTAAACCTCTAGCTGGTTAAGATGAATTCTAGTTTACACTGGAGCCGCTTTTTGTTCTCTAATCGCACATGTGCGCAACACCGCACAGTGGAATGGAGGATGGAAAACGCAAGTAGTTGCGGGATGCAGTAATTGGAGGGTAAGTATTAGCCCATATACTTCTTCAGGAGTGCAGAGTTATTGTGAACCCGAACAGAGCGTGTTAAGTCAGCGGTCAGGTCAAATATTTTAGTTAGAAAAATATCTTTTTTAAAGTAAACAAACTGAATTCCGCTAGACGACTCCATTCTTCGCACAAATACTGACACTTAATCTTTACAGTATACCATCGACAAAAAATTTGACTGTATACCCAGCTCTTTCTATATACCTGCATAGAACCGTGGAAACCTTAGTGGAACAATAAACCTGATAATATAGCATTCATAGAGACTTCGTTTCTAGGCAACGAAATGTTAGGACGAAAGTGCACGATACTGAACTGTTTGCTCAGAGATAGAGTTGGCTCTAGCGGACTTGATGAGCAATGGCTAGGAAGGCCAGGTGATGTTGTGAGAAAACTGCTGACCGGAAGAGAATGGCAGGGGTCGGAAGTTGAACGGAAACACACAAAGACACACATACATACAGAGCACTAACAGCTAGCTCTGTACACAAAGACACATACATAAATGTTACGGTTAACAGATCCGCCAACAACACAGCAGGCCGTGGTACTAGATGACTACGATCCAGAAGAGAAAGAAGCACTCTCTCTCTCACTCTGTCTAGCCCTCGCTCCAGGTCTACCACTACAAACAGAATATAAATATTACAATATCAAACTAACATATTATAATCAAAAAACAAAAACTACCGCCAAACACCTTCACTTTTATTATTACTATTGTTATTATTATTATTTCCTTTTTATATTTGTTAGTTCCTGTGTAGCTGTCAGTTCATGTATGTTCGTCCTGCAAGGTTGGCTACACTGTCCCTCGCCATACTGCCTATACGTTCTGTAAATCTGATTATTTCTCTTGTTCCATTTTACGCTTCTCTAATTTTCTAACTGTGTTTGTCCTATCTCCCCCACTGTGTGAGTGTACTCGTATTAATTTTTCAATTTCGTTTTCCAATCTTTCCCACACTCCATTTCCCGAGATATTTATCTGAAATTTATCATGAAGAAAAACGGTAATTTTGTTTTTACTTTCTCTTACTCCTTAGTAGGAGGAAGTAATGCAATCATGTCAAAGTTTTGATAACGAGTTTTCACCGGAAATACACGTTTTGTGGTCCCATGAGTCAGAAAAAATGCTTTTTAGAAAAGAATCTGCATTTTTGTGCATGTATTTGAAGAGCACTACGCAAAAACGAAAAATCGCAGAAAGTTCAAACTTGACATTCCGTTTAGCTATCACCATCGGATCTGACAGTAAGTTTTATTGACAGGTTTACTGAATGTTTTTTTTTCATTTTTTTAAATTTAAGTTTTATACAGCCACTAATATACAAAGTAAATTTGCTCTGTGCAAGCCTATGTTATCGCACTGTTTTGACAAAATATCCTGATGATGGGCGAACGCCCGAAACCGGTTGATGACCACTACAAGAAGCAGGCTATCACGGAAATATCTCCAACCACAACGAAAAAATCCATTCAGTAAAGTCGCACTTCCGGTAGTTGGGTTTTGTCCGAAACATTCGTACCAGATGCGATGGGTGCCAAGTTTGAGCTTCCTGTGCCTTATTGTTTTTGACATATTTTGTTCAACCACACACTCACACACACACACACACACACACACAGCGTTGTATACAATACACACTTGCTAGAAATGACTGCCCTCCGCTGAACCCCTCAAAACCTATATTTACTGTGAAAATTCACTTTCAGAAAGCACTTTACAGTCAATACTCTAAAGGAGGCTCCCTGACCACTATCCACTATCGCTATAGTATTGCTGCATCATCACCTACATTACCTACTGTCAAACACAGCCATGCAAAAAATTAAGAAATACTTCTGTAGATGCAGAGATATGGGTATAATTTTGCATTAAAATCCTATGTACTTATATATCCTTTTCCATATCAACCATAAAATTAGCGTAAATGAGGTAGCGTTATTTGTAAGCGTTATCTTTTTTAGCTGTTCAAATAATTATTTTGACAATAACGTCAAAATGAACTTTAGTTCAGTGTTGGAAAAGACTTAGTAAATTAGTCTATATATATATGAGATGAAATGCAGCAAACTGTAATAGACTGACAAGAGAAAGAGAGAGTAAGAGACCGTACGAATGAGGAGAGATGAATGATGAGAAGAGTGGAGGAGGCGTGGTCCAACGTACACACAATGAAGCGCTACACAATGAAGCGACGTCAGAAAGGAGAAGCCATAAGGCCGCCGTTGGGAAACATTACAGTGGATCTCCAGTTTTCTCTATTCTCTCGCATTCTCTGACTGGCTACGACATAGCACTTCATATATTATTGTAAACAAGAGATGAGAAACTTAAAGAAGAAGATTTCTTAGGAGAAATAGAAGAAAGAATAGAAAAGAAAAGGGGTTAAGCCGAGCTGTTGTTGCTATCGTCTTACTTCTTGATCCCTCCTCGCTGCTGGCTCGCCCCCTGCGCAAAGGGGGACGGACTGACTATTTCCTTTCCGTTATAAAACCCAGCAACAGGCAACATCTGTTCCTTTCTATTTGCCACACACACACACACACACACACACACACACTCACACACTAACGCACACCCATCTTGGCATTGTATTTATGACAGAAGTAGAAAAAACTGGCATTCTTAACCCTTACATCACAAACCCAACTAGCTACTGGAAGTAATGGAAAGACCGTTAACTAATTCAATACTGTATTATTAGCCGATCAAATAAATTAACAGTTATAACCAATCTGCGGTTTACATGTAAAAAGGACAATGGTCGTGATTGGCCCAATCAGTATTTTTATCTATCGAGATATTCTGTTAAGAACATGGATTTAATCCTAAAACATGTTTTGCTATTAACTGAATTCGGAGTGAGTCGCCGCAAATTTGTACATCGTACTATATGATCGATAGATATATTATTTTACTTCCAAACAGATTTGTCATGAACTGGATTCGGGTGTTACCGTGTTTCTTTACAGTCAAAATCGATACCTATGTCAATCTCACGAAACATTTTACTTTCTCTTACTCCTAGCACTCCTGGCAAGAGGAAGCATTACGAGCGATCTAGATTTGCAAAATTGAGTTTTCGCCGGAAACACGTTTTGAGGTCACCTGAATATGAAAATGTTTTAGCTAATGTTCTGTACGTATATATATTTACATATGTACTCACACACACACACAGACACACACACACAACCTGATCTCAGACCACTGGGTGTTGTTGTCAGGAATAGTGAACGCATACACTTGGTTGAATTAAAGAGTTAGAGTGAGTATTAACCCATAGGGGGAAATGGATTAGCTTCTTCTTCAGGGTTCTTGATCGCTGCGGGAGGCCCAACCCAACAGCATGAACAAAACTCATACTGACACCTCCACCATCACACAGCGCACATATGTATGTATGCAACTCCTGGGTTTAGCATTTCCATATAGGCAAACTCTAGCACATCACCCTACACAGTGATGAGAATACAACACAAACAAACACACACACACACACACACACATACACACACACACATACACATACACACACTAAACATTCTATAAGCTACACAGACGACTATATCTGTGTACAAACATACATAACCACAAGTTATGACACCTAGGTCGCAGTGTATTTGGCCTTATTGCGACTTCTTCGAAATTTTGGCAATGTACGGTTCAACCATATTAATAATATATTGGGAATACAATCACCGAGTCAATTGGTACTCTACAAGATATTTGTGTAGTTTATAGAAATCGCCACACTATTACATCTCGAAAATGAAAATCGTCATCTCGCATTCAGAAATTAATAGCCGAGCCACGCAATATTCACGCCATCTAATCAATAAATTTTACTTTTGGCATCAGGCGTACCTCATTATTAGGTGCTAAATATCAGCTGATTCATTTGGTACTACAAAAAATTACTAAAACTATGCCAGCTATTTTTGTAGATAAGAAATAACAAGTGAGCAAGACGGTCAGTTAGTTTGTTGCCGCCACAGTGAGGTACGCACGCACATTCTGGTGATGGACATACGCACATACCGACAAGGACTTCATCAAGGTGAAATCCACATCAACCTGTTCATGTAAGAAATACCTGTTGTTTTTTTTTTAATTTACATTCAACTACGTAGAGACCAGGGACCTAGTAGTATTAGTAATATGTATTAAACTGGCCACAAATATTACATACATAGCACTTTACAACTCGCCACAGTGGCTAATAGTAATTGATACCAAAGTATTCCTTAATCATATAAATAACTATAACCACAAATAAAGAAGGTTATACTATTACAGAATTAACAAAGTGTTGTCATTAATAAGATTGGCTGAAATATTCCCTCTCAACTTTCTCTTACTTATAACACTAAGATATAACTTCCTGTCAGATTTTTAAACTTGAGTTTTAACCGAAAATAATGTTTTAAGATGTTTTTTGTGTACACGTCTAGAAATCACCATTTCATCGAAAAGATTTGTTTCTCCTTATTTACCCAATTTGTTTCCGAAAACATTTGAACTTGATATAATTGACAAGAGAAAGATTTATAACTTTTATCTCAAATATATTTCTTAGCGGATTCTGGATGCTATGATAATGTTACATTTTAGCGGGTTCTGGATGCCACGATAACGTTACATGCTAGCGGGTTCTGGATGGCATGATGTTACATGCTAGCGGGTTCTGGATGCCACGATAATGTTACATGCTAGCGGGTTCTGGATGGCATGATAATGTTATAGTTTCCCAACAAATTTTCATTTCAAGATATTTTACGATTCTTGTTCAATTTCTTTTCAACCAGTCAATTTTGAAAAAGAAAATAAAAGTTTTAATTATATCAGAGTCAGTTACAATTAGAAAAAATCATGTGAGTATATGAAATATTCCAAAGCATTGTGGGGGGGGGGGGGATCTGCTAAGGAATATTGACACTTCTTTCTCTCTAATTGTTATTTCACACAATTTGTAATAAAACATTTCACTAAATTTTTACTATTATCCATAGCGCCCCCAGGAACACCTCCCAAAATGAATTTTCTCTCCAAAAATGTAGACCATCTTCACGTGTGAACATTATGCAGCAAGTTTAAAGAGAATCATTTGAGCCAGTTACGAGAAAATGGGAATACGTGAAAAATTCATTAGTGTGTGTGTTAACATTGAGTGTGTGCACTAAATTGGTGTTCGTCAATTTTGACGAAACCTTTATTGTTAGTCACCAGTTAGAACCTAAATAAAATAAGTTTGAACTTAGTGCGGTTTTCCAATTTTGAGTTATATTGAACACATGCGGACCATTTTTCGGAAAAAACACTTTTCCATTTTCAAAGAAACTTAAAACATGTACGAGTATATCTCTGTTGGAAACACATTTTTGAAAAACTGATGCAATCCTTTCTCTTATAGAGCATTAGCTACCAATATTAACTTTTGTCGTACAGACAAGTGAGGCCAAAGAAATCAAAAAAATAATTTACTAACCAGAACCCATGGGTTCAAATCAATATACGTATTCGTCCAAAACCCACATACCTGAAACAGAGAAGAAAGAAAGACACACATGAAAACAACTTAATTAAAAAAAGTGAAGCAATAAAAAGTAACATGGAAACAGTTTGGATGATGACAAAATGGAAATAAAGATAAAATATTCTGATGAATTGTTTTAAATAAAAAACAATAAATTAAAAAAACAACACAAACTGCGAAGGTCACCGGGAAATTTCCGAGATTTACAATTCTGTGTTTGCCTCGCTCTCTCTCTAGTAGTGTCAGTTTGCAACGTGTGGGAGAGAGAGAAGAGGCTTGTCGCTTTGAATTGTTCCTTTCGATTTATTTTCTTTCATTTCATTTTTATTAGTAGTCATAATTGACCCACATTTCCCACTTAAATGTTTCCTCAGAAGGAGGCTTTAGAATAAATTAGTGAAAGTGTTTTAAATCTGACAGTTCCAATTGTGAGTCGAAAGTTTCAGAAGTTTAACTCTGACTTTAGCCAAATCGTTTGCCTGTCAGTCTGTGTTGGCAGTTTTATCGATATTTTACAAATTGATAAAAAACGTTCAAATGTTTCTCTCTAACTTATTCCAGTAATTCTAATTCACATATTTTCTTTAAACTAGGAATTTTTACTAAAGAATCGTCGATGAAAGAATTAATAATATTGAAATGACAATTTAGAGGGAAGTATAACTTCACAAGTCTTAAGTTTAAGGAAATTAGTTATAGTTGGAGCCATTTTCAAGTACATCACGAAAAACTGGTCCGCGGTGGGGGGTGGGGGTTACTTTCTTACTAATTCAGTAAAGCTGCACTTCCAATTATACGTAGTTACGTGGAAAAACCATCTGCACTTTGCACTTAGCGAAACTTGAATGGAATAACATGCTATTATTTTTGAGCAGTTATCTATCCTAGTTATAAACACGACCACTTTTTTGTTTGCGATCTCGCAAAATGTATTTCCGGTGAAAACGCAATTTTGAAAAAATCTGACAGTAGAACTAAAAAGACTGTTCTGTATTTGTTTATGATCTGGAGTGGGGACAAGTATGCTTAGATCAAATCACTGTAATAGTTTGCAGTGGCATATCTTGCCTGCAACAAAAAAAAATTATTGGCAATCCGGCCAATAGCTACGTCATCGCCACGTCACATAAGACGTAACACCAGAAAGACCTTACCACAAGCTAGAACATTATCAAGATCCGCCTACCTCAAACCCCTTGGAGATCTAGAAGGAATAGTAAGGGAAGTTTTTTACAAGCAATATAACGCTTAGCTAGACTGAAACAGGGAGTCTGACATTCAGTCTTGCAGCCATACCACAGTCTGACATTCAGTCTTGCAGCCATACACACAGTCTGACATTCAGTCTTGCAGCCATACACACAGTCTGACATTCAGTCTTGCAGCCATACACACAGTCTTCAAGAAACATCACCATCACCAACACTCAGTTGTTTTGCCTACTCACGCTACCATACTCTACATCAATTATTCTCAATTAATATGCCAGTGTTCAGTCAATATACAATTCTTTTTTACATTTTTCTCTGCCCCCAGAAAAAAAAACCCGTACCACTGAATTCTGGGAGGAGGTTTATTTCATTCGATATCAAAATAATAGTTGGCCAGCTGATCATCAATTGTTTTTAGCCTTATTAAGAATAATCCCTAAACTCAGCACATTTGAATTTTGATCTATACATGTGAATAATTCCAAGAAAGTTAGAATAAAGACAGTCCAAGGACTTGTCTCGCCCGTACAACTCACGTATCAACATGAAACGAATACAAGACATGAGCAATATTTTTGTTTTATTTTTTATCTTACTATATGTATATATATATTTATTTTTTACCGCCTGCGGGCGATTACGAGCGGACACAATTCACAGAAAATACCTACACATGTATTTCCAATGAATTCACTTAATCAATAATTTCTTACTAATATCAGAGAAAATATCAACTTCCTACTAAATATTCTACAAACATTAAGTACTCGGCGATTTTCTTGTTTCCTCACACAGACTTGTCTTCTAGCTGATTGTTAACTGAAGTCAGCTAATTCATAGAGAGCTCTGTAATCGAGTTGATCAGCCAATGTTGAAAAATATTGTCATCGTCACAGCACCTTTTAGTCTGCAAGTTTACATGAACCACTAAATAATCGAAACAGTCTAAACAGTAGGTTCTTAGTGCAATTTTCACTACGTTCTATTTGAGAAATTGTTAATTAGAAGTTGGAATTTTTACAGTCTCTTACCGCTGTAAGAGGCAGTAGTTTTGCGATTCTGTCAGATTACTGTAATTGAATACACAAACACATATCAAAATGATATATGGAAAAAAAATTTCCAGAAGATAACTGGCGCGCCCTATCAAGGAAAAAAGTAACTAAACTAAAGCAGGTCGGATTTAGGTTAAAGTTTAGCTATATCAGTTATATATCTCTAAATTACTAATTGCAAATCGGTCTTTACACAGCGGTCATAAAATGTAATAAAAAAAAAAAAAATTTATTACATTTAAATGTCTAGTTTTGTACTATTTTTGTAGAGATTTTATTATCTAGTTTAATTAAATAATTTACTCTTTTATTGAACTTGGAATAAACAACTTGTGAAAAGCAGGAGTGTTCAAAGTCTCGTGGGAAACACTTTCTTCCGACTTATTCCTTCCTTTTTAACCCAATTCTAATTTAATTCTTAATTTCTATAAGACAGTTTAGTTGTCGCTAATATTAAGCAGATGAAGAAACCAAACAATAGATCGAGGTGGCATTGAGAGGATACCATAGATCGTACTATAAACTACCTTCCAATTCAGTTTTCTTTCTGCGATAGAGGAAATATTGCAAAGTGTTCTAGATTTTCGAAATTATGTTTTTATGGGAACTGCAAGTTCTGAGGTCGTCTGAATATGTTTCTCTAGCGAATACTCTCTATGGGTGCTGTATGTATGACCAAAACATCTCGAACATGGGAAATGCTGACAACTCAAACTGATTTCTGTTTAGCCACCATCATGGTCTCCGCTATGAGTTTCCGTCAAAATCCGATAACCGGATGCAGATTTTATTGAATTTTTATTTACAGCACGCATATTTTTTTTTAACATGTTTCCAAAAAATGGATTTTAGCTAAGTCCTGAATATCTGTGATATTTCAAGGGTTGCTGGGAATTGAACGGTATCTCCTATAGACTATAATTAAGTCGTTTTTTTAAGTATCTGCTGTATGCTGAGAACGGTCATGTACTCTCACCACCGCCACCTATATTTAAAAGTAATAAATATCGAGTAAAAATTCCAAATTTGAAATAAATTGGTTATCAAATGTAATTAATTGTATGCCTGCACAAGTTACTTAAGAGAAACGTTTGACTGCTTTACAGAATATATATTTCTTTTATAGAAAGGCCTCAAAACTGTGGTTAAAACAAAAAAATAGAAGATATATTTCAAAATTAAGAAAGATATTAAGAATAAGTCGGAAGCAATAAACTGTAAATAAATGTTCCAACAAAACATATGATCCAGTTAGCTGATTCAATAATTCCTTATAGAATCAGCTGTGGCAACTGAAACATCCTGCGCACTTCTTTATCTACCTTTCATTTGCATAGTGAACTAAATTTATAAAAAAAAAAAAAATATAATAAAATACAATACAAAATGAAATAATCAAGTTCAGGCAATCTCAAGTTGAGATGACCTGAGACAGAGGGCTGGATGTATATTTGAAGATAGAGGCAAAAAGGGCCTTGTAGCTCGGCTTCAGCCCTTTAGTATTTAGTGAGCTATAACGTGGGAGTGAGCTATTTTATATATACATCTAGGGAGTGATCTGTAAGGATGTTAGACCACGCCCTCCTCCACTAAACAGTTGAACAAACCGCCAAAAGAAGTTGGTTTGCCGTGCCGCTTACTTACTTAAACTATTCCGGTTAAATAGTATTTCTAAATGAATTCATTATAAAACTTACAAATATTACAAACAACCATACTGTGAATATGAATGTCAATTTATCGTTAAATGTTAATAATTATTAATGACGGCATCAGTCAAAACTATACTCACCAATTTAACTTTTGGGAGTTCGGGCAGGATCGATTGAAAGAAACTACATCAATTTTTCGTAGACGTTTCCATTAATTTGTAATCACCATCAGTTCTGAAAACTCTGTAAATTTTCCTTAAATTTTACAATTTCTCTTCATAGCTCTGTTAAAGATATGGAAACATTGCCTGTGGATATTACTATTTTGAGAAATTGCCAGATACTGGTGGTGGCATTACAATATAAACAGAAACGACACTTTTGAGGAAGAAAAGTTATCTGTACAGTATTTAGAGAACCAAAAAAGAGTTATAAATTAAACGATCTACGAAAACAATTGAAGCTCCAAACCAATTTTGAAATTCGAAAAACAAACCAATGAAATGATCATTCCTGGTTTGAACCAAACATAAGGGATGACCCAGCGCATGTATTTTCAGTGAAAAGTGTGATTTTCGCTAAACAGGATGCTGATTGCAATTTCGCAAGATATAAGTGCTTTTGATACATGCACTGCATGCACGTCCTACATTTTACAAGAGACAATCTTTAATTTTACAACTTTATGGGAAAATTATTTTCTAGTTAGAAGTGACAGTAGCCCCTCCCCGCACTCCAGCGTAGACCATAATTCCGCCATTATTATTGTTATTAATGTTGTAAAACAGACGTTGAGGTTCGGTCATAAAAAAAAAACTCTTTTTAAATTTTCACCGACGTTTCGGCAAATTTATTGCCTCCTTCAAGGACAAATCAGAAAAAACAACATTAGAAGAAACATAAATTTAAAAGAAATATTTTTTTACCTACGCAAATAAACTAAATAAAGAGGGTATATATATATAGCCATTCTAAATTTATTTTGACTTTGCTGCAGAACAGATCAATAATAAACTATATCACAACTATTCAAACTTTGACAATATTGGCATATATAAGGGTAAAATAGGAATTGTACTTACAAAAATTTCTTGTTAGAATTTCTTAAAAATTACAGTTTAACTTGTGATATACCATCACCAAGTGTTACGGACATTGGATGGGCCAAGGTTTATAAAGGGCTAGGAGAGTGGATGGGAAAACCGTGTCTTAACCTGTATGTTGTTTTGGAAATTCCAGGAGATTGTTTTAACTGAGGGATAGGTTGTTGGTGTCTGTTCTAAAATTGATAGATAATTTATCTTTTTTAATATGTATCATTTCCAATATATTTCTTTTTTTATTATTACTGTTGATGGAGAGAATTTTAGTGTTTTCTATGTCAAATTCATGTTTGTATTGTATGCAGTGTTTCGTTAGTGCTGTAGTCATGTCGGTCGGTTTTTTTAGTTTTGCAGTCGTATTTATGTTGGTATAGTCTAATTTTAATTTTGAGATGTTGCTCCTTTGTATGTAAACAATTTATTTTATAAATTACATCTGATAATAAAGTTGTGGGTGTGGGGGTTTTTGAGTTTAGAAAAGTTTTTTTAGATCACTGGAGTTTTTTGTGTGCGATGGAAAGGTTATATTACTTGAAGATTTTAGGTATTTTTTTCTGATAGACCTTCTATGTATGGGATAGAAATATAGGAAATTGGAAGTTGCTGTGATGGCGTAGAGGGAGTCAGGTTGACAACATTATCTGTGGATCGTTGTTTAAAACAGACACCAACAACCTATCCCTCAGTTATAACAATCTCCTGGAATTTCCCAAACAAAATACAGATTAAGACACGGTTTTCCCATCCACTCACCTAGCCCTTTATAAACCTTGACCCATCCAATGTCCATAAACTTAATGTATATCACAAATTAAACTATAGTTTTTAAGAAATTCTAACAAGAAATTTTTGTAAGTACAATTCCTATGTTATTTCCATATTTTACTCCTATACATTCCACATATGTCAAAGTTTCAATAGTTGTGATGAAGTTTATTATTGATCTGGTCTGCAGCAATAGTCATATATATATATTATACACTCTTTATTTAGTTTATTTGCGTAGTTATTTGAAAAAAAAATTATTTGAAAATATTTATTTTAAATTTATATATTATGTTGTTTTTCCTTACTTTTCTGATTTGTATTAAAACCTTTGTACAGACCCTGAAGAAGGCAATAAATTTGCCGAAACGTCGGTGAAAATGTAAAAAGAGTTTTTTTTTTATTACCGAACCTCAGCATCTACTTTACAACATTGAATACAGCGGTCGTAACGAACACCAAAACGTTGTTATTAAAGAATAAAATATATAACGAACAGTAAATATCCTTCTGGCCATCAATCAATAAATCCATATTAATTAGATTGATGAATACAGATGAAGGAAATAGAAATCATGGCTCGCGATGGCTTTGCATATAGAACTATCAATGGTGATCTGATTAAGACGGTTCACTAACTCATTGAATGAATCCATGTTATTTCTTAACCCTACTCACAATAAGCTGAGAAGTGGGACATGTTTTTAATAAGAAATTGTCAGTTTTGATCCTTTAACTTTTGTCCTGAAAATAAAAAATATGATCCTTGAGGAACATCAATGGAACTGTGGTATTCGTCCTCCAAATGGTAGTTCAATTATAATAAAGAGGTATGAATAGAGAACACCTGATTTAATATCTCTGTTTTTATTAGATCAGCTGATAGTCTCACCTAGTAATTACGATTAAATAGAAGAATAAATAAAAGCGAAACTCATTACATAATACTCTAATAATGATTGTTTTATTATATATTCAAAAATATGATAATAAATAAAATAAGTAAATAAAAATTAACGAACAATAACAGTAAAATAGTTAATTTTCAACAGTTTATATTATTATAGACAATAGAATAACAACGCGCGTGCTGTGTGTGTGTGTGTGTGTGTGCCCAATGACAATGTGGGGTAGTTGGAAGGTAGTAAGTTGATGATGGTGGGGATATATACAACAATAATAGAGTAATTAAAGTATAATAATCACCTAATTATGTGTGTAATCTACTCTTGTAAATATACTTGTCTAGATCTCAGTGTGTGTATGTTTCACAACTACACAAAACCATTGTTGTGTTGGCTAACTTGTATATATACTATTAAAGAGATTATCGAATTCATTGATCGATATTTTATTGGTGCTAATAACTCATGTATTGTGCCATCAACCGAAGAATAAAATAAATTATAAATTTAAAAAAAAAAAAAGCAATAAAAACAAAACACCACAAACCTTTTCTATTTTAGTAACTGGACGTTCTCTTTTTTGTATTAAATTTTGAACAATAAAAATCGTTTCGTTAACCATATTAATTATATTAATACATGGTAATTATATTGTAATTCATACTGTTTTATTTGTCTTTTATTTTTAATAACTGTCCAATTAAAGTTAAATCAATTAATCAACAAGCTATCATGTATCAAATAATTACTAGGTGATTATAGTAGATTATAGACCATTTAGACAATATAAAATTATTTATGCTATTTTTAAATTAATGGAAATCAAAATCTGATATAAAACATACACCACTTTCTCTTGCTCCAGTTATTACAATTTATTGTAATTGGGACAATTTTTCTTCAAACTTGGATTATTTTTTTTTCTTACTGCACGATTGTTAGGTCTCAATATTGCTACGAAATATAGATTTTTAGGGCAGAACAACCAACTGAATGTTAGTCTACACTTCAGGTGTGCAGGTAGCGCTTCTATCAATTAAACTATTAGATAGTTCAGAGTCACAGATGCCTCAGAACATCTTCTGTTAAAATTTTCCCAAGTTTAAAAGAAATGCAGGTAGATCTGTACAGTATCTATACAGCAGGTAGATCTGTACAGTATCTATACAGCAGGTAGATCTGTACAGTATCTATACAGCAGGTAGATCTGTACAGTATCTATACAGCAGGTAGATCTGTACAGTATCTATACAGCAGGTAGATCTGTACAGTATCTATACAGCAGGTAGATCTGTACAGTTAGCATTTCAAGTTTAAAGACAACCATTGTAGATGTTTTCAACAAATACTGAATGATCTAGTCTGTATAGTCGCTTCAGGGTCAAAAGTATAATGTACGGTAATAAAACTGTACATCATACTGAAGTACTACTTTACAGAGCTTAACGTTGCTTTTCCTCCTTGCACCCTCCCTGGAAATTAAATTTCATCAAAAATGTTATAAATAAAAGTGATAAGCATTTATGTTGTAGATAATATACCAAGTTTAAAGAAAATCGTTAGTGCTTTTGTCGAGAAAAGCGTGAAAAACTGGGGGAAAAACACGTAATAATTCAAGTTTCTCAGAATTTAAGTTTCGATCAATTGTAAATAAATAGATAAATATATACATACTCGTATATATAAAAATTAATTTGTCGATGATAATTTTAATAATACAATATTGGTAACGATAGATTGTGCAAGCTATGGCAGTGGAAGGGAAGGTTTCCAAGGAGACGAGCGGGTTTCCACGTCCTTGTGTTTCACCGTCGACCGAACAGTTCACACGCCATTGTCCATCGTCCAGAGAGGACGTGTGTGTGTATGTATTACGCGCGCGTATGTATCAATATGTCATGTAATAATGTACTATGATAATCTATACCATATATATATATATTTATATGAAGCAATTATTATTCATTTGTCCTAATTCTTTAAAATAAATGAATGAAACTAGAAATTTCTATACCCCTCCAGTGTTCATCTCAAACTAAAGCAACTTTGAAAGTTTTCCCTGTGTAATTTATAATTAAGAAACTTTATATTAATTTCGCTCTTCAGTTGCGAAATTTCGGCAGAATTTGAGTTGATCTGGAATTTTAGCGATATTTATTTTAATTTCTTCCCAGCTCTGATCATTAACAGGTAATTAATATCAAACGATAGTAAATACCAGAATTTTAGTATGGTTAGCGAAAATTTTAAGGAAAACACAGAAAAATATATATATGACTAAGAATAATGTAAAATTCCGAACTATTCGCTACAATAGTCCACAATAGCAGCATCCGACGCAAAGATTTTTGTCAAACTCGGTGACGATATATTTTCCTCTAAAGTGCCCATTTCTATGTACATTCTACAATACCTAACATTTAGGACACCTGGAATGCATAGTAAAAACTGCAGTTGTCAACGAAACTTATAAATTAAGATTTGAAATAGGTGCACATTAAGTGAAATTGTGTGAACGTTTTACAACAGAAGCAAGGAAAAAATATTTGTAAGTTTTGAAACATTTCTATGAATTTCAAATTTATTAATGTAAATAAAATATTCAAGAACGTAAGAAAGCAGATAATGTAAACTATTAACTGGTGATTAATGGATATTATATATATATATATTTATATGTATATATATATATATAAAACGTAATTAACTGTATGTAAAAAGCGTTAACCTTAACATGTTATGCAACGAAATTATGTCAAGGCATAATAAGGCTCTAGGATATGATATCTTACTTTATCCGTTATACATAATATATATATATTTCAAGTTTTAGTAAATAACTATATATTTTATAATGCATAATACATTACATTCAAATACAATCCGAACATAAAACTACTTTCTTACTAACAATTATTACTAATTTTATGAAGTAATTTTAACTATCGTCTATGGAGTATTGTTGAGTATTCTGCAAAACATGGCGCTAGACTTCTTAGAGCAAATGAATTTCCAGTTCAGAATAAACGCGTCAAGAATTTCTTCAATAGTAACATTCTTGGAAGGTTATACTTCAACAGGTGTTCCCTATAATAGACTAATTGGGACATAGAGATTGGTTATCCCACTCCTACTAAAATGCTTTTATCTAATATTTGTCCTCAAGCAAACTCTCAATTTTACAAATTTTGAATTATAGAAAATCATTAAGTCATCAGAAGAAAAGCGAATGGTCCTCTTAAAAACGGGTAATGGTGTCCGCAGGGCTGGAAAAACAAACCAAGATTTCGGTGATAGACCGCTAATCATCCGGATATCTTGATGAACCTTTGTGATATCAAAGTTCCCAGCATGGTACAAAGTAAGGTACAAGAATTGTGCGAATCTACACATCCTGCTATCCTGGAGATTGTCTACTATCTGGAACCAATAGGAAAAATTTGGCAATTCTGAAATAATATTCCCCATATTCACTTCGTAGATTTATTGTGCCCAATATTTTATTACTTTCCTGTAACTGCTGTAGGAGCAAGTATTGCATTCTTGCCAAATTTTCCAAAATTGAATTACACGATCTGACGTACCAGGAAAAAAGTTAATTTAGAAAATGGTATTCCTCTGTCCCTCCGTTTGTGTGTAAAGTAAAGGAATGCCTATTTTTTCAGGCGGGCTTAACGTCCAACTACCAAATTAGGTGCGTGGACGGGAGCGGAAGCACATACATTACTATTAACTTTTTTTAAACGGATATAAAATTTATAGCAGTTATACGCGGGACTGAACTGGGGACCTCCCAGTTACAAGTCCATGCTCATATCCACTATACCAACACCCACCCCCATCTGAATATTATTGAAAGCGATTAACCATTTGTAAAAAAAAAACACATATTTGAATAAAATTGGTCAATTTGAACTATGCGAATCGTAGTAAAAGAAAGCCGTGTTAATGTATCACAACCAGATATGTTATCTGTTTGCTACTCTCTGGTGAATACAATCACAGCTAGTAGATACACGGGGGCAGACTGTGTTGCCAGATAGGTAGGCTGTAATAACTGCACTGGCACATTTCTTACAGTTGCACTCTATTTACTGTTGTCATAAAAGAAGAGAAACAGAGGCAAATATGTGCACACTGAAATGAACTTTCCCCTCCCTCTCTCTGTCTGTCTCACTCCTGCCGCCGGAGATTCTCCACGGCTGTGGACTGTGCAACTCTCTCACTCTCCCTTGCCCTCCACACAATCACAGCTCTAGAGAGACAGTGGAATTGCTTGCATTGCCTCTTTGTATTCGTACCGACATTAAGCGCCGAGATTCCACACAATCCAATCATAGCTGGCGCGGCCAAGCGCTCACTCACCGCCTCTCCCCTGTGGCCCCCGCTCGGCCATATCCTTCTGCACTTCTTCAACACAAATCTGCTGCTCTCCTACAGTATATTACTTAAACAATGCAAGACTGGCTTAGCTAACTTTTAGTTGCAAACTTGCTACCGATTGGCGAATACGATTTGCTCCTCTGTTAGTTTTGCCGCCAGCTTCAGAGTACGTATTGTGTAGTCGGCAAACAGCCGCACATTCTACATGTCTTTCCATTCTTCTTCTATACAGCCTACTATGCACGATTTAAATAAATCGTCTACTTAGAATAATAAAGGGGCTTGCCAACGGCCGTTACCGCTTTGAATACACCGGGGTCTGCTTCTATTTAATAGTGCATATGTTTTTTCCTTTATCTCGATTGCATATATCGATAATTTCAAACGTTTCAATTAAATACACATAATAAACAACTGTTGTGTGCACAAGTAGGCTGGTCATTCTGTAACTACTGTATTATCGCTCGATGAGCTGCCCTAGAGGAATCATCACAACTACAGCACTATGAGCCCAAGGCCGTACTCATTAGTTTGACTAGCCCAAGGATTTTGGAACCTTTGGAAGGGCAAAGCTAACACAGTCCTTAAATCACTTCATTATTATTTCATGTAGTAAGAAAATGGGTCAGCGTTTTTTCCAGTGATCTTGGCGTACCTGCAAGTAACCCAAACTAAAACAACAAGGACAACACTTGCCCTGAAACCCCAACAATCACACAATACACATAAAGCCTGCAGAAGTAGTGGATGAATGCAACTACTTTGGTTTAGATTATCAACATGCTCACCACTGCATACAAAAAACATAAGATCTGCAAGAGACCCACAATAGAGATCCAGGTGGCAGTGGGTTTCACTTTATAGCCATATACCTACTACATATCTAATTCTCAACCCTAATCAACCAGATCGTTTGCTTTATCTGTGTTCATCTGGATGCGAAATATCGATTTATAATACGACTTTCTCTTAATCTATTTATTTGTCTTCTTTCTTCCAATCCCAACGCAAAAGTAAGGACTTTAGACACACATGCTCCTTCTCAATCTCTAGAAAATATCAATTTTTCTGGAAAATTTAAATAAAAGTGATGTTTCAATTAGATGAAGGTAATATTTCAACTTCAAGCAGAGTCGCTGAAGTCGTTTTTCTATATAATCGCAAAAAACGAAACAAAAAATAACTAAGTAAAATTATTTATGTGATGAGTTTTGATGAAAATCTTCGTGTCTTTCAGTGATTCCTAAACGGGATATGAAGACTGATCTACCTGCTAGATATGTTATTTCATATTATTTTGTTCACACATTGATATAAATATTAAGAATGTTTGCTAATCACAGTTTATTCGTGATTAGAGCAGATAAACAGAGCAACTCCATAATACCTATTTCCGATGAAAAACTCAGTTTAGAACAATTCGTCAAATCTTAGAAATATATTAAATACATAGATCTTTTAATAAATATTTATAAAAACACAGCTTTAAACTGCACAGCTGAATTTCAAGGACGCATAAATCTTGTTTATTTAATTATAATTGATTTCTCTTGTATAAGTATTAAGTATTTATATATATTCTTTTTTAATATAAGTAATAAACATAAACTGCGTTGAAAAGGAAGCCAATTAGCTCGACAGAGAAGATAATTAGCAGGAGAATTAGTAATATAAAAATAATACGAATGCAGTGTTTTGGATATTTAGAACCAAGGATCATACCTTTGTATGATCGCGGCCTCTTATTATACGTACATTTTTTGTGGGACGAAGAACCGCACCAAACACATTTACTCCGTAATTCTAATCATATTTCGTAAAGCAATTTAAGAAGCAAAAATGTCACAAATCCAAAATCTAACCCGATCACTATTCTTACACTTGGGAAATTCGTGGTAAAAAATTATGTAGTTTAAGGAGCATGGGGTAACCATGAGGGAGGTTTTATTTGGGCTTTGCCCAGGCAACTATCAGCTCTAGACAGAATTCTTCAGATGAAGGCCAATTCAGTCAGTGATTAAGGACAACCAAGCTGGTATGCTCATGTATATGTAGAATGAACTGTCACCAAATATGAAGGTGCCTTTAAAGCACAAACGAAGAATTGGGAAGAAAGAATCCGTATAGACTTTGCTTCCCGCAAATCAGGGGTGGGAGTAACAGACAGAAACATTTAATGTTGATTCTGCAAAGAAACTTTAACATTAACAGCATATTTACAGTTGGATATCTTCTTTGAGTAAACACCTAACTTTGTTATTATAAAGCTAGAAATCAGCTGACATTTAATAATAAGGTTTCAAATTAAATCAACTAATTTCTGTTGTAAATTTCTTTTAAATAAAAAAAAAAAAGGAAAATTAAAATTTATAAAAATACTAGAACATAAAATAGGCCGAGCAAGCTGGCCCGTATATTGTATAGGTGTATTACACAGAGAGCTACAGACAGTAACGGCTCGAACATGCCGCCTGGTGGATTACTAATTAAAAAACCTTGAGGAAATTTAAATTATAATTCATTCACTGTCTTTCTCTCTCTAGCGTTGTTTCTCAATCATGTCCTCTCTGTCTGTTACAACAGAGTGCTCGTGTGTGTGTGTGTGTGTTTACAGGTACGGCACGCACACACACACACATACAGACCAGGCTGCTTCTCCTCGTTCCTCTCCATTAAAAAAAATATAAAACGAAAAACTGACTGAGTGACTGATCCTTGATTAACATATTTGCGCAACTACAGCTCTTCAACTCAGTTGAATAGTGTTGTAGACTGTAGCGAGATCAGACTGGCTCTCTGGGGCAAGAAAGGAGTACTAGCCGTCGACTATCAAAACACTACATTCATAACACCCATCACAACACTCTGTTGATGAACTACAACACAACCAATGGTCAGCAATGCTGTCTCTAAATAGCTAGCCCAATTATTAAACAGAACAAAAGAGAAAACAACCAAAACAACACTAATCTCATTAGAAGCTACACTGCCAGTCAAAATAACAACAAATCAAAAGAACAACCTTTTTATTATTATATTTATTAACCTGCATTTCTTGTTACTAGGTTAGTCAGCTGAGCATACAAACAGCTGATTTTATAATTTCTAACCAGCTGATTTATTATTATTATTATTATTATTATTATTACTTTCTCCAAATGCTGTAAGAGGAAGTATTGCAATCGTGTCAAATTTTTGATATCGAATTTTCATTGAAATACACGTTTTGAGGTCCCCTGAGTCCCAAACAGTGGTTTTTAGAAAATGATCTGTGTGTATGTGAGCATAGCTCAAAAACGAAAAATCGCAGAAAGTTCTTACTTAACATTCCGTTCGGGTATCACCATGAGGTGCGACAGAAACTTATCTGTCAAAGTTGCCCAATCAGTAAGTACCACTTCATTGAAAGGATTTTTTCACTATTTTTGCGATTTTCTCGAAACTGGCTCCAACTATTTTCTTTAAACTTAACAACCATTTGGCGTCAACAATTTTCCTTTCAGTAGGTTTTTTTTTTTCAAGTGGATAGCAAACAATTTACTAAATATAACTCGTATATAATACATTAAATAATATCCGACGCCAAGACCGCGAATCGAACCCAGTACTCAGTACAACTCAGCTTTGCGGTCCGCGTCTCTAACCACTCAGCTACCTGGGCGAAAACTTAACATATCATCTGCACAACATATAAAGGGTTACAACTTTTTATTTGAAACATTCTCCAAAAAATTCATTTAAGTGGACTTTTGAGGGAGAAGTGGGTTATGTTTTCCTCTAAAGTGCTATTTTAGTTGATTATAAAAATCTATCAGTTAAATAATATTCATTAGAATTAAATATGTTGCCGAAGTTCCGCGTTTGAAGAAAAAACTGAGTAGTGCGTTTTTACTAACGGTTTCTTCAATTTCTGCGATTTGCTTCATAAAACACCGATGGATTTCATTAATTTGTTATACTAACTACGAATACAGGGTCCTAACACTTTTATTTGGAACTTTTATCCGAGAAACTTCCTTAAAAGAAGCTTGTGGGAAGTGGAGGTTAGGATTCCCTAAAAAAAAGTCATTTTATCAAATTCCGCTGATGATTTAAAATTGACGGCAAGTAAACATTTAGTAAAAATTATGAGATTGATGAAAATGTGTCATAGAAAATGAGTAGATCTAGTAAGAGGAGTCTGGAGCGAATGTTTCACACCAGATTTGTTTTTTCTTATGGCGGAGAGAGCTTGCATCGGCCATATCACAGAGAATTGTGAACTTCTACTTTCTCTGACAGGAAGTATTGTGCGATCGAATCAAATTTTTGAAATTGAGTTTTTCACTGGATATACTCGTACATCATGTTTTGAGGCCCCGAGCTCGAAAAAATCGTTTTTAACAAATGATCTGCTAAACATCTCGAAAATAAAATAACGCAAGAAGATCAAGTTGTTGATACTTTTGGACACCGCCACCGCATCTGACACGAGGGTTTGGTGAAAATCAGAACTTATCTACGTATCTTATCTTATCTACATATCTTACCTTAGCCATCAGACCTTATCTACAAATATCCCCCACAATCAATGGAAAAGAACAATTCCTTCCACTGTACGTGATTTTTCATCAAAATCCCCGTTATACAGAATATTGTATTTAGCATAAAGACGAATGCCAAGACCTTCAGATGAAATTCATCCAATGTTTACAAGGAAACCAGTATATATAATATATATTTTTTTACAAAGCGGAAAAGGCCGACGTATAAAGACACGGGCAGTGTGCGCATGTGCGCGGTTCGACCCGTATGTACAGAACGTATATATATACACACACACACACACATCACAGCTCAGTTGATCATAAATTTACATAAATAGATAGCGTTCCACAAAACTATGTTGTAATTGTTAATTAGAACTTCTATACAAACCATATTTTATCTTCATATTTTAAATACACTAATAAATGAGTGTTTAATAAGTCATAATTTTATTTTTTTTAATACATACTTTAAAGGTTATTTATTAATAAAATAATAATTATTATATAATTTTTCATTTAAACTGAGATAGAAATCTAGTTCGCAATTAAACACTGAACTCTCTGACGTAGTCATTACAAACAGCTAATTGATTTTTTTTTAAACAAACAAATTACCGAATATAATTAAATTTTGATAGTATGCTGTTTACAATCGTCATCAATCAAATTATTTATCTTTTTCAAACACTGGAAAAACCAAAAATGGCGTAAAAATTGTTTACTTATCTGTCTGTCAATTTTGTCCGTTTTTTACCAGATTAAGATAAAATGGAATTACAATATTTTTGTTAGGCACTTGCACTTTAAAAAATCTGATACGAAAATTCTAGTTGTTTTTTAATTATCACTATTCTTCGAAAAATATTGTCAATAAAAATTAAACAAATTTGTATGTGTAGTAGTTATACTGTATAATTGTTATACTGTGTGGTAGTTATACTGTGTAGTAGTTATACTGTATAGTTATACTGTGTAGTAGATATACTGTATAGTTATACTGTGTAGTAGTTATACTGTGTAGTAGTTATACTGTGTAGTAGTTATACTGTATAGTTATACTGTATAGTTATACTGTGTAGTACGTAGTTATACTGTGTAGTAGTTTTACTGTGTAGCAGTTATACTGTATAGATATATTGAGTAGTAGTTATACTTTATAGTTATACTGTATAGTTATACTGTATGGTTATACTGTGTAGTACGTAGTTATACTGTATAGTTATACTGTGTAGTAGTTATACTGTATAGTTATACTGTGTAGTAGTTATACTTTATAGTTATACTGTGTAGTAGTTATACTGTATAGTTATACTGTGTAGTAGTTATACTGTATAGTTATACTACGTAGTAGTTATACTGTATAGTTATACTATGTAGTAGTTATACTGTGTAGTAGTCATACTGTATAGTTATACTGTGTAGTAGTTATACTGTATAGTTATACTGTGTAGTAGTTATACTGTGTAGTAGTTATACTATGTAGTAGTTATACTGTATAGTTGTACTGTGTAGTAGTTATACTATGTAGTAGTTATACTGTATAGTTGTACTGTGTAGTAGTTATACGGTTTAGTAGTTATACTGTATAGTTATACTGAGTAGTAGTTATGGTACTTCTCCTCCCCCACCTTCACTTATTCATGTCAGAACCAATACGTAAAATTTGTCATTTTATATACAATTTTGTGTATATAATCTGATGTGAACCACTCACAATACTTTCTCTTACTCCAATTTACATAGTTATGTACATAGTCTGTAGTTTTTCGAACTCCAATACACAGCGAATCTTCTTATTATAATTTATTTCTTTAATTGCACTAATAATTAGTTCGATTCCGGTTTTTATGTTGTTGCAAGAAACTAGATTTTGATTGTGTAGCTAGTTCTTGCGTAGATTTCCATCTTTATAATACTCTTTCAAAATAATTTGTGGACTACACCAACTACACAGATTTAAGGACAATATAATGAATAGCTAAAAACTCCAGCTGTAACTAAAGTTTTTTAACTGAATATTATGAATTCATTGGAGAAATGTTTGCATGTTTATCATAAATTTTATTTTGTGCAATTAGTATGAACGGCCAAATACAAAATGGCAGAGATCTTGCGTTTCTGCCTAATTCTTTGAACTTGTATGCTTTCTTTGCTTTCTTTTTCAACAATGAAATGAAAATTCTGATTTTTTTCTTGTGTAGCTCCATATAAATTTTATAAAACAGTAAATATTATGTTAGAAATAACATTTTTTTGTTGTATTTTTTGCACAATTTGATAATTTATAAAATACCTAAAGGGAAAATTATTAAAATAATTCTAAACTAGTTTTTTCAAAGAAATTATTTGCTATAAATAATTAGCCAATCACAGTGTAGAACAGAAGGTGTGAAATGTGGGTGTATCTTATGCCAATCAGAAATTTAGAATTCACATGTTGACCACGCCCGCATTTGACATCACTTCTACACTGTGATTGGCTAATTATTTCTTTGAAAAAACTAGATTAGAATTTGTTTAGTAATTCTCACTTCATAGGTATTTTATAAATGATCAAATTGTGTAATAAAAAAAAATGCAAAGAATCGAGTTATTTTTAACATATTATTTACTGTTTTATACAATTAATATGAGCTATAAAGAAAAAAACTCAGAATTTTTAGTCCATTGTCGAATAAGAAAGCAAAAGTGATGGAAATGCAAGATCCATGTAGTCTGCCATTTTGTATTTGGCCGTTTATAGTAATGGGACAAAATCGGATTCATGTTAAACATCTAAAAAAATTTCTTCAAGGAATTCATAATTTTCAGATAAAAAACTTTCCTTAGACCTAGAGTTTGTAGCTATTCATTATATCTATTGTCCTTAATTTTATGTAGGTAGCGCAGTCCACAAAGTATTAAAAGAGTACTTTGAAGACGGAATCTACGCAACAGCCAGCTATTCGATCAAAATCTAGTTCATCTTAATCAAAACACTCACACGACTTTCTCTTACTGCGAAATGGCAAACTTTCTTCACACTTACAATCCTTATTAGTGTTTAAAGCGGTAGGCATTTTTATTGAGAAAATCACTGAAAACTGAAAAACCTATTCTGTAAAGTAGCACTTCCGCTCAACCGATTTCCTTCAAACTGGAAATTTTGGCTACTTATATAATTCTAATTAATATTATTTAGTTGGGAGAATTGTATAGCACATTACAGGGAAACCTAACCCTCCTCCCCTAAAAGTCCCCTTAAATGAATTTTCCTGGAGAAATGCTTCAAATAAAATTTGTAGCTCTTTGTATGTCTAATTGATATAATAAGTTTAAAGAAAATCGTTCGAGCTGTTTTAGAGAAAATAGCAGGAAACTAAAAACTGGTTTCAATAAAGCGCACTTCCGGTCACCCGATTGTTTCATATTTGGAATTTCGATAACATATTTAATTCTAATTAATATTATTTAAATGATGAATTGTGTAATAACTGAAATAGCACTTTAGAGAAAACCATAACCCCCACCCCTGCCCCAGAAGTGCCCTTAAACAAATTTTCCCGAAGAAATGTTTCAAATAAAAGTTGTAGCACTTTATACGTCTAGTTGATGTAACATGTTTAAAGAAAATCGATAGAGCCGTTTTTGAGAAAATCACAAAGAACTATAAAAACTGTATTCAGTAAAGTGGCACTTCCGTTTGAATGATTTTGCCCGAAATCTTCATATCTGATGCGGTGGTAGTATCTAAACGGAATACCAAGTTTGAGCTTCCTACACCTTTTCATTTTTGAGATATTCTTTTCACACACATAATATGCAGACCTTTTTCTAAAAATCACTTTACTATTATTAGTAACAGAAAGTAAAAAGGAGTAAGAGATAGTCCCCTATATGAATATATAGGCGAAATTGAAAGAAACACGTCCAAGCCATTTTTGAAAAAATTGCGAGAAAGTGGGGTAAAAAAAAAACAAACAAATTATTCCGGCTTAACGATTTTGACTGAAGTGTCGGACCTTGTACCAGTAGGTACCTAAAAGAAATATCAAGTTTGGATACTCTCTTATTTTTTCGATTTTGTGAGTGACACTGTTCACATACACACCAATTTCTCAGTCACCTTTTGCTAATTCCAAGGATCTCGAAATATGAATTACCGGGGAAAACTCAATTTTGAAAATTTGATATGATCGCCAATAGATAGCGGCACCATAGGTTTTATTGAATTAGCCTTTAATAGTATCTAATTAAATTCTGCAATGCTTTTCTTTTTTAGCAAAAATAGAAGTTATAACGCACACAATTTGTAGTTAATAAAATAATCTTAAAGAAAATCATTGAAGCGTTTCCGCTAGGAAAATCACCAGGAAACCGCTATAAACTGGTGGGAAGCATTCACCAAAATGTGCCTTCAAACCGACGGATTTCACCGAAATCTTTTTTTGCCGAATCTCCTGACATCAAGTTTTGAACTTCTTGTAATTTTTCATATAGCAGCTATCCTGAGTAGTCCTAAAAATCATTACTTCAGGTAAAGAGAAAGATTCTCTCTACTGCATTAAGAAGAGATAATAAGAACGATAGATGGCTGCTAACTAGTGAACTAGTAGGTTAGCGAATGATGAATGATTCACATAAATCTGGATAACATGAACAATGAATGAAATTATTCACATCCTAATTAATTAAATGCCTAATTAATTACACACTATTAAATATTCAAAAATAAAGAACACTAGGATATAATTGTCAAAGAGTGGAGAAATTCGCAGGCGCAGTCAGATAGACACACAAACAGAACTAGAAGAGGACCAGCGTCTTGAAGTCAGTGAACGAGAGGTCCGGCCGGCGGGTGACTGATCCTGGAAGCCGTTCTCACAGACAGATAATATATCTGACGATTATAAATGGCCCAAACCTTTCGTCCCAGATACCAAACAAGCGCCCCTCGCCGCTCACTCACCATGCTGCTGCCTGGTTATTACCATTGTTATTACTGTTTGCCTGTCCACACCGCTCTTCTCCCACACACACACACACACACACACACTAATCTCACCTGTCATTGTCACTAATCATCTGTACACAACCAATTCTTCATAACCAACATCACCGTAACCTTTTCTTTCACTATTTCTATTTATTAATTTCCGTATATTTTGAAAACTATCCGGGGGAGGGGGGGGACTAATTAAACTATACACGATTTTACAGATTTTCATTTCTCTGATCGAACAGATCGCATCGAATTTATGAGAATTGAGTTTTCGCCATAAATACATGTCTGAGATCCTCTCAGTATAAAAATAATGTATTTCCAAAGACGCAGCTGTAAAGTTTCTGTCTGTCAACAGGGAAAAAAATCGCAGCAAGTTTAAAATTGAGTTTCCGTTCAGGTACCATTATGGAATTGACAGCAAGGTTTCTGTCAAAATCTGTCAACATCACGTGCGACTTTATTATTATTATTTTAGATTTTAGCGATTTTCTGGAGAATGATTTTCTTTAGATTTTCTACACTAAAATACAGACCAATAATAGGCCGATCTCTCTTTTTGGAAATACTACCGGAAAAATTGATTTGACATCTATAGAGTAGCAAATGCACCTACATTCTAGTACTTAGAATGCCGTTTCGCTCCATCTATTCACTTTAAACTTGTATATGTTAACTGCACATAAACCACACTCACAAAATACACACACAAATATATATATATAAACCTGAAGCTCAGGAATCATAGTGCGGTTGGTGTCAGTGTTAATTAATAGAATGATGTCCTTATGTTATTATATGCTGATGACATCGTGAACCTGGGCTATTCATGGGCAAGATATTCAATTTAAGTTGGATTTGTTGCATAAGTATGTTGAAGCGAATCTCTTAAAAGTTAACGTGGACAAAACGAAAGTCTTGCCTTTCCATAAAGGAGGAAATCTGGAAAAATGTAGGAGGGTTTTATATAATAAAAATGAGATTGAAACCGTCAAAGAATTCAAATACTTAGGCGTAATTTTTTCATCTGATGGTAAGTTTAAAAAAGCTAGTCACCCCAGCAAGGCATTAGGTATGACACCGACAACTAGGGTTAAATGCATTCTGTATAAGGGCAAGTCCGACACTTGGGAAACCAAGGTTGTTTGATTCAATGGTCGCTAGTGTTCTGATATATTGCTCTTATGTCGACTCACTTGATAAAGTTCAGACTCATTTTTTTAAATCCTTATTGTAGCTGCCAGAGCAACTCCTGACGCCTGAGTTAGAATCGAAACCGGAAGGGTTCATCTGGCTTTTCAGATATTTGTCAGACTGATTAATTGGTGGATGGTCATGCTACGGATGGGTGACACCCGTATTCCTAGCCTGTGTTATGATAGATTGTACAAATTAGTTTACCACCAACAAATGAAAAATACCCAAGAGTCATTTAAAAAAAAAAATTACAAATTCAATCCTGAAGCTAATTGTAAACTTTGCTCAGATAATCTGCCTCACAATATAGTTAACTTTCTGATGGAATGTAAATTTTTTAAATAATCTTAGATCACAATATCTTGTCCAATTTCCTTTTACTGATAGTATTGTTATTTAGACAAACTTGATTCCCATTTAAATTGTGTAAATGTCAATCAAATGAAATCTGTTTGATTTCATAAGTTTATCTGTTTGATTTCATAAGTTTATTTTATAAAACCTTGTTTAGTAATAAAAGATGAAATCCAACGTTGGCTTTAAATCTACTCAAAATTGTATTTATATAAAAAAAAAATTGATTAATAAATAAGGTAATATCTTGTTATTCAATAACTAATGAATGAATTAATTAAAGTGATGCTTTTGCTTATATATGTTTTGTTAATATGTTTAGAAGAGTGAATATTATTTTTCAATTTATGTTTTGTGCTGGACTCCTGCTTTTTATACAAATTACAATATTTATTAAAAAAAGGAAATAAGCCATTGTATTGTATATAAACTTGACACATTTACTTTCTGGGTGGGCGCTTTAGGCAGAGGATGCTGACATTCAGGTAGCTATGGAAACAACAAGCCAAACCAAGTTTTAAGAAAATTAATCGATTAAAAAAATTGTGTGAGTATTTCACACTAGATTTTTTTATTTATTTACGTTTTTATTCTATTTTGGTTAGTGCATTTCTAGGTTATCTAGTTGGAGAGCCTGACAACGGTCGCCTAAGCAACCGAAACTGCCTTGCACTGCACCCCACCCAAACAACGAGATTGCCTTGCACACGCGCGGCAATATTACCTTATTTATTAATTTGTACCGCACACGCGCGTTGAATCTCCATGCTCAGGCGGCTGCCTCTATCTAGTTTTAGTGTTTCAAACTTTGTTCTTTTCTGATTTAAAAGAAACTTGACTTTAACTTTCAAAAAAGGAAGAAGAAGAAGAACATGGAATTGTTTTCTTAAGTTGAGTGAGGTTGTATGAGCCGTGCTGAGAGCTGCATCAGTTCTCAGTCTCAGACTCACTAGCTAGCCAGCGCTCATTATCTTGTCATTATCAGCTCTGTTCTCCTCGTTGGTTCTCTTTGTCTAGCTGGGCCCATAGCCTCCCCCGCCCCCAGCTCTCCCCCACATGTTTATTCCAACACCTGTCGCTCCAAGGATGACCTTAAGGAAGTTCGAGTGAGCGGTTAAAGGGTGCGCAAGTGTGAGAGTTGAGAAGAAGGGGGGGTAGAAAAACTCCACACTCTCTCTCTCTCTACACCTACTCCTGTTGCTCACACAGCAAGAGAACTGACAGCACAATAGAACTACAACTACAACAACAACAACAGCTCTATACACACACACACACATACATATATATATACATACTGACAGACCGACAGAAGACAGACAGCCTGAGTGACTGACGTACACCAACACTCTCCACTAGGCCATGTCTTGCTCGCTGTAGCTTTAAAATAACAACATATACACTGTCCTTCGATCGACTCCAACACTGTGTCAGCGGTGGGTAACCCATCCTCAAGACCTGTAAATCTTCCAAATTGATTTCTAGTGACTGACTAGTTGATACATCCTACTGCAATTAATGTAATTCTATTGGACAAATTTTCATAGAAATTCTAAATCGATCGAATATTCACCCGGCAATACATGTTTCACTCAGAATTTTTGTTTGAATTCTACCAGGGGACCTGGCAGTAAGGTTTTGGTCAAAATCGGAGAACCGAAGGGCCACTTTGCTGCATGAATGTGTTTTTTTTTTTTACTTTATCGCGATGTTCTCGAACGGCTCCAACGCTTTTCTTTAACTTGGTATATCAACCACACGTATGAAGAGCTACAACTTTTATTTGTTGTGGTTGTTGAGGTGTACACAGCAAATTTACTTGTGTGCGTAAATGTGTAAGTGGATTAGGAAAAGGTAAAATGTGGAATTTATAATACGTGATTATCAAATAACATGTTTATAGAGATTAATTGTTCAACAACATATTAATTTACTTATACTATTTTACGATCATTCAACTCGTTTTTATCATTTCTTATTAATTATTCCTCAGTTGTCCACGGCTGGCACAGTGGTTTTTCGATTTGTTCTACACTCAAAGAACAATTAAAAAATAAAATAGTAAGTAACATAGTATGGATAATAAATTATCAAAGTAAATCTCCTTCAAAAACGTAATTTAAGTTACACATCTCCACTTGTTGGATGTTTCCATTTTTAAAAGTAAACAATGTACACCAGCCTTTTAAAAAGCGCAAAATAACATGTGTTTACCTACCCAGGTATCAACGAACCCCCTCTTAACCTAGTTATGTCCTAACAGAAACACTTTTACAAGCCAGTGTATCAACTAAATTTGTTCTGTGCAAGTCTATGGTATCACACTGTTTTGACAATAACATCTGATGATGGGCGAACGCCCAAATCCGGTCGGTGACTACCAAAAGAAGCAGGCTATCACGGGAAATGTCTCTGACATATCTATTGGAAACATTTTTTCGGGACAATTCATTTTAGAGCGATTGGGGGGGGATGATGTTTGGCTTTCCTCCAAAGTGCTAATTATACCACCCAGTCATCTATATAATATTATAAGATTAAATTTGTTGCCAAAATTCGAAGTTTGAAGAAAATCGGTAGGTCGGCAGTGCGACTTTACTGAGCGGTTTCTGTTTTAAAGTTTTGCTTGAAACTTTATTTGAATAAATAGATTTCAGGGGGTCCTGGGAGAGCTGTTCCCCCTCAAGTGTCAATTGGCAGTTAAGATTGCCCCAGCTAACATATATTCTATATGAGCAAGTCAAAGTTTGTAAAAATTCCATGTTTGAAGGGATTCTGTCATCATAAAACTTGATGACCTAAATCTAAAATCAAGTTCGGGCTTCCTGCAATTTTTCAATTTTGAGTTTTTTGTTCAAAATAATAAACATATACGGACATTTTGCCTATAAAAACATTTTTGTTTTTTGTTCAGGAAAGTACAAAACATTTACCAATTCATTGGAAATTTCAAAAAATTAATTACCGAAATGCTGCTAACGAACGCAATAAATAGGCGAGTAATTGGGTGTAAAATAAGAAAGAACAATGATAAAGTAAATGACATAAAGAGCTGTTTGTAGAATAAACAGAAGGAAGTAAGCAGTGACGGTGATGATCTCTAGAGGAGAAGGAGTGATGATGAGTGGCCAGACATAGATATTGTCAGTATATAGACAGCAGGATGGAGAACTAAGGTTGGGATGTTAATGTGTGCTTGCCATTAGACGATGGTGTGCTCACATATCGGACATAGAGATATTAACCACCACGGAGATACAGTCACAGACAAACCTACAGAGAGAGTTGAATGACAGACGGACAGACAGAGAGAGAGAGCAGCGATGGTAGTAAGTAGAAAAAAGGATGCTGCTAATGATAGTTGGAGCCCTCGGGATACCTCCCCTCACCCGTCACTTCTAACTAGATGTAACTTCTCTCCCTGGACAAATTACTCCAAGTCAGTGCTCTCTTCAACAAATCGATCTTCCTAAATCTACTTGTACTAAACCAGCCCTCCCCCAGGGAGAGGCCGAGAGGGCATAGGAGAAAGCGGCACCGCCACTTGTTTGTTTGTTGCTGCTGTTCAACAGGCTGTGCCATCCATCAATACATATACATATATATCTCCCCGCCATAACCAATCCACAACTAGCGCCATGCATTCTTCTTAAGATATTTTCGTTTCTTTAAATGACGGAATTAATCGCAAATCGCAAAAATAATTATGATATTTCTTCTTTATATAACCTATGGGTAATTCATTTGGAATTAAACCTGAAGATCATTAAGTAAAACTATACCAAATGATGGATAAGTGAACGATTTCTTCAAAATAAAAACCAGATGATTACTAAGTTGGATCACAGTCAAGATCAGAACTATTCAGTCGTAACTACCATTGTACCAGAATGGATCTCTTCAAACTAAGCACTTTTTGTTTTTAATTACCTTCTCTGAAAATAATGCTAAATTTTAGAATATTCGCGTAAATATCATCTTTCCTGCAAGAAAAAGGCTTCCGCCACTGGGCTGTGGTTATGCAAAAACACAAGAAAATCCTGCATCTTCAGGTTAAAACGCACCGCTAGAAAATCCAATGAAGAAACATCGTTTTTCATCAAAATCACTGACACCAGCTCCACGGGACGAAACAGCATTTCCTCAGTGTTTCCCAAGAAATAGCTATAGTCTGAAATAGCTATGGTCTGAAATAGCTATGGTCGGAAGTAGTTATGGTCTGAAGTCGACGTTTTAAAAATCTAATGTGAAATACTCGCATGATTGACCTGCAGTGAGCCCCAACTTCCAAATTAACAAATTTAGGGAATTATTACCATATTTCTAATTCAGTTAAATGGTAAAATAATGACGGTTAGAACTGGTAGAGGGAGTGGCTGACTACATGTCCAACTCCACCGCCACCTAACAAATCTATGTCGCTCCATTATGGTGACAATGTTTTTACTTAGAATGTAGTCATCTGTAAAAAGTGCAGTGTGTAAAATGTATTCATCAACTACCACTCCAGGCATTTTGAGCGGTGCAGGATGTCGGTTATAAGTGTTATCATCCAGTTGCAATGTTGGACTGCTTCATCTACAGGTACGTCAGGATCCTTGAAGAAGTAGCTAGTTCGCTTCCTCCTGAGGCGATAGTTGATGATACATATTAAAATGGTAGCTTAAGGAGCTACCTAACATTAAGACTTCCCCTGCATTATACTAATCTATGAACTCAATATACTGTTTGTCAAGTCACTCTGAGGGTGGACGAATGCCCAAATCCGGTCGATGAAGCAGGCTATTACAAAAAATTATTATACATAAGTATTAATAATTACATAATTATTAATAAAATAACCGCATTAATAAAATCACCTAATCTCTTTTTATATCGTTATGATCGTACACGTCTTGTAACGGACTCATTTCGAGATTTAAGAAATTTTTGTACTTCTTCAGAAACGTAGTATAACTTACTGGTTTTATGGTTACAATTTTTGTAGAGGTTAGTTACGGAATGCTTGGCCGGCCATCACAAGATATAATAGAATCCTACTTCATATCCCTATAGAATCAACCTATAGGCTGGGGAGCCCAGCTTCTTCAGATATCTTCCCTGATTGCCCCTTGAAGAAAGCATGCGCTCAGGCCGATCAACGACTCAGATCGTTTGCCTTTGTTAGATGCCCGCATCTATATCTTATCCTGCCACATGTCTAGGGAAAATTCTCCAAAGTAATTCTCTCTTAAAGTACCAAATCTTTTTAATCTCTTGTTAGAAAGGACTGGTTGCTTCTTCTGCCCATAAGGGTTCCGGCTCTTTGCAGGGAGTTGCAGGACCTTTCTTTTTAAATTGTCGGCCAACTATGTTAATCTTGCCGACAATTTAATTTGTCTCTATACTAACTTGCTCTGACATCCAAAGGAGGGTAGATTATTGTTACTACTCCAGTCATGAACATAGTTCCTTCAACATACAGCCACAAGACAAAATCAAAACACTGAAAGACATAAAATACCTAATAAATATAGAAACAAAATATAAGTCTAAGGGTCAATCATATATTTATTACTAATATAGTAAACTGTAGAATTCAAAGTTATTAGTAATATTTTCAATGGCGACCGCAGCCTCACATTGGTTAATAAATGGACATGACACAGTTATTTCCAGTCAGTATATCTATACGATCGTTTCCCTTTTATAAATATTACTATGCGGAGGGGGGGGGGCTCCCTCCATCCAGGACTATTTATTGTTGTTGTAGATCTTGTGAAATCTGGTTGTTGCAAACAACCGAGTTCTCATATATACTTACTTTTAGTGGTCACTATAAAATTATATATATATATATTTATATATAGCGTTTGTTATTGTTGGTTGCTTTATTTTTGAAAATAGATAGTTTGGTTATTTGGTGACCAAAATCTACGTGAGTGATTGTAATGTGTGAGCTCGACTGCTACTCAGAGTGCTGTTCGATACGAGAGAATGCGAGCAACCAGCTTCTCTCCAAATACTCAGAGTTGTTCGCAGTGTATTATATATACATGTATATTAGACCAGACTGCTGAGAAATTATCTCCTTTACTAATACTTTCTCTCTCTCATACATAACATACACACACACATACAAAATATACACATACAGACCAATCTATAGAAATCTTCTAGTCTCCGGTCTAATGTGGTTTTGTGGAAGTGGGTTGGTCGGAAAGGGGCGGAGCCCACATCTCTTACTCAACTCTTTTAAGAAATAAAACATATTCCCACACACACACAAACAGCTTGCTTGTACACACTCACATGCACAGACCACTCATACGCTCCATCTCCTCGAAAAATTAAGTGCGTGTGTGTAAGGCCAGAAAGATGTGGTTGATGCTGTGACTGAATCCCATCTTTGGCCCATTGAAACAAGTTTCTAAATGAGTTTCCTGTGTGTAAAAAGTTAAATTTTATAAAAACAACCATAAAATAAACTCCCAACATTTTGTTCTTCATCTTGATCCTAGTAACATCATCTTTCCAAATAATTTCACCAGTAAATGAACTAAATCAAAGAAGTGAATCAACCTTCTTCATACAAAGAACATTTTTAACAAATACCTGATTTCCCATTGGCCCCTTCAGTATTTATGTATTTACAGTTTATATTTTTAGGGCTTCACTGCGGGGTTATTTCAGAACTCTGAAAGTACTTATTAGTTTTCATAGCCTTTATATTCGCAGTTGCATAGCGTTGCAGATCGCACTTCTCAACTACCTGACAAGGCAAGATGTATGCTTCGACTCTGAAGCCGTTTATCATAAGAATACTGGCAATTCGGATGTTCATCGACTCCTTTGGAGGTAATGGTTTACAATGGACTCATCAACCTCTAAACCGATTCGAGGAATGAAAAACAAAATTCATACTGGAGTCTCCATGTCGCTGAATTTACAGGAAATCTTTGAATTCGGCGAATCCATATCTTACGGTTCTAGGCATTTCTTGAGAGATATTAACCTCACCATGATCTGTTCACACAGCATTCAATCTTAAACACTGGTCACTTAGCAGACAATTTCCTCCATTCTGTTTGCAAACACTACACTCGGGAGAGTCACAAAACGTTTTTTATGTCGCATTGAATCTGACTTTGTAACCCCGTGAATTTATACTCCGAATAACTAAATCAGTCAGCTGTATCACAAGTACAGAAAACATAAATCATCTGCATGTCCAAAAACAGTTTAAGTAGAAGTGTTATTACTCGAAAAAATCAACGATGAATTAAGTATTACGAAAGTTAAAATATGTGGAATCTAATACCAAACCCAAAGGTAAAAGAAAATAACCTACCGAATATTCATCCTAACTCGCTAAAATCGAAATATCGATAATCGCGTGATATCTGCAAAAGTTCTATTAAAAATAAAATAAATGTCCCGAATATTAAATATCAACAAATAATTAATACTTAGCAATTATTATGTAATAAAAAGCAAATAATAAAAATGATTGATTTAAAATATGCAAATCTTCGAACATAAAGATGTTGGCAACAATGAATTATTGTTCAAATTAAAACAGCTGTTTTAATTTCACATAAAGAAACATATAGGTTTGTAGACCAAAAAAAAAATAAAAAATAAAGAAGCCCAAAACAAATGAGTTGTCCAATGTATACATATATATATATATGGACAGTGCCTTTGTGATATTTATACCTGAGATGACTCATTAGTCGGCGAACAAAAAAACCAACAAACCAAACAAATACAAAGACAATAAGACACTGATAATACCGTTGTAGTATCACTTCTAAATAGTGTCGCTAATGTAAACAAGTTTCAGGCAGGCCAGTTGTACGTATGCTCTGTTTACTTAACGCGACATAGAAGAGTGCAGTTTGGAGAGAAAGAGACGGCGTTCGTTAATCAAGTGTATCAGTTTTATATGTTAAATAGCGCCGCCGCTAATTGAGCTTTCACAATTTTTTTTTCGTGGACTGTGTGAAACTACGTGTTGATGAAACCCACCGTTGTTTCAACGCAATATTGCGATATGATCGTGTTACCTTTTCATCGGAAATACAAGTTCTCACTTTTCCTCAGCATGAAAAAACGTTGTATTGGATGGCGTGTGCGCGTGATCAACTCAACACAAAAATAAAAAAAGTCTGTTGTGAAACACTCACACGACTTACTCTTACTATTCTTAATTCTGAAGAAAGTGCGACTTAACTATAAATAAATTATTCAGTTTTTAGCGATTTGCTCGAAAATGGCTCCAACGATGTTCTTTAAATAACGTATGCTATCCATCCACATAATTTACCTGTCACTTTTATTTCAATCATTTTCCAGAGAAAACTGTTTTGTTTTAGGGGGGTGGGATATATAAAATGAAAAATTTCTTTAAATTTCAAATTTTCGAGGCTTATATGCCTAACAGAGGTGGTGGGAAGATTAGTGCCAATCTGTCAACTAAAGCAGGTAGAGAATGATCACATTGAACAGAGCGCCAATAATATTGAACAAACACATTAACACCCTAAATTCCGCACACCAACCCAAAATCAATTTTTGTTGGGAAAAATGTTACAAATAAAAGTGATTGGTTTATATCTGTGCAGTTAGTATTCCAAATTTAAAGGAAATCCTTATAGCAGTTTCAGAGCCTATTCTGTAAAGACACACTTCCGGTTTACCACTTTACTTCAAATTTAGAATTTTAACACTGTTTCTAATATCTATTAATATTATAGAGATGGCTAAACCATATATTGTTCTGAAGTGGTATTTTAGAGGCAAGCTTAACTTTACTGTTTCCCCCCCCCCCAAATCAATTCACCCAGGAAAATATTTCAAATAAAAGTGATAGATATTTAAGTGGGTAGATAATACACGAAGTTGGAATAATCGAAAATCGTTGGAGCCGTTTTTGAGAAAATCGCGAAAAGCTAAAAAAAAAAAAAAAAATCTCTTGATGGATTATTGAGCGGAAGCTTGGTGTCAGTTACGACGGTAGTACCTAAGGGGAATACCTGATTTGAGCTTCCAGCGATTTCTCTTTTTTGAAATATTTTGTTCACAGACAGAAACACATACACACGCGCACACATATACAGACTATTCGCTAAAAACAATTTCATCGTAATCAGGGGACCTCAAAACATGTATTTCCGATAGAAGCTCAAAATTTTGAAATTTGACACGATCGCAATACTTGCTCGCAGGTGCAGTAACAGAAAGTAATAAAATAAAAATCGCAGAAAATTCAAATTTGATGGACCAATGAGAGATCAGTACCGGGATCCGGCCCAAACAGTTTAGGAACCCAAAGAGTTTAGGCCCAAAATACGTGAACACAAGTCCCGCTTTAGTAAATGTTTTTTATTATATGTAGGCATATATTTAGGTTTACCACACATCCTAAACATTCTTCCAGGAAAATTTAATTTCAGGCGGGTTATGGGGGGGGAGGAGCTGGCATGTTGTGGGGAACTCGCATGCCAAGCTGGTACATAGCTGGTACTGGAAATTTAAAATATCTGGTTGAAAACAAAATAATAAAACACATACAATCCACTGTGGTTGTGTAAATTAATTACGGTTAAGGTGGGAATATATCAATATAATATAATCCTAACAGCTGATTAGAACTATCAGCGAATCATATTTTATGTTAGATATTGATTTGTAGGGGATGATCCATAAAGCCAAATCCAGAACTACAGTGGCTGTCGTTTGCTGTCAGTGTGTGTGTGTGTACATTTGTGCCTGTAAATTGTACAGGATGTATGTGTGAACAGTGGAAGTGACGAGCTAGAATTTGCCAGAGGTAACGCTAAATCCAAGCAGTTGCCATCTTACCTTTGCAAGACTTACGTGTAATGTATGAGTTCCGGATAAGACGTACATTCACCAAAGCCAAGACCCCTGAGCAAATGACAGTGGTCCTTCTCATGATTTTATTGCTTTTCTAGTATCAACATAAGAATTGTGCAAAGGGGGGTGCCGAAGGTCGACACAAATTAATATTAAAAAAATGGGGTATACGTGAAACAGCTTGTGCAACACTGCTATAAAAAGCTGTGTCCTTAAAAATATACCCCCCCCCCCCGACATAATTTACAATATGAAGCCCAGTATATTGATCCTGAATATTCAGCTGTTTTCATGCCGGAAAGGCAGCAAATGAACGCCACAGACAGTCCGACACTGTACTCAATTGTGTCATCTTCTAATCTATTGAAAACAGATCACGTACTTCATCGTCAATAGGATGTTCTACACTATTTATAGTAACCTTATTTTATTAATATATGTACATAGATATTGTAGTATAAAGTTTACACAGTATATCTACATCGATGGAGGGAGTGAAGGTAAGTTCAGACAAGTTCAGACAGGAGAACATTGAAGTTGAAGGCACATCAAGATCCGGCAACACTGCAACACCGCTTCACTCTACAGCAGGTGAAAATAGCCTCAAGGCGGTACCTGCCTTCATTAAAACTAACTCTCAAAAAAAGAATAAAAAATTTAAAAAATAAAATTAAAAAATCTAAAGTTATCAACAGAGATTGTTTTCTCTCTTTATCTAACTGCTGGAAAAGGAAGCACATCGCGATCGTGTCAAAATTTCGAAATTCACTTTTCATCGACAGTGAGTATGAAAACAATGTTTCTAGCGAATGGTCCGTATTTGTTTGCTTTGTTGTTGTGTGTGTTGATAAAAAAAATAAAAACAAAACTGCAGGAAGCTGAGTCTTAATATTCCGTCTAGGAGTCACCTACCAAAAATGGATAACGAATTTATTTTAACTTGCTACACTGAACTGCACACCTAAAGGACTATCACTTTTCTTAGACCCATTTTTTCAAAAAAATGATTTCTTGTAAGAGCTCTGTCAGAGGGGGGCAACGTTAAATTTCCTCTCAAGTACCATTAAGATACAATGTATATGTACATAATAGACATTCAATATTGCTAGAATTCCAAGTTGGAAGAAAAATTTATTAACCGGAAGTGCAAGTTTATGGAACAGGTGTCTGAGTTTTCTGCCATTTACCGCACGTTTCGCCCGCATCGCGTTTTTTCCACACTTCACGTAGAAATCTAACATGTCTCGTTACTTTTTTTTTTCACAAGTTTTTCTTTACAAAATCCTAACAAAACTTTTACAATCGCACTGAACTAGTTCAAAACTAATACTAATGAGAATTTAAAATAAAATCTGTTATCAATACAGATTTAAGGGTTAAAGCTAATAATGGACTAAACAGTAACAGCCAAAATCTACCAAAGAGAGCAAAGAATGGCGTTTTTAAATCAGGAAAACTGATAATTTTTAAAATTCAATATCTTACGATAATTGAAAATATTTTAATTTTTTTCCGCCATTTTCTTTATTTTTGAATGTACTTAAAAAGAAAAGTACAACAGGTGTGCCATTTGAAAAAAGAAAGACAACACACATTTATATCACAGATTTTTTTGTACTGAATGACATTCAATTTTTCAAAATGGTCTGCAAAGTATGAGTGTGGATGAATTTAATAAAACAAAGGCAACACGAAATTCCAAAAATTAAGAAAGTTACAGGGGTCACACATCTTCACGCTGACACTGCTCTATATATATGTATATATATATATAAATCTGTTGTGAAACACTCGCACCACTTTCTCTTGCTGTAGTTAATTATCTTTCCAATAATAATTTTTTGTATAAGTCGGAATTCCTTTCTAAATGTTGGTTCTCTTATCGCGCAGCACGTCATAGAACTGAAATTGTACTGGAACGACATTATAAAAGTGTCGCCTCCTCAAAGCCCGCAAAAATACCAATTTTTCCTTGCAGAATATGATTCAAATAAAAGTAATCAATTTTCATTCAAAAGAAATCATTTTCCTGAATAGAAGTCATTTTCATGCATAATCCGTTGGAACTGTTTTCTAGTAATTCGCGTAAAACTGGAAAACCCATCCTTGTAACATATTTGGATCGCAAACTTCATATCGGATAACAATGGCGGTAACTAAAGGAAATTAAACTTCCTACGTTTTTGTTTTTGACTTTGTTCACATTCCACACGCACACAGACCATTCGCTCAAAACTTCTTTTTTTGTGTTTACGTGACCTCAGAGTGTTTATTTCCGGTGAAAGTTCAATTTCGAACAATTGATAAGTTCGTTAATGTTCCTCTTAAGCGGGAAGAGATGGTAGAAATTAAAGACTAATATAAAATAAAACTTATGTATTATACATTTTAAATTAAAGAATGTAAAAACAAAAAAAATAATGAATGTTTAATAATAAATAAATTCATAATTAGAGTGTGAGATTGTTGGGAGATAGTGTTAAGCTGGGTGAAGATGTGTTCAACTAATTAACATATCGGCTTATTGCAGCGCACTGCCACCTTGATAGTTGCCGCCGTCAGTTTTATTTCTTTATTATTATATTTCTTTGTAATTTGCACAATTAATTGTAATTTAGTTGCATTCATGTGGCGTTTCAACTCCGTCAATAGTTCCGTCCTTTATAAAAAACATAACTGAAGTTTGTATTAACTTGTTAATCCCCCCCTTGTTAATTTGGAGAAAAATGTAAGATTCAGTTATTATTTATTACTTTTTCTCAAATTTCTGAAAAGCGAAGTTTGACGATCGTATAAAATTTCCGAGTAAGAAAAAAATACTTATTTATTTGACAAGAGATTAAAGTGCCACTTGAACACACACCCAGGTTTGCCCTGCACGAGCATTGCGCCCTGCACGACAACACTGCAAAAGGACTTTACTCTCGCGATAAGTATTATATTTTTCAGCTACAGTTGAAACTATCTAGACAAATGTAAACATCACTTCCCAATGAAAAGTGGAAGGTTACCTTTGGAAATGTTATGGAACCAATATTCAAAAGTTAACCAATATTCTGTTTTTTAATATTTAATTTATTGTTAAATTGAATTTAAAAAGTTTTTAAAAAATGTTTAATTTAATAACTTGTATTTTACTACAATATTGTTAACACATTTTAGCAATTTCTTCCAAACCTTAAAATTAGTTTAATTGATAGGTTGTGTGTGGCCACACAGTCAACTTTACTGTTTTACATTCTCCTATTGCTTTAACAGGAAGTATTGCGATCGTGTCATGTTTTCGATGTCTGTATGTGTGTATCTGTTCAAACTTAACTTGATTCCATTTAGGTCGACAGTAAGTTATCTATCAAAATTCCTCAACCGGAAGTACCACATTACTGAATGGATTACTCAGTTTTAAGAATTTCCGCAAAATTGCTCCAACGATTTTCTTTAAATTCACCATATCAACTAAACATATAAACTAAAACATATAAAACTTTTATTTGAAACATTTCTCCGGGAAAATTCAAATCTATTTCTCTAAAATTTCTCTACGCAGTGAAAGTATATTAGCCATTAATTTGAAAGGAATAATTGACATATTAATCAGCTATGGTAGAAAACGAGTTTTTTTTTTTTTTTTAATTTAAGGCGCGTCAACATCTATGGTCATTGGCGCCCTCCAAGCTCTCTCAGTGCACAGCCAGTATCCGGATAGTGTTCTCTAGCTTCACACAACACTGTCCATCACCGAACAGTGAGCCCTAGGAAGAAAAAATCTAAGGGGTAAGCATTGGACTCGAACCCGGGACCTCCGCGAGGTAGTCCAACACGCTAACCATTGAGCTAATCCCTTCCCTAAAAAGAGTTTATTAAAAGAATAGTAGATATGTGTGTTTGTATGCAAATGTTTTTCCAGAAAAACTGCTCTTTCAGGGGTTTCGGGGAGGGAGGGAAGAAGCTGCGACTTTAGACTTTTCTCAAGTGTCACTTCCATATATTGTACAGTTCCCCTTCTTTATTTATTGAGACCAACTATGAAGAAAAACTTTATTTAGAACCACGTGGTAAAATCGCTAAGAAATTTTCAAATAACAAGAAAATCTGACGACTTTCTCTCACTTCATTTTCAAACTGCTTTTTACGGTTCCAACTGTTACAAGGAAAATTCGCGACGGTTCAAAATATGTCGATTGAAATTAAGAAGTTCATAAATTAAATTACCGAAATAATTTTTATTAATTTACATAAAAATGGAATAATTACATTGAAGCAATGTGCAGAAGAGATTCTCAATATTTATTTCATTATCTGAACATATCAACAATAAAAATTAAAAATATGTAAACTTTTTTATAATGTACTTCATAAATATGTATAAGATATAAATTTTTTTCTCCTTTATAATCAATAGTTTAGTGCGATACAAATTCTGTTGGCAACACTGTTTATTAAATATTAATCATTTCTTGGCTGCACTGTGTTGATATGTTTTTAAAAAAATATTTTATTGTAAATTTTCTCTAGCTGACTGCCTCGCCACTGTGACTCACTAAATGCGTTCTGTAATATCATAAATTAAACAATAATATATTTAAAATTGTAAATAATGTTATTAATTTCTTTCTAATTCATTGCTATGTAAAATAATTCAAGCAAAGTCATTACAATTGTTGTTTCTTTCCTTTTATTTATTATTCTTTACATTTAGTTTATATTTTATCATTACAATTGTTTTTCACATGACAAAGGTGGGAGTTATTTTAGTTGTACGTCAAGGTCATCGGACAACTCCATAGAGGTTTCTTTGGCGATTTTGAATTGAAAAATAGATTCACAAGGTCATAGTGATAGACGGACTGGAGGAAGAGTTATTTAGGATTTTGTATTCCTTCTTTTAGTTTTTTAGTAGTGTAATAGTTTGTATATACTAACAACATGAGTGAAAAGGACCAAGCAAAGGGAGAAACAAGGATCGATCAATAGGAGTAACAAGATCAATAAAAAGGAGGAACAGGATCAACCAAAAGGAGGAAGAGGATCAATCAAGGGGAGGAACAGGACCGATCAAAAGCAGGAACAGGATTAATCAAAGGGAGGAACAGGATCAATCAACAGAAGGAGCAGGATCAATCAAAAGGAGAAACAAGGATCAATAAAATGGAGAAACAAAGGATCAAGCGAAATTCCAAGAGGAAAAGCAATATTATTCCAATGATATCCCGATTGATTTTTCTTTGACAAGAACTTCTCGATATTTCCATATTTAGTGTGGCATCTGGCAGCGTCCAAATCTTAGTCCTTTTTTTTTTTGCTGCGAATCAAATTTAAAACTATAAAAAAGTCTGGCAAGCATCCCTCACATGATTCAAACAGACAAATTTCATATGAAACTGTAAACTTTACTAAACGTTTAATTATCGTCATTATTTATACAGATGATTTTGAATGAAAGGGCGGTTTAAATGGAACTCACATGACCGCTTTCCCAGAACCTCTTTATAAACAATTTCAAGTTTGAAGTAACTGCGATGTTTCGGTTTTGAGTTGAGCTAACAACACTCGAGCGCCGCTCAGGGATCTAAACATTGACTGAGTTCAGAGCGCTGCGTCCCCTTAACTGCACCATTGTAGACTACAATAAAAGAAACATGTTATTACTTTGGATTAATGCTGCCGGTACGTGCAACTAGCATAAAATAAAGTAAATAAAAAATAAGAAAAATAATAATAAAAAAGAATATGAAGACCAATAAAAAAGATAGAAATAAAAACTAAAGTTGAACAATTAAATGCGGCAGTTAAAACAGTTAAATAGGTAATAAAAACTATAGTTTTTATCGGTAAAGTATGTGCTGTGCAGGGCTGCCGCAGCGAGATCCCAGGTAAACCGGTTTTTTAAAGAAAACTACCAACTTGCTTGGGAGGGGTAAAACTTGGAGTTCACAAATTTGGGGCTGGCTCTTCTGAAAGGGAATAAACCAACCCTTGGTAAATTAGCAGGTTTAGGATGTTCTTACGAATGGGAACATCGTATAACTACTTCCATGCCATTATCTTTTGCTGCTTTTGGATTTTGAGTCAACATTCTTGTAATCTTCAAGATCCCTCATTTCGGCAGCGCCATCCACTGAGGCCAAGAATTTTCCAATATCAAAAGAAACCCTGATATGAAACAATCACACGACCACTGACTTATTTCAATTGTTATCATTGTAACTAATAGTTGGAAGGCACAATTGAAGGCAATCTCTACACCGCGAGTAGAAGAGATTTAGATTAAAAAGAAGAAGATAATTCTAACCAATCAAATTTTCCCCAAACTTGGAATGTTTACTAAACTTTATTTGGCCGGGGGGGGGGGGGCAGATAAACTGCATTATATACTAGAGGCTCATGGTTGAAGCGCTCGGCCTCTCGTTAGGCATACTTCCCCAGATCCCGTTTCAAATCAATGTTCTCAGTTAAAATATTTCAAAAAATAATGACCGAAACAAATAAATAGCTTTCAAAGAGAAATCAGTGAACCTGTTGTCAATAAAATCGCAATAATTTAAAAATAACAAACTGTAAAAAGCTGGTACTTCCGGTTATCCGACTTTTTATTCAGGAAAACTTCCTGCGATTTTACTTTGCCTGTGCTTTGTTCACATAAAGCAGACACCATTGTTTCAAAAACTTTTTTTTTTCTTTTTTTTTTTGTATACTCAAACTGCCTCAAAACATGTGTTTTATGGGGAAAAAGAAAATTAAAAAACTTATCCGATCGCAACATCCGAACTGCAGTAGAAAACAGGATTATAACATACAATAACATACAGAGCGAAATACTGCAATACAAATTTCACAGTACAACTTGACAAATTTGACATGTACACAACAATTTCAAGGATATCATAATTTGAACTTCCCCTACGGAGGAGATTTTTATCACAGTTCGTGACGTCAAATTTATTTTTATATATTCCAAGGATCAAAGTGAAACATCCGTGTAACTAAATCTAAAGCTGCCGTAAATATATATTTCTGATAAAAAATAAAATACTACGCAAAATCATATGCAAATCGCAATGTATAAAGTAGAAAACCAATAAAATAAAATTGGTAATAAAACGGAATATTTGATTGGTTAACAGCACGGCTCACTTGATCATGATTAATTATTTCTGTTAATTGGCCTTTTATATAATACTTATTTTACTTTTTTTCAATGTATTTTCTGAACTTATAAATGTAAATTTACACTATTTTAGCATTGTATTAATATTGAGTTGATGGTCATAACTAAACATTTATTTCATATAGGGAGAAGAATAATAATCTCAGTAAATATTAAATAACAGTGACGAGCAGATGTACACAATCATCGCCGACATCATTACATACAGGTGGGAAATCCGGGTGACCAACATCAATAAATTATACAAAAATAACAAGAGTTATTGTTTTGTTGGTATATTTCTTAATTATATCGTCCTCGGCTGTTATTAGCCATTTAAATAAGTTATTATTTTTGTAAACAGCTGTTTAATTGAGAAGGCAGTGGAGATTATTATTTCAAATATTGCTCACTATTTCTGTGAACTCACATGACTTTCTCTTAATTTATTAATTGCTATTATAAACTTTAAAATAAATTTACTTTAAAATTGGATATTTTTTTACTTAGCCCTAACACACATATATATATATATATATATATAAGTGATGGGTGTGTATGTAACCAGGGCAGGTAATAGTTCAAGTCCAGAAGAGAATGCCAATTAAATTGAACTAACCTACATAACATTTGAAATTTAATGTCACCAATTGCTCAGAAAACTCTAACAATCATTGTTTCTCGAATGAATGTTTCAAATAAAGTGATGTACGCGCTGCTACGTGACGATAGTATTCAAAGTTTAAAGAAATTCATTGTCCCGTTTCATAAAAAATTCCTAGCAACTAGTAAACCTATTCAATAAAATCACCCTCTAGGTTATTATTTGTCTGTGGAGGGACCAAGCCCTACCTGTCTGTGGAGGGACCAAGCCCTACCTATCCAAGGCCCTTTGGGCTAATCAAATTCACTTCAAATTTGGAATTTTGGCAATAATTTATTAAACCTTCATATTAAATGTAGATAATAGATCCCTATACATTGTAGTGAAGTGGTACTTTAGGGGGAAGCTTAACACTGCTGCTTCCACAGAATCTTCTCCCCCACCCCCACCAAAAAAATATTTTCCTTAAACAAAAAAACTTCAAATAAAACTGATAGGCATTTATGTTTGTAGACAGTTTGAGGCAGTTACAAAAATCGCTGGAGCTGTTTTCGATAAAACTGCGAAAAACTGAAAAAAAAAAAAATTAAGTGAGTCGTACGAAAATCCGGCGATGGATTCTGACTAAAACTTTATTGACAGATGTGATGGTGGTATATCTACAAGGAATATATACTGTGAGCATCTTTCGTTTTTGAGCTATTTTGTTCACACACACACACACAAACTGTTCGCTAAAAACTTTGTTTTCGTACTCAAGGGAACCTCAAAACATGTGTTTTCAGTGAAAACCTATATAGAAAATTAGTCCCGCTTGCAATACCCCTTCTTACTAACAGTAAAAGAAAGTCAAAAGTATCAAACTACCTGAATTTTAGTCAGCTATCTATTAGTTTATCGTGGGATGGATATTAAACGAAGATATCTGTAAAGAAGGTATCTGTTTTTTGAAGTTTCCCACACACTCTCCTTTCTAACTAGTAACATTATTCAAATTAAAAAAAAAAAATACCCAACCATTCTCCTGGACCCATGGTGGACTAACTGAATTGAAGCTTTATAAAACTTCCAGAACTGTTCGTAAAATGTTTGCTAAATAAATTGCAAAGTACAAAGTCGTCATAATTTACAAGTTACAGGATTTACAGACAATCTGTAACAGCAACCAAGAGAGCAGAGAAAGAGAAACAAAATACTAGGCACTCTCTCGGACTGAAGTAGAAGATACTACATAAATACAGCGACGAGGAACAGAGAATATATTAGTTCAGAAGATAGTTCACCAGTGACAACGTGTCATTACCCCTTCCACTCTAAATCTGCCATCTTTACTGTAAAGTCCAGGCAGTCAGTGAAACTCGTAATTATATTATAGTGTTAACCAAGTCTTTGTTAACTCATCTAACAAAGGGTCTCCATCCAACTCGTCCATTATAAAATCCTAGGGCTCGCAGTGGAAGCCTGGTTAGCCAACCCCCACAGAATCTAAACCAAGATTAAAGAAAATCATTGGCGCAGGGAAAATCACGAAAACTAAATAAAACACCGCACTTTTAGTTGATGGATTAACCGAAACTTTTCTATTTCCGTGATATCCAGGACTCCATATTAAGTTCTAGATTCTTAAGTCTTTTTGAGATATTTTGGTCACAGACCCCAAACACTTCTTTCCGAATTCATGGGTTTACTCACGATCGCATCGTGAAATAATTTGAACGGTCACAATATTTTCTCTTACAGCAAATAAAGAACGAAAGAAATTAAAAACTGATTAATGGAAAGGAAAATAGATAAATTCTAACAACATATTTGTAAAGAAATAAACATGTAACGAAATAACAAACAGCTGTTTGCAAGTTTATATTTACTTGATAATTAATATCTAAACATCTATTGAACTAACAAGTGATAACGTTCCGAAATTATGAAATTTAGTATAATCAGTTGAGTTGGAAGTTGGGCATCACACGTCATTTCCACTACTGATTCATCCAGGTTTGTTATTTTAATCCACAACGTCCTTTCCTGTTATGGCGTTACATTGTTTCAAGGTCACCAAACTACTAACAACAACCACATTAATGAGTTGTAATAAAAGTAAAAAGATGTATTGCAATTAAATATAATATTAAACAAGACTGGGAATGTCAGAAATTATGTGATTTGAAGAGTTTTATACTATTGATTTCACCGCCCCAGATCAGAGTAACAGACCAAGTAAATATACTAACTTCAGCAACTGCCACTTCCGGCGGACGCAATTCACAGAAACCTTGCTGTCAGACCTGATGGTAATTCAAGTTTCGATTATTTTACATTCGCTAACAGCCCGCTACAGCAGTGAGAGAAAGTAGTGACAAATATCTAGTGCGAAACATTCACACGACATTCTCCTTACATAGTCATTAACATAGTCATAAATGACATTTTATTCAAATTTATAATTACTTCCTCTAACTACTGTTATAGGAACTATTGCGATCGTGCTAGGTGTTCGAAATTGAGTTTTCACATGAAATACACGTTTTGAGGTACCCTGAGTCCAAAAAAGTGGTTTTTAGAAATGGTCCGTGTTTGTGTGTGCGTGCGTGTGTGTGTGTGAAAAGAATATGTCAAAAACGAAAAGTTGCAGGAAGCTCAAACTTGGTATTCCATTCAGACACCGCATCAGGCACGAACATTTCGGGCAAAATCCATCAATCGGAAGTTCCATTTTACTGAATACATTCTTGTTTTTTTTTGTGATCTCCAAAAAAGGCTGCAACGATTTCTTTAAATTTATTATATCAACTGCACGTACAAAGAGCAGAACTTTTATTGCTTGAAACATTTCCCCGGACAAATTCATTTAAGGGCTCTTTTGGGGGAAGGGTGGGACTATGGTTCCCTCTAAAGTGCTATTTCAGTTTATTTACACAATTGTATCATATGGATAATACTTTAAGTATTGTTGATAAATTTAGAACAGTTAAGGACTCGAAAGGTTTTTGGGAATTGATAAATATTGTGAAAAATAGAAAATATATTGGTGGTCTAGGAATAACCTGTGAGCAATGGGTTAATTATTTCAATCAGTTGTTGAACCCTCCTGTGCAGGCCTCGCCCATCTCGTATGCTCCTCCCTTTATTTCGAATGAGACTTTAGATAAAGCTTTTCAGTTTCAAGAACTAAAGCAAGTGTTGAACAGGGCTAAGAATGGTAAAGCCCCAGGGTACGACCGTATTCCATATGAATTCTTTAAAGATTGCCCGGATGTTTTTTTGGAAAAACTTTTGCACTATTTTAATTTGATTTACAATAGTTCCAATATCCCAGACAGCTTTTCAAAATCAATAATTTTTCCGCTGTTTAAGAAAGGGGAAACCAACATTGTAAGTAATTACAGAGGAATATCTTTTATGGATTGTATGGCCAAGTTATTTTCTGGTTTGCTATTGTTGAGATTGCAACAGTGGATGGAGGAAAATAATGTTTTAAATGAATGTCAGGCGGGGTTTCGGATCGGATATTCTACGGTAGACAATATCTTTAATTTGCTCTGTTTAATTAAACTACGAACTCGTAACAAAAGACAAAAAATGTACTGCTGTTTCATTGATTTTAAGGCTGCCTTCGATTCGCCTGATAGAAACGCATTATTTTATAAACTTTTTGCATTGGGCGTGTCAAATAAATTTATAAATGCCCTTCAGGCTTTATACAAAAATACAGAATCGTCGGTTTGGACCAGTAAAGGACTATCGGAAGCATTTGTTACGTCGGTGGGGTTGAGGCAGGGATGTTTACTCTCGCCTAGCCTTTTTTCTTTATTTATAAATGATTTCTATGATTTCATTGAAGGTGGTATTAGGATGGGGGGTGTGAATGTCCGCTGTCTCATGTACGCTGATGATTTAGTTTTGGTAGCTCCTGAGCGAAAAGTCCTGCAGATGATGGTTAATGGTTAATAGGCTGGCGGGTTACTGTAATACTTGGAATCTTGCAGTTAATTTAACAAAATCCAAAGTGATGGTATTCCGGAAGGGTGGGAGATTAGCAAATAATGAAAAATGGTACCTAGAAGGGAAAAGACTGGAAACTGTTAATTTTTACAATTATCTGGGTATTGGTCTTACCCCACTCGTAAATCTTAAACCACACTTTTTGGATAAATTGCATAAGGCCAAGTTGGCGATAAATATCACCTATAGAAAGTTTATTAATGAAAATGTAATTCCCCTTACAAAAAAATTAGAAGTATATAATGCCGCAGTGCGTTCAGTTATTTGTTACGCAGGTCAGGTGTGGGGCCATCAAAATTTCGAGGAAGTAGAAAAGTTAAATCTATTTTTTATAAAGAAACTGTTTTCACTACCCGTCCATACCCCTCGATATATAGCTTACCTCGAGTCTGGTTTTCTGCCAATTTACTTCTACACTTTGCAGCTTCATTTTAATTATTTAAAGAAAGTGTTTGCAATGCCGAATTCGAGATTGCCGAGAATCCTCGCACAGGAAATAATTAAATATAGTATTTATTGGCATAAGGATAACCTTGATTTGTGCACCAAGTATGGCGTTACTTTTTCACATTATGATGACATTAACTTAGATGACATTCTCGCTAACCTTAAAACAGAATTTCGGAGTGCGATGGTGGAGAGGGCAAATGAGTCCAGATTTCATTATTTATATAAAGATCTTATGTTGGATCCAGAGGGCAGGCGCTACATAAGTGATGCAAATAGCTTGAACTTCATAAGAGTGATCTTTAAATTACGTGGGCAATTAATCTCTCTAAATAACAATGTAATTAGATTAGAGCAACAGAGACTATGTGCCCTGTGTAATAGAGAAGAACAGGAGGATTTGTATCACTATGTGGGTGTCTGTCCGGTACTGACCGAATATAGAATAAAATGGCTGGGGAAAAAGTATCTAACGCTTTCCGAAGTCATATTCCTGTTGAATGGCGGAGGATGGAAACAGTTATATTATTACCACATTACTGCTTATAAGTATCGGGCCTTTCTCATTGCTGAATACAACAGCTAATAAATCAGAAGAAATACTATGTTTTAGCTGAATTTTGCCTATTTTTTATTATTATTATTATTATTTATTTTCCAAGTTATGTAAATATTCTGAGCAACTCTAGGCTGACGGTAATTACCAAGCCGAAAATGCTTTTGTTTTTCAGTAGCATTTTATTTTTGTAATATGATTGTACAAATATTTATCCAATAAAGCTATTCTATTCTATTCTATTCTATTCTTCGTCTCTGTGGGGATTCAGCCCATTTGCGTTCCAGAGGAGGACTGTTAGCGAAGAATTATTCAGAGAGTGTCTATTCATTTTGAAAGTTTAGGAATGAGTTCGGTTACTAGTGTGGTCAGAAGTGTGATGAGTGGATTTATGAGGGATTTGAACTCTGATATGAAGGACGTCAGTACGTTGGTCATGTCAGGAGAGTTTGGCGGATGATTAATTGATTGCCCCGAAACTCCAATGGGGGAAAACCAGCGACTGGTAGGAGGTTGATGAGACTGCTGAGTTGGAGAAGGCTCTTTCTGTGGCAGCTGAGGGAAGTCTGTAGATGTTAGCTGTAGGATTGCTCCCTGTGGTGAACTTGGCTGCGGATTGCGGTCATTTTGCGAGTTGTTTCTTTTTCGTAGACGTTGTAGTTCCTTGTGTGTTACACATCCTCTGTAATTAGCTGGGTGGTTACCCTGGCATAAAGCACAAGTTTCAGGGGTGTCCCGAGGCTTAGTGCAGCCAGAGGATGGATGATATCCCGCACACTTCACACATCCGGGAGTGTGGTTGCAGTAACTTTTGGTGTGACCATATTGCTGACATCTCTTGCACTGAAGGATTTCAACGGTCTTGTATGGTTCCTCCACCTTTACCTTTGTGTAGACGATGGATTTGACATTGAAGATTTCTTTGTTATTTTCTTTAGGTTCGAGGTCAATGAAAAATAGGGGAAGTGGCGCTTTTGTCCCTGGATGCTTCACATTTGTGACGTTCCTTACTCTGTGGCCCATCTCCTCAAGGTCTTGCTTGATGTGCTCCGTAGGTATTGTGTGGTGAAGATTTCTAAGCACCACTCTGAAGGCTTTATCAGTTTTCAATTGGTATGTGTGGTACTGTGCTCTATTTTCTTGGAGGTACTTTATTGCTTCTCTGTAACCATCGACTGTCTTAGTGGACAGATAACATTGTCCACACGAGATTTACAATCGAAGGACGAGGGACCAAGAAGCTCAGTAAGTGCTCTACAGAAGTCCATATAATTATTGACATTGCTAATAAATATTGGAGGAGGTTTCGGTGATTTTCTCTCCTTGGGTGGTGTGATCTCCCCAGGCATCTGCTCATCGTCGTTAATGCTTAACGGAGCAAATGGGTTGGGAGTGCAGAAGTTTGGAGCTGCAGTAGGTTGGGATCTCATTAGAGATGGCCCAGGTTGGCAGTTGTATGCACTGGACTCACTTAGTGATTGAAGAGACTGAGCACGCGTGAGTTTCTTACTTAGTTCTTTCATAGTTTTATTAGAAATAGTAGTTTTTGTTTTATTTTTTTCGTCATTATTACTTCTTTAATTAAATTACTGGGTCTTTTAGTAGTTTTAGCAATTATACTTGATGTACAATTATTATTATTTTTATTATTTTCAGAAAAGACATTTATTGAATCATGTGATTCAATGCCTGATGTATTAGGCTGTTGCCAGCGCGCCATGTGGCCACTATCTAAACCAAATGTCCAATTAATATAAATTTTAAAATAAAACTAAAATAACGCTTAACCTACAAAAAATACGAGCTATTTATACACAATTTACAATATATACAATTGTGTTTCATACCATTTTCGGTGTCCATTAATAAAAGGAAACAAACATTAATAAAAGTTAATATTTATACAATTAGTTATTCACATTAACCACAGAAAAACTTATTAGTTTATCGCACAAAAATCAAGATACATTCACATACAAAGGTACACCAGCTGACTCTTCAGATTTAAATAAAATCCGATTTAAGCAAACCGGAAGAGCGATTTTACGGAATAGGTTTTCGAGTTTTTGGTATTTTCTTGAAAACTGTTACAACAATTTTCTTAAAACTTTGGAATGCACTGCTGCATGGATAGAACCGTGTAATATCACTCATAATCCTTCTTCTTACCGACCTATCAGCCTCCTTCCCATTCTTGGAAAGATCCTTGAGAAACTCCTTATTAAACGCCTTTACCATATCGTTGAACCACTGAATATCATTCCCAATCACCAATTTGGCTTCAGATCCTTTCACTCCTCCATTCAACAAACTCACCGCGTTATAGATACCATCGCCTCCGCCCTTGAGAGCAGACATTACTGCCCAAGTCTCTTTTTAGATTTTGAGCAAGACTTTGATAGGGTATGGCATGAAGGTCTTTTGTCAAAGCTTAAAGGCATTTTCCCAAACACCTTTTACCTTATCCTAAAATCGTATCTTACAGATAGATTTTTTCAAGTCTGTGAAGGCACCTCTCTCTCTTCCATTTACCCAATCCACGCAGAAGTTCCTCAAGGGAGTATTCTCGCGCCTTTTCTATACCTAATATACACAGCTGACATTCCCAATCATCCAAACACCTTAGTCTACATATTTGCAGATGATACCGCAATCCTCTCCCCGAACCCGGATCCTGTCAACGCTTCCCGTGCTCTCCAATCTCACCTTACATCCCTCGAGTCCTGGCTTTTAAAGTGGAAAATTAAAGTAAACATTTGCAAATGCAAAAATGTAGTGTTTACTCTAAATCGCAAAACTCTTCCTCCAATTTACCTCAATGGAATACCTATTCCGCCTGCTGACCATGTGCGCTACCTTGGACTATTCTTGGACAAAAGACTGACCTGGAACCCTCACAGACGGCTCAAACGCTTTAGACTTCTCTCCAGACTGCTTGGCAAATGGTCGAAACTATCACTCTCCAACAAAAGACTCCTTTACATCTCCTTACTGAGACCACTATGGACTTACGGACTAGAACTGTACGGAACTGCCAAGCGTTCCAATCTGAACCGCATCCAAACCATCCAATCCAAAATCCTCCGCTACATTACTAACAGTCCTTTCTATGTATCCAACCTAACCCTCCACACGGTTCTCAAAATTCCTTTTGTCAACACCTTGGCTAATACCCTTTATAACAGATTCCACAATAAGCTCCTATCACACTCTAATCCTTTAGCCCAAGCCCTCACCTCACATTCCCTCCCTGGAAATCCTCAACGACGCTTAAAGCGCCGTTGGCCTCGCGACCTTTTAAACAGCTAGTGGTAGTCATCACTGGATGACTACCAATCAAGTCAATCAAGTCATTGTAATTATTTCTCAGCTTATTTACTTACTGTAAAATTATTTACAGTTGTAAATTTCGAATAAAGAATTAAAAAAAAAAAAAAATTTGTAATATATTTCTGAAAAAATTGTTTTGGTTGTAAACAATAGTTATGTTTGGCCATTGTTAATGAAACTAGCAAAATATTGGTTGGCTGGGGCCAAAGAAAATAACTTTTTATCTTTAAAAGTTTATTCGACGTTTCGGACACCTTTGGTGTTTAGAAACTACAGGAAAAAAACAAAGAGAAATAAACAGACAATTACGTATATGTAGTGAAAAACAATATACAAGCATCATAGATTAGAAGTATATAATTGCCATGTTGCCAACACAAATGTACATAAAAACTAAAAGAAAAAAACACTAAAAGATGAAAAATATTAAAAATTGGAAATTAAAAAGATACGATACCTGTCAAAGAAGGATAGAGAGTTAAATGCTAGAAGGAGGTTATTATGTGGTAATGGAGTAAGGTAGGTTTTCAAACTCACATTGAAAGACAGAAAAAAGAAAATTTGAAAAGTTTGGAAATATGAGGAGGTATTACCTTACTCCATAACCACACAGTAACCTCCTTCTAGCGGTTTTTCAAAAACAGCTTCAACGACTTATTTTTTTGAAACTTTGTATACCAACTGTTCATAATATAGAGTCCTGACATTTTTTTAGGGAAAAATAATTTGTTAGCGTTTTTAGGGAACTGAAGCTGTTCTTCTTGAACTTATTAATGTCTGATAGACTAATTTAGTTGGCTTGAAGGACCACCTTGAGAGCATTGTACAGCAGCACCTGTGTCACCTTCCCACCAAAACTTATAACGGCTGTTTTAGAGATGCCTTACGCCACAGATTCCCTAAAAGTCTCAAATATCCAATTTTTCTGAAAAAGTTTTCGTACAAAAAGGATAAGCATAATATCAAATTCAAAGCAAATCATAGGAACTATATTAGAGAAAATAAAGCAAAATACTTTTTTTTTAAAAAAAATAGCACAGATTTCTTTAAACTTGGATTTCTAGCAAGGCTTTTAATGTTTCTTAATATTATATAGGTGGTAGAACCGTACATTGTACTGAAGTGACATTTTAGAGGGAAGCTTAACGTTGCAACTCCGCTGAAATTGTTGGAGCCATTTTCAAGAAAATCGGGCAAAACTAAAGAAATCATTCAGAAAGTCGCACTTCCGGTTGACAGATTTTTATCAAAAGTGTTAGATGCAAGACATCGCATCTAACACTTTTGCGATTCTTTTTGGGATTAATGTTCTTGCGATTTCTTTTTGGGAGGGGATTTCCGTTCGCTCACACACGCACAGAGACCATTTGCTAAAAGCTCTTTTCCTATTCAGAGTACCTTAAAAATGTATTTATTTTGGTGTAAGCTCTATTTAGAAAATTTAACATGATTGCAACATTTCCTCTCACAGCTGAAACAGGAAGTAAACATTCAATAATATCAGTGGTTTATTCGTTTTAGGATATGAATCTCCATTTTAATTAATATTAATGAATTACTAAATATGTAGTAAAGTAATTAATTTTGAAGAAAATTCTTCAGCCAGAAGTGTGAGAATTGTTTGCAAGAGATACAGTAGTGTGAATGTTTCAGTAAAAACCCCCGATTTGCTCAGTAGAAGGCGCCACTAAAAACATTAACTGAAGGAAACAGCGCGTTAACAAACTGTACGCAAGGTTGTATTTATGAATTACTGAGGAATTATGAATGGAACAATTATATAGTTTGTGGTTAGGTTGGCGCCACTGTTTTTGTTTTGTTTTGTAAGAAATGTAAAAACAAAAACTATAAACTCGCTGCAGCAGATTTGATCCAACGGCCGTGCCTTTCTCTAAATCTTTTTATTTTTTGCACTTGTTTTTTTGGTACATTGTATCTACCCTATAGTTATAATTGTTCTAAAATACCCTTTGGGTTGGCTGTGCTCTTTTTTTTTTTTTATAGTTGTGCGAGAAGGCGGTGAGACGTCGGGCCAAAGGAGAGTGAAGGCTAGTGGAGAGTACTCTGTGATTACCGGGCAGTACCTGCGGGACCGCATTTAGGTTAGTAGGAGCCATGAAGACACGGTAACAAGCTGTGTACCTGACCCGTGTACACACAACATGTACCTAACCTGTACACACTGTTATTACACATCCATCTCCCCCATACAACTAATTCCGCCGCTCTAATGATAAACCTCCTTGAACTCTATCTTTCTCTCTCCGGTTACTTTTTGTTTTCGTTTTTGGTAAACTTTGCACGGGCATTAAACTCTAAAACATCAAATACTTTCTTCCACTATTTCTCTGTTCATCAATAAGTGATACAGTTTGTGTTTGTCCATTGTTCTGATCATGCGCATTGTACTACTTCTCTTACTGCAGTAACAAGAGCATGGCAAATATTCGTAATTGAATATTTACTGAAAATACCTGTATTCAGGCTTTAACAAGCACAAAATATTCCCAGAAATCTCACACTTAATATTCCGTTCAGATACCATCTGACACGAAAGGTATACAGTGTAAATTTATACTATTCATCTTTAAATACATATAAATTAAAGTTCTGGTTTTCTGCCAGAACTACCTTAAAATTAATTTACTCTATGAGATTTTACAAATAAAATGCAAGATAGTTAAATATGGTCATTTCACCGAATTGTAAGAAAATTTTTATTTTTTTTAGCAAATTTTAGAATGTAAAATATTAAATATGATGCCATCTTCTTCTCTAAGCTTTCCATAACTAAAATAAAAATATATCTTTCACTCATTTTCTTTCAAAAAACTGAAAACTTTTAAAAATGTATTTCTCTAGTGCAACATTTACTTTATGAACATTATATTACCCAGACTATAGGTAAAGTAAATTACCAAATAATTACAGTCAGAATCTAACCAGAGAGTAATTAGATTTCAACTAAAATCTGGTTAGACTATATGTTATTCTGGTTAGACTAAAATCTAGGTTCCAAAATATTTACAATATCATGAACAACAAGTGTCTCAGGGAAGGGATTAGCTCAGTGGTAGCGCGCTGGACTAGTAACGCGGAGATCACGGGTTCGAATCCAGTCGTGCTACCCTTAGATTTTCTCTTCCTAGGAGCCCCTACAGCTCACTGTCCGGTGATGGACAGTGTTGTCTGTAAGGGCAGCTTTAACGTCCCATACCAGCCCCCTAGAACAATGTCCGGAGGCGGCCAGTGGTCATGAAGAAGGCTCCGGGCGCAAATGAAACAGATGTTCTAAGACGCGCTTAAATTTAAAAAAAAAAAAAAAAAAAAAAAAAAAAACAAGTGTCTCCATACTAATACTCCATATGGCTTGTATAAATTTTAAATTTGCAACTCATTTATTTATGGGAAGTTGTCAAAAGCACTAATAGATGTCGTGAGTGATGTTTTATATCATCAATAAAATAAATAAAATTTATAGATTCAAATAAATAATGGTATTTAAGTGAAACTGGTTAAAACTGGTCGCCCTAATTATTAAATATTATTAATGTATTATACTGACTGAAGCTAGAGCCACAACTCACAAGCAAAGTATAGACCAGCTGTCTTAAGACCAGGGCCATTGGTGGCTGCGTCTATCCTCTTCTATTAAAGTGTAATAAATGTAATTAATCTTAATGGTTGTTAATTAGATCAGTACTGGGAGTGATGTAATAACTCAGGCAGACTTGCAGGCTTACATACATATACTCATACACACATATTATTTGAAGCGCGCCCACTCGTTATCCCCACCAATGGAGATATATATATACTTCTAGTTTTATTTACAGTAAATAAACAAATATATCATTATGTGATGCTTTATTATTTACATTATTCATTACTCTTTTGTTCATGTATTTACATTCCTTTTTAGACACTCCTATTTTCATATTTCTCTATTTAACTTCTTTTCATATTTATGTCCGTTTGCGTGCAACCGAGAACCAGTTTCGTCATGCATTTTAAATTTTAATGTATGGTCGTTTTTTATTTAACGAATTTCAAGAAATATATATATATTAAGAAAGTTTATTACTTTATTGAAGTATATATATATTATTATGACATTTTATGAAATGCTAACATTTCTTGCATTTATTATCCAACTTTATTATTATAATTATTATTATTTATTAACCGTGAAAACTTTATGATGCTTAACGGATTTATATTTAGTTGATTTCATATTTTGTTAATGGAAATTATCTCTCTCTATCCCTCTCTCTCTATATATATATATCCCCGAAGACGGAAGTGGATTGGCATTTCTTCAGGAGCCTAACAATACGAACAATATTTATAATACACACCCAACATGAGCCCCTGATTTATTGGACACCCCACACTACACATTTGGTATGCAGAAATAGTTGTTGTCGTGTGCAGCTATTTGGGCTTAGCTTACCCGCATAAGCATACTTTAGCTAACCTCGAGAATCGAACTACACTCTAGCTAACCTCGAGAATCGAACTATACTCTAGCTAACCTTCAGAATCGAACTTCACTCTAGCTAGCTCGAGAATCAAACTACACTCTAGCTAAACTTGAGAATCGAACTACACAAATATAATGAATAGATGTTCGTACACCATATGAATGAGGTATGTCGTCAAATCACTTGCATTATTCAGATTTATCCATCAGCCAGAAATCGTTTCAAGTTCACCGTTACTATCTGTACTTCAAGTCACATCAGTTACCAGTTACTGATGAAATTGATATATCATCATAGAAAAGGAACACATTTATATCTATAATTAGTAATCTGTAAAGTGTGTAGCGTGTGAGAGGTTGAGCTAACTGCAAATAGTTGCACACATGAACTACAACCGCAAGTGCTATCGAGTGTTAGTTATGGAGGTTAGTTGTCAAGTGCTATGGAGTGTTAGTTGTCAAGTGCTATGGAGTGTTAGTTGTCAAGTACTATGGAGTGTTAGTTGTCAAGTGCTATGGAGTGTTAGTTGTCAAGTACTATGGAGTGTTAGTTGTCAAGTGCTATGGAGTGTTAGTTGTCAAGTACTATGGAGTGTTAGTTGTCAAGTACTATGGGAGTGTAGTTGTCCCCCAACCCCCCCCCCCAAGTGCTTTGGAGTGTAGTTGTCAAGGTACTATGGAGTGTTAGTTGTCAAGTGCTAATGGAGTGTAGTTGTCAAGTTAACTATGGAGTGTTAGGTGTCAAGTACTATGGAGTGTAGTGTCAAGTGCTGATGGAGGTTAGTTGTCAAGTCTAATGAGTGGAGTGTTAGTTGTCAAGTGTGGGAGTGTTAGTTGTCAAGTGCTATGGAGTGTTAGTTGTCAAGTACTATGGAGTGTTAGTTGTCAAGTGCTATGGAGTGTTAGTTGTCAAGTACTATGGAGTGTTAGTTGTCAAGTGCTATGGAGTGTTAGTTGTCAAGTACTATGGAGTGTTAGTTGTCAAGTACTATGGAGTGTTAGTTGTCAAGTGCTATGGAGTGTTAGGTGTCAAGTTTACTATGGAGTGTTAGTTGTCAAGTACTATGGAGTGTTAGTTGTCAAGTGCTATGGAGTGTTAGTTGTCAAGTACTATGGAGTGTTAGTTGTCAAGTACTATGGAGTGTTAGTTGTCAAGTGCTATGGAGTGTTAGTTGTCAAGTACTATGGAGTGTTAGTTGTCAAGTACTATGGAGTGTTAGTTATGGAGTGTTAGTTATCAAGTGCTATGTTCGGTGGGTGAGTGTTTGAAGTGTCAAGTTTGCCCTTGTTGTTCAGGTTGTACAAGTAATAGCCCTGATATAGTCCTCACTTCCCTCTCTAAGGGGTCCGTCGTTGTCATTACATCTGAAGTCAAATAAATACATAACAGTGTATTGGCCAAGTCTTTTAATTTACTTATTTTATTTGAGGTCAGTTGCCTATGGAATCGATAGCCGAACACACACAGTAATTGTGAATAGTATCCTTGGTAATCTCTTCCAGTCGTATGAATATTATTATGTTTTATTAGTATTTTGTTACTTTCACACAGCAAGAGGAAGTATTGGAATCGTGTCAAATTTTGGAAATTTTGGAGTTTTACGGATATACATGTTTGGAGGTCCCCTGAATACGAACAAAATACTTTTATCGAACGGTGAACAAAATAACTAAAACGAAAATTCACAGGAACTTAGTAATTAGAGAGTCAAACTTAGTATTCCGTTTAGGCACTGCCACCGCATCAGGCACGAAGATTCCGGGCAAAATCCATCAACCGGAAACGCGACTTTACTGAATGTTTTTTCTTCAGTTTTTTGATTTTCTCGAAAACGGCTCTAACGATTTTTTTTTAAAAATTTCATGCACTTCTATATACCTAAATACGCGTAATTGTTATTGTGAAATTTTCCCGGGAAAATTGATTATTTTGAGAGAACACTTGGGGGAACACTAGCGTAACAGCTTTACCAGACTAGGACGCCACGGCAGCTCTGCTGGCAGCTCTTTTGGATTGGCAGATCCTGCCATCGAGACGTCAACTATGTTGCTAGGTTCTGTCATTCTCATAATGGATGTTGAACAATTATTAATAATCGCTGGTAATCGATGCCATCGTTCTAGAAAAGGAAATGGGAGAAAGGAACGGTTGTGGGTCCAACCTCTCGTTGTCGGACAGACAAGGATTGTTTGTTACTTTATACAGTGATTTACGAAAATACGAAGATAAGTTTTTTCAATTACGTGAAAATCTCTCCGCAGCGTTTCTCCTACAAATGTCTCCCCAATTGACTCCTCCAAAAATTTCCACTATCTCTTACCCCTATTTCTTCTTCAACTCATGATTACAGTAAGTCATCAATCGATGAGTCCCATATTGCTGGTCAATAGTGTACTTCGACAATAAACTTGTCGGTGCCAAAATTGTCCATGTTGAACTACAATGTAGCACAGAATTGCGGCACTTTATAGAGTGACTAGCTACATTGCTTGCATCTGAATGTGAGATATCCATCCTCATATAAGGTTTTCTGGTTGTAAGCTGCTGCCTGTAAGGTCTGTAAACTGCTGGCAGCGCTGCCATACTGCAGCGCTCACCAGGAGTGAGAGACACCAATGGTTTCTGTATTTTACTTTTGGCAGCGCTGCCAGCAGAGCTCACTGGCGTCCTAGTCTTACATGGCCCTTATCTTGCCTCTAAAGTACGATTTCAGCCCAATATGTGGTTCTACCTTCTATAAATATTAATATTTTAAATCCGAGAGTATAACGAGTCGAAAAAGGAGTATAACGATTTAAACTTGGAATGCTAACTGCACAGATATAAGCCAATCACTTTTATTTGAAACCATTATCTGGACAAATTCATCTGAGGCCATTACATTTTAAATGTTATTTGAGTTTTTGTAATGTTTTGGCACTTGTTCTGGATTTCAGTGTAAACACATTCTGTTTCTACCTGCCAAGGGTATTAATCAACATGCATCCCACCACCTCTATATTTATGTCAGGCAACTGAGTAAAAAGGGCCAAGTTTAATGAAAATTTCTCCATTTTATAATTCTATTAGTTACAGTAAAAGGAAGTTGTGTGAGTGATTCACACCAGATATTTTTCTTGTTATAATTTCCTGCTTGTTGGGGCAGCTTGAAGAATGCAGTTTTTATTTTCAGTTTTGAAAACGGCAATTTACCGTACGTGGTTTATTATATTTATTATTATTACTGTACTTTACATAACAGTAATAATTGTTTAAAAGACGAATATAATAATTGCGAAGTTAATTACTAGAAATAGAAATATCAATAAATGTGGTAAAAGTCCGACTGTTTGTATTCTTATCGGCCGATAAGAAAATTATCCTCTACCTTGAAAAATATCTTCTACACGCAACAATTAAATATTTCTACCCAATTATATTCATACGTTAATTACTGGATATATACCGTTGATGGTATATCCTTCAATAATAAACTACACTCGAACTGGTCAAACATTTCTAAATGTTAGCCTTATCGACAACAGCACTGTTATATTCACTATCTTGAACATTTATAGTAATAGAGTGACTATCAGACCTGTATCATTATAACAACAATGATTCCATATATACACAACATTCAATTCAATATAGAGTCCACTCTTTTAAATTTCTTCTATTTTTAAGTTTATTTTATTTCATTAATTAGATTAATACCACGCATTTTTAACTTTAAAGTTAACATTGTTTTCTGGCAATGGTTCGTGTGTCTGAGAATGTGTGTGTGTGTGAATGAGATATCTCAAAAACAAAAAACTCGCACATTAAGGGAACTTAATATTCCCTTTAGGTGCTGCTATCGCATCTGATACGAAGCATCCAAAACTCATCTGACCAATCATTAGCCAAAGGTGACTTAAAAGAATTTTATTTTTTGTAATTAGTCGCGATTTTCCCGAAGACGGTTCCAAAGATTTCCTTTAAATTTTACAAACTTGATGCAACGTTTTTTTTCTTCAAGGAAACTGATTTTTCCGAAACTTCAAGCAAAGCTGTAATGTTAAACTCCCTGAAAGTGCCACTTTACGACAAATAAGGCTTCACCATTTACAAAAACATTAAATGCACTTCTAGAATTCCAAGTTTGAATAACTGGAATCTTTTTTTATGGGAATTCTCTGCTGCAGCGTTTTTCTTTAAATTTGGAAAGCTAACTGCACATAAACTTTATACTTGTGGTGGAGTGTATAAACTGAATTTGCTCTGTGCAAGTCTGTGTTTTCACAGTCTGACAAACGCATCCTGAAGATAGGCGAACGCCCGAAACCGGTCGATGACCACAGAATGAAGCAGGCTACCATGGAAAATGTCTTTGATGCTAAACTTTATACTTCAATTGAAATTATATGTCGGGTGGGGGAATTGAGTTTAATGAATTTCTAGGTGGGTCTTTGACTTTCGGCCTAATTCTAAACCTTTAAGATTGGTTAGTGTTGCTGCCTTGCTGTCTAAGATGAAGTCAGATACAGGGAAAAAACTGCTTTTCTCAAAAGAAGCAATAAGTAATATGGACTGTCATCATGTTTGACGTTAGGGGCAATTTGATTAAACTTTACTCGTTTAATTGTTAGTGGGATTAATCGTTTTGTAAACATTGAAAGTACGAAGTAAATTTGGCGAAGAGAACTCCGAGAATTTGGCGTAGGAGAAAATCTTGTGACTATTTTACACCAGATTTTAATTCTAGCAATATTTCTTTGCGCTCAAATTTCATAACTTTAATCAGATTGTATTGTACTTGTTGGGAATGTTGTACTGTTGTACTGTTGTACTTGTTGGGAATGTTATTTGAAACATTGCATTCACGAGAAATCATTGAGGTTCGGGCGATTTGTGAAATAGAACCGACTAGAAATTCAGATGATTTTGTAAGAATAAAATGTACTTCAGCTTTCTTGAAGAAGATACTTCTTTTTAGACGCCTTTACATCGTCATCGACTTTCACTTCTTTTCATTTATGTTGAAAATATTCTAACTTAGAAACAAGAGATAAATTGCAGGTTATATTGAACGTTACTGACATATTATCAAAGCTAGTTAGAAAGTTCAAGGCAGAGAGAAAAGGGAGTCTTTCGCAGAAAATTTTCCATGAAGGAAGTTAATGAAATGTAGGCCTAGTCTCTCTACCGTAGTATACTTTCAATATTTCCTTCTATTTATTTTAAATTTAAACCTTCTCTTTCCAAACTATATATACATCTGCAGAAGTGTGATGTCGAGGATATCCCAGAATGGTGATACCCGGATATAAAATAAAGTAAATATGCAGACAGTTAATAAACTTGATGTTACCAGGGCTAACAATGGTAATGTTTCAGTAAATACCCTGCAAGAGTCCCTTATTTTGTGAAAGAACAGAGAAGAGAGAATCGAAAAAGGATATAGTTGGATAAACGAGCTCTTACAACTGTAAGAAAAAATTAAAAACATTTGAAAAGAAAGGTCTGGTTTTCCAATGGAAATTCAAGGCATCCAAAAGCCTAAACTATACCTAGTTTATAGATGTGGTGGAAACACCATAGCTTTAGATTAACGCCATAAGGAGGCTTTGCTGGATAACAACGCAGGCCCAAAACAACACAAACGTCTATCGTGTCGTTACTAGGCACCATAACCGTCTCTCAAAACTACCTCTAGAAAAGGAAGCCGAAAAACCACCCAATACCGCACAGGCAAACCTTCAATGAATAGAGAGGAGGAACCTCTAGATACAAGTAAAGAATCTTAAACAACAGTGAGCAGTTTTAAACAAGTCAATCTAGCAAGTCTGCCAGCCACCATTTAGGTCCCAGTGGTGTGGCTACCTTATTACCTTGTTACTTCCAAACTTTTTGGCCAAAATCAAAACATCTGAGATTTATCATAGTATGTTTCTTTCAGACCGATTTCGGATTTGCGTCCGCGCTCAGAGTCTGGTTCATCAGGTTGAGTAGAGAGTTTTTTCTTCCACTTCTAAAGTTTCAGCTCAACTAGCAGCTACCAAGAGGATGAATATTGTTTTGTAGACGAAAAAACCCTTTATACCAAACCACGGAAGTTTCCGGCAATGCTGGTATTTTAAGCACTTTGATTACAAACACTGCGCCGTCCAACTTAGCTAGACTTTGTCAATTTTTGATATACATCAATTTAAAAAATAGTAATAATTAGGGTTAAAATGATTATTACATAAATAATATAAATTATAAGTGAATTAATATTAATATTAAATTAAATATGAGAATAGTGAACTAGTTGATCGTGATGGCAGTGTGTGTTGGTGCAATGCTGCCAACATACACCAAGGAAAAATTTATTATTCATGAGATATTAAAATTTCTCTCGACCCCTTCACCCAACGGCGTTCCATGTATGTGTATGTGTTTTTTTTTTAAACTAAAAGGTGTAGGGCGGGCATCGAGGGACCGGAGGTAACTCTGTGAGAGACATTAATGTGTGTGAATGTAGAGAAGAAGTAGGTGTGGCCTGTGTGTTTCATTTCCAGAAAGAAACACCGGAGTTCCGACCAACACAAATGAAACAATTCTATATGATTTATTACCATCAAGATCTAAATTTTTTTTTTTCTTAAACCATGTATATATATATTATTTGCGTAGGACGGCAGCTTATCACTTCCACCAGATCTGAACCAACTCCATCAACTCACTTCTAGCACTTCTCTAATAAAACGCCGAGTTTAAGTACTTACAAAAATTAAATAAAAAATTAAGCAATATAAAAGCAATCGTTAAAATTTAATGAAACTTATGTTTTTCGTAAATTATTATAATTAAATATTGCATTTAAATGCAAAGTAATCAGCTGATCTGGTAGAGCACCAGCGTTGTTTATTTATCAAATCAGGTGATAGGGCAGCTTTTTTGTTCGTTTTTGTTTTCAATTTGATCTTTTAACGACATTTTATTTACAAATATTGACTTTGTTTTCAATTAAAATTCTTCCTTGATTGCAATTATTGTTTATGTGTCTGGCCACTGTGTCCTTCTGCACACTGATACAGTTAACTATTTTATAGATAATTTCATTTTGTTGATTGATATTTGTTGTAATTTTAAAAGGACCAGTTTCAAAAAAACAATGGAGATTCGGACAAATATTAATATAACATATTTTACTTAGAATTGGACACGAACTGATTAAATTTGGATTTTTGTCCAGGTGTTGCCGGATTTTTAATTTTTATTTTATTTTAGATAAGGTTTAGCATCCGTAACTACACTCAGTCTCAACCTCAAGGTATCCCCACGTACATTTTTTTCTAATCTTGTCCTCCCTTATACTAATGTTCTGTTTAACCGATCAGAACTAAAGGTTGGGCAATCACATTCTGAACTGAACTCATCCTTTCAAATCCACAAAAAGTTTACTAGACCACTGATTTAATCTATCATTAGATAACAAACGATTCATGAATTACTGTCAATCTGTATATAAGACGAAAGACAATTGTAGGGTTCAGCGATACGTTGCAACCTTAAAACGCCCGAACCAGTTACAATTGCCGAGTAGCTGGTAAATGGAATGAGGGGTAGGTGTATATTTTTATAAAGATATAGTATATTTTTGGTAGCTTATGAATGGAAAGTCGAAATGGAAACTCAGCTTGATTTTCCATTGAAAGGTATATACTTTGCGAAGCAATCGGTCAAAATCCACTGCAGCTTACTGCTTGTTTTTCAGTTTTGTGTGTGTGGGATTTCATGATTGCATTAAACTTGGTATGCATACTACTACTGCACATGTGCAGTCTATCTGCCAATCAGGTATTTGAAACATTTTTCTTGGAAAACTATTGGGGTTCTCGGGTGCATTATGACGTCACATTCCTCTAAAGTGTCATATTAATATAATACAGAGTTGAGCGCTGCTTACAATGTAGTCATATCCAGGTAGGCTTTACACCCTAAAACACTACAAATATAATGCCCCACCATATGTGATGGCTAAGGCTAACTAAACGTTTAGTAAAACTTCCAGATTCAGAGAAAAGTTGCCAATAACTGTCTACATTAGAGAGAGTCTCCTCAATATTTCATAACGGATCTCTTTTCGTTTTGGTTTTTTCCATAAATTTTGCTAAAAATGAATAGTTTTATGTATGAATAAGTATTATCAATATTTGCCGTCCATTTTATGTTATTGACAGATGAATGTTTGTTTTTATACAGGCGAGTGAGATGGGCCGGTCAGGTGGGAGGTGGACTGGCCAGTTGAGGTGTATGTTTTCAGGACAGTGAATAGCGTACTGACCGAACCGGCTTGCCCCTCAATACACAAACCTTATCATGCATATGGATATATCTAACTAATAATATGCACTCGATCAACCCCCTTCCCTTCCCACGATTACAAAATTTCTATTACCATTCATCCTTTCATTATTATTTTATTTGACTTTTTAAAGAATGAAATTCTAGTAAATATACTCGTATTTAAACATATAATTAAGTATCATTAGATACTGTGTTTCCTTTCGATTAATTCACAAAATAGCTGCTTTTTAATTACTGCAAACAACGGTTTGTGTGGCACAGCTGTACTAAGCCGTCAATATGATCGACGACAATAGACAATAATGAGCTGTCACAATAGCGCAAACACAAAATGACGCTATTTGTAATAAAATTCAAAGAAAACTCGGTCGACACGGCTCCTTTCATCTTCATCTTCCAACTCCATTACTCCATTTCCGTTCTCAGCTTTTCTTTTGTTTACAAGAAGCTTATAAACAAAAGCCTTTAGGCCACATTCTAAAATTCATCAAGAATTTATGAGTTCCTACTGCATTATCAATATTTTTCTAATTATGCTAAATACAACCTTCAAAATTAATGTCAGTAGCAGAATCCATATTTCCCATATTTCTACACCCTGGAGAAGCTAGAGTTGTTTGTACCCGATATAGGAGACCGATATTTCTAATATAGTACATTATTAACCATTCGGAAATCTGATGTTCTAATATAAGATGTATATTCCTTTCATATACATACATACATACACTACATACATACACTATAATATTTTATACATAAAAAAATCTGATGTGAAACACTCACAATACTTTCTCTTACTCCAATTTACTAGTTACATAGTCTCTATATTTTCGAACTCTAATATATAACGCTTCTTCTTATGTATTTGTTTAATTGCACTCAATTAGTTCGATTCCGTTTTTTATGTTGTTGCAAGAAACTAGATTTTGATTATCTAGATTATTGAATTAGCTTATACGTAGAATACCATCTGGATGGTATCCTTTCAATAATTGCGCCTCCTACATAAAATTAGGGACAATATAATGAATAGCTAAAAATTCCAGGTCTAACCAAAGTTTTTCAACTAAATATTATAAATTCATTTGAGAAATTTTTGTGGGTATCAATTCCATGAACATCTTTCAATTGTTCGAGTCAAAGTTTAACATATATTCAAAAAGATTATTAGAAATAATCAAAACACAGTCTGTACACAGTATTCGTAAAAGATACAAGTCATAAAAATAATATTATAATAAAAGAACTAAAAGCAAAAAACAAAAAATTAAAATAAATAAAATTTGACCAGGATGTCGTTCATTGACCCATATAAGTGGTTATGTAAAATACCAAGCGACTCGAGTATAATTTGCTCGATAATGGTCAGAAGATGATTCTTATCTTTTCCGACCTGGTCTAAGAAATCGCTCTTAGTCCGGGGTATTGCTCCTCTACTTTCGAACAATAAACCCCTTTCTATAAAGTTTCGATCCCCGAACATTTCGCGGTAATTTTCTTGCTGGTGAGGAATGCATTTCTCATAAATATGCCTCTTCTCTTCGTCGATTTTCACTCCCTGTTGAGATCGTTTGTTTCGAATCGATGGTTGGGTCGATGATCAAAGCATCTTTCTTCTCTTTAAATGCAACGATGTCGGCAAACTTGCTTGAACCATCGTGACGATGCACTGAACTTCATCGGAACAGGTGTATCCTCTTTCAGTGAGAAGCTCGGCAATTCAATTTTTAATCCTATGGTGTAATAAATAGACTGTTTTATATATTATATATTAATATAATATGTTTATATTATTTATGTATTTTATATGTTTTATATATATTTTACGCATTAATAATATGGACTGATATGTTAGAAATAACTTGATTTTTGAATTTTTTTTTTTTTTTATAAAATAGTTTATTGCCCAATTTAATAATTTTTAAATACCTCAGAAGGGAAAATTACTACAAAAATTCTAAACTGGTTTTTTCATAGAAATAATTATTTACAAATAATTATCCAACCAGTCTTAGTCCAATCCAGCTAAGTCCAATTCTCAGTCAAACTGAGGCCCTCAGAGAAGGGAACGGCCAAAACTCTTCCTCAAAGACATTCTGCTTCGACTAAACATCTTGTCCCCACAATCAAGTTCTGTGAGTGAGATAAATGGGTATTTCTCCTTCACAATCACTAATTCCACGAAGGGAATCCGGGAGGAGTTCAATCTCTTGAAGAGTTTTCTTGACATATGTCCTTTTGCCATTATATAATGGTCCCAATGTTGAACCTTTTATGAGAAGTTTCATCCATCTACAATACTTTAAATTTCTAAATACTATGAAGCCACATGTGCTTGGAAGCTATATAAATCAGGTCACATCGCGTGTCACATCAGGTTAGTAGGGTTCTGGACCAGGTAATCCTCATTTGAACGGTATGCAGGAGGGCATCCCTGGAAGAATGTCTTCAAGAACTTTCTAGAACGAACATGGAAATGAAAACCCTTGAATAAGGAATATCCTGGACAGACTGGTATTATTCAAAGCTTCAAAATCACCAGACTGGTATGATTTTTATAAAAACTCGAGTAATGCTAACTAAAGTCTGCGCTACATGAGATATTAATCAGAGCTCATGGAATAATTACTAGTTTTATTTATGCTTTCGGCACTACTGCTCAAATTGAGTAAATAATATTCAAGTCTAAGTATTTGTACATTAAACTAAACATCATGTATTAAATCACAATTCCAGAAATAAAAAGTAAGATAAAAGATTTTCATTACAACATTAAAAAAATTTATCGGTAGATATAACCTCTAAATAAAATATATTAAATTTTATACTTAAATTAACTAACATAAATCGATTTTTCACAATTAATAAATTAAAAGTTTCAAAAGAAATCGATTAGATAAATGAAAGGTATAATTATAATTTCCTAGTAAATGAGTTTAAACGGAAATAACTGTGCAATTTGTATAGAAGTAGGTAATGTAGACAAGTTCATAAAACAACCTTGACTTGGCCGCCCTGGCTGGCCGAATATTATTTGCTGTTCTAAGATATTATTTGTATAAATTAAAGGTTTTATTATGAATGAACTAACGTAATATACACCAGCCGTGATGGAACTATCGAACATGCGCACACTATGTTATTTTTGGAAATGGGCCAACGTTTCTACAAAACTGAGAATTACTATTTTATTATTATTATTATTATTTCCGTTTTTATAATAAATATTGTTCTTTTAAGTAATCTCATACATCATACTATAATTTATAATAATATGTTGTTTTTTAAATAAAATAAATTGTAGTGTTTTTTTAATCGAATTAATGAGTGGCACAGCCACATGAATTATGTATTCGTCCACTTTATTCTTATCAAGTTCTTTAGCACCACTAATCTATACATCTATACTTAATTTGATGGATCGCAATTTTATTCGTAATTTTTTTTTATTAGTATACGCTTGTATTTATTAGTTTTTATTTTCTCTAACCTAAGAAAAAGTATTGCAGCCGTGTCAGTTTTTCAAAATCAAGTTTTCGTTGAAATATATGTTTTGAAGTTTTCTCAATTCAGGAAAAACGTTTTTAGAAATTGGTTTCTCTCTCTCTCTTCACTCTCTCTCTCTCTCTATATATATATAATTTATGTATGTCTATTGATGTGTTTTTGTGTGGGTGTTTAATGTGTGTGGGTGTATAAGTTATGTATAAAAAGATACATAATTTAAAAACAAAACATCGCAGGAAGTTCAAACTTGACTGGGTATCACTAGAGGATTCGAAAAGAAATTTTTGTTCAAAATCCCTCACCCGGAAGTACCATTTTATTGTTGTTTTTTTTATTTACTCTAAAGTAGCTCCAACGATTTTCTGTGAACTTTGTATCCTTATTACACACATACACATAGGCTATAATACTTAATTGAAATATTCATTACATATGCCTTGTCAATCAAAAACACAATCCAGTAGAACATGATATAACATTAAATATTCTATATAAGAACTCATAATTTTGGTATGGTCGTCATTTAGTACAGGCATACATACATACAAACAGCTGTTTAATTTTGCCACATGTGTGGGCTACCCAAAGAAAATAGTCTGCCAGTAGTATTTTGGGAAGTTCGAGGATACACAGGTACTCACTCCCCTGTTACACATGCGACAAAGCTGAGAACCTGTATTCAGAGTTCTCTGTATACATAATGTAGCAGATCAGACTGACAGCTCGCCTGCTAGTTGATTCTTCAAAAATAGAAAGGAATTACAAACTAAGAAAAAAAAATAATGTCCTGTTTCAGTTTGACTGCCCGCGGCGTTCCCAAAAGGGTCAATGAAAGTTAACAGATCAATAAATGTTCCATGAAGAGATCTTTGGGTTAATAAATGATCTTTCAGATTTCCCCGGCCAACGCAACATCTCAGAATAGACAGAGATTATTGGTTGAGACTGTGCCCATGGTTCCTTTTAAAATGACGTTCAGTTCCTTATTGCAATAGTATTTTCAGCGTTGTTGTCGTTGAGACCAATACGCTAAAACTTATACCATCAATTACATTGAAGAAGCCTATTGCAATATGTGCGAAATGTCGGTTTATATCAAACTGCGGGCACGACCTCAATAATTGGAAGAAACAGGTTTATCCAGAAATGAACTACACATTTTAGACATATTTATTGAGGCCACTTCAACGAATGATTCCTCATGTCAAGAGAAGAGAACGAAAAAATACCTCCTGGGTGGAAATGTCTTCTTGGTGATATTATTGTCCCAGATACAATCTTCTTTTTTTTTAATTTATTACTTTATTTTGCAACTGTATACAATCTACAATAAGCAAGAGTGATGAGTGCGTAATTTGTGTGCATATATACATATATATCAGTCAATATTCTACATGTTGCTTGAGAGGTATACACGACGACCATTCAGTAACAGAAGCCGTTAGTTTGCCACTATGGCAAACTCACACAGTAGCTACCCTAGGAGGTCGGCGTTATACGTTAAGATGTTCGCGTGGCCGCCGCCGCTTCAGCCTCCGAGTAGGATTTTTAGGAAGTGTTCTCGTGGACATAATCTGGATCAGTGGATTATGGTGACAATTTAGTTTGGAGTGAAATTTTGTGTAACGAAGTGAGATAGCTCTGAGATGAATGGAATGTTAAGATTGTGAATGGAGTGGATTGTCTGGTTAGAGACGTAGAAGGGAGCATCAACTACTGTTCTTAGGATCTTACATTGTAGATTTTGAAGTCGGTTAAGGTTGGATTGTTTTGCAGTGCCGTAGAGTTCTATGCCGTATGTCCAAATGGGGGCTAAAAGAGCAGTGTACGTATAGCATTTTCTTGTTCGTTATAGTCAGTTTTGAACGTTTGTCGAGTAGTCTTTTTAGCATTTTATACCTTAGGTTGCAGTCAATTCGTTTCAGTTAGGGGTTCCATGTTAGTCGTTTGTCAAGAAATAATCCGAGATATCGTATTTGGTTTGCAATGGGAAGGATAATATTGTTAAAGTAAAGAGGCGGAAAAGTTTTCTTGTTTAAGGTGAATACAATGAGTTTGGATTTAAGTTCGTTTGCTTTGATCCTCCACAGCCAAGGTTCAAGAATATGAAGATGAGATTGTAGAGCACGAGTTGCCATGACGGGATCCACATGACAAGAAAGAATTGCAGTATCGTTGGCAAATTTAAAAGTTATTGTGTCTGGATGAGTTGGTAAGTCAGCTGTAAAGATAGTATATAGTAGAGGTGAAAGAATGCTCCCTTGAGGAACTCCTGCTAGAACTAGATAACAGATGATGATGAACTTTGGATGACTTAGAAGAAACGATTGGTGAGATAAGATTTTAGTAGGAGATAGGATGCCCTTGAGATTGTAAAGTAATCGCATACGCCATACTTGGTCAAAAGCTTGAGATATGTCCAAGAAGACTCCTGGACAATACTGCTTCAGCTCCAGAGAAGTAGCGATTGCATTCACGACGCGATGCATTTGATAAACAGTCGAGTGGCAACTCCGAAAACCGAATTGGTGTTTAGAAATGATATTTAGTGGAGCTATTTCAGTTTGGAGGCGGAGTAGTAAAAGTTTTTCAAGAAATTTCCCAGAATGGGTAGGAGGCTAATTGGTCGGTATAAGCTAGGGAGATGTGTAGGTTTATTTGGTTTAGGTATCATTCTTATTAAAGAGAATTTCCAGAGGATAGGGGAGTAAGTGGTTCGTAGGACTGAGCTGTAAAGAGAAGTGATAAAAATTATTGCTTTTCTGGAGGGCTGTGTAATAGGATGTTAACGGTGATCAAATCGTAGCCAAGGCTTTTCTTTTTGGGGAGATTGTTAATTATATTCATTACGTCTTTTGGAGTGAATGGTTTAGGAGGAAGCGAGAGTGGAAGAGGGATGTCCAGTTCGTTGCAGATATTTCCCGTTGTAAGTCTTGTACATCGGGGTGAATAATGAAGACTGTGGAAAGATGTTCAGCTAGTCATTGAGTTTTCTCTTCGTCTGATTTGGTCCAAGAACCGTCGGTACGTCTAAGTGGGTGAGAGGTTTGTCTGTATTTGATAATATTCTTAGTAGCTGTCCAAAGTAAGTTATCTTCTGCTGTTAGGGATTGTGTGTAAGCTGAGTATTGGTCATTGTAATATTTATGTAGTTCTTTCGTCAGTTGGTTAAATAATTTTTTATGGGAAGAGTATCTGGTGCGATGCCAAAGGGCTCTCGCACGACGTTTGCGGGTTATTAAATGTCTTAAATGGAGAGGTAGATTGTAAGGTAATTGCGAAGTTCTAGGTGAAGTATGTTGAGTAGATTGCCAAATGCTTTGTTGAATAGAAGTAGTCAAATATTCTACGTTATCGTCTAGTTGTTGTGGGGTCTATAAAGGCACGTTTAAGTTCAGTTTCTGATCAGAGTCTGTCGGAATAACTCCCAGTCCACAATTTCATTTATAAGTGTCTGTCGTTAAGGTGCTTGTTTTGGGTGAATGCCTAGTGTTAGTATGACGGGACTATGGTCGGAGGACAGATGTTTAAGGTATATACATCAGTATGTAAGGTCGTAATATTAGAACAGATGAAGAAATCAAGTAGGCCGGGTCTTTTGCGAGGAGAGGTTGGCCTGGGAGAGGTTGGCCTGGGAGAGGTTGGGAGAGGTTTGGGAGAGGTAGGTTGTGATGGTGATAAGCAGAAGTAACTATTTCGATTAAGAATATTATGAAGGATTCGGCCTGTCGGATTCGCCACCCGACTGTCCCAGCTAGGGTGCTTTGCGTTATAATTACCACCGCATATAAAACGAGGACTGAGAGAAGAAAAGTGGGATAAGAAATTATTTTGCTGGATTGTATGATTAGGGGGACAGTACACAGAAGCAAAAGTATAGGAAAATGGCTCCGAGAGTAAAGAAACGACGGCAGACTGTAGAAAGGGTTTAGTACTGTAAGGTATTAGAAAATGTGACAAGGAATTGCGAACAAAAACAGCGGTTCCACCATGGCCTGTTCCGTCGGGATGATTAGACTTGTATGCTGTGTAGCCAGGGATGAAAACCTTAATCTGTCCGTGAAGTGTGTCTCAGTTATTAAGGCAAGATCAATACGTTTGTCATGTAGTCATATTTCTAGTTCTTGCCTGCGATTTATTGTCCATTAGAATTCCATAGAAGAACGGTGAGAGAATGTTGGGTAACAGTCTTTATGATGCTTGATTGGGAAGGACTCTGGAAACCACGGTTGTGAGGAGGGATATCAGAGGTGTGATGAGAGATTTAAAATCAGGTAAGAAGGTGCCAAGAAGTGGTTGCTGTTCCCTGTGGCAGAGGGAGTAGAAACATGAGGAGGAATAGGAGGCGGCTGAGGTCCCGCGATCACACTTGCGTATAACAGGTTAGGGTTTACAAAAGAAGAATGGAGAGGAGAAAAGTGTCCTGGATGCTAAGGTGATGGCGGCATCTGATTAGCAGGCTGTTGTGTTCTCCGATGGGCTGAGGGTGCTCATATACAGGAGGGTGTCTTTGAGTTCGTTGTAACTCTCTGTAAATCATGCACCCTTTGTAGCTTGCAGTATGGTCGCCGTTGCATAGCGCACACCTGGCTGGAGTGTTAGGCAACTTACTGCAATCTTGAGTGAAGTTTACCCCTGCACATTTACGCATCTTCGTCTGTGCTGACAGTAGCTTTTCGTGTGAGCATACTCCTGACAATGCATGCACTATATTATTACACGTTGCTTATGTGGTTCCTCAACTTTAATTTTTGAGTAAAAAAGGGTTTTGGTATCGAAAATATCTTTGTTATTTTGTCGAGGTTCGAGATCAACAAAAAAGAGTGGCAGAGTTTGTTTGGTGACTGATGTATCACCGGAAGAACGGTTTGCACCGTGTGACCGAGCTCTGTGAGTTCTTCCTTGATGAGCTCGACGGGCACACTTTGATGAAGGTTTCGAATGACTACCCTGTAGGCCTTGTCTTCTTCTAGTTTCAAGGTATGATAATAGGCGTTATTCTCCTTGAGGTATCTGATGGTGCGTCTGTAACTGTCACTCGTTTTGGCATCAATTACTAAATCAGTAATCCATGCTTTGCAAGAAAAAATATCATTCTCTACTAACTGTGATAATGCAGTACATAGAGCTGCATATTGGGTGACATTCTTAATATATATAGGTGGAGGTTTGTGGACACGTACTGGGGTGGTGGACGTTGTGGCCTCCATATTTTATTGATCAACAAGAGGAGCAATTGGATTATTTGATACAATTCCCGGCGAGGCTGTCACGGTCGCTACTGGTTTCTTTGCGAATGCCATTGGTTGCTGACGAAAAACAGTTGGACTGAGAGGTGTTTGTTCCTTGGGAGATTGTGAGCTTTTGTTCCCTTGCTGCTTAACAGTGTTTTGGTATTAAGGATGATGTCATTGAATTTTTTATTTTGTTTAGGCGAGTTGCCAGAAGTACAGGTCCTCTTTTTTAGGTTACCGACGAAATAGACTCATTGTCTGTGGAACTGTCGCTAATTTCACTCATTACAGAGGAAAATAAATAAATAAAGAGTTAGTATTTGAAGTCCGTATGTACACTATTAATACAGAAATATTATTTACAATTATTATTATATACAATTACTAATTACTATATTTACACTGTCTAGTTTTATACTACTACTTACAGTTTTCGTTTTCAGTTCTCTAAATCAATGAGTAGTTTAATAGTTTCTGAAGTCCACCAACTTATAGCACAAATTAGAATTAAAAATTAAGTCACTTAATATAGGTTATATACACTGTAAACTAAAATGTTTTAAAATAAAGTCATAGAAGTACTAACATGCAGATCACTGTTTTAAATCAAGAGAGAAACACTCAAAATTATCCCTTTGCATAGAATTTGGCAAAAAAGGCTACATATTTTTGAGAAAATTTAAATTTAAATCTGCATTAAAAAACTTGGCGTCTTGTTTATAATAAAGCCCCAGATACAATCTATTGAGATTTTTTCTACATTTTTTTGTTTCAAGTATTACCAAAATTGTGAATCTAAACGCCCTGGTTAGAACGCTGGTTAAATCTAATTATATTTTTGATGGTGTTGGATAAAAATTTATTTCTTTAACTTAGAATGCATTTTCAAGGACTGTAAAAAACAGAAAAAGAAAAAAATCAATCATACTGATGTGAATCAATCATACGACCTAGTCTAATTGTAATTATCTTGGTACTAATAACTGTAAAAGAGATAAATTTTAGTTGAATGGAATGGTAGTTAACAACCAGTGGTGATTCCAGCAATTATTCATCTTACATATAGACAGAGAGAGGACAATTCGCTAAAAAAATTCGTTGGTATTCGGGTCACTTTAAAGCGTGTATTTCCGGATAAAAAATCAATTTTAAAAATTTGACACGATCGCAATACTTTCTCTTAACTGGACGTTAGAGAAAGTAATAATACTAGAATATAAATAATAGCAATAATAATTTGATCTTAAATAACGGTAATAAGTTTCAGTTGCAACATGAGTTGGCCACTCTGAGACTGGACAGTGCTGCCGCCTGCGGCTCTAGCTACAATTAACTCACGCACTCAGAATTTAATACATTTAAGAAAACTGATTGTTATGTACGTTATCATCCAGCTAACTCGATAATGATTAGATTGAAGTTCAATTAACTATAATAAAGAAAATAGATTATTATAATTAAATTGATGATAATAAATAGTTTATATTATCGAACTGATCATTTTATGCGATCCTATTATTACTTTTTGTATCCGATGTATACTTGAACTTAATAACGAAACTCATTGAAAATAACTCAAAAGAAATTGTTCATTATTTAAATTTAAAATGGATAATCTAAGATTGTTTTAATAACGCAGGTTTAAAAATACGAGCATCGGACTGTTCACCAATATTCGACTAGTGACATTAGAAACTAATTTTACTGGGTAATACAAAGTTGTTTTTATCATATTTAACTCTTACTGTCGGTCGAAATTTCTTGTTTGTATAATCACTACAATATTGGGCAGGCGACTGAAACTATGATTTTAATGGAAATGGACTGATCTATCCAAACTTTTATCAAATTAATAATTTATCCAGTGTAAGGAGTAATAATTTGTTAAAGGTGGAATCAGCTCACCGGTAGCTGTCGAGTTTAGGAAGCGCTGTCGTTAGATTTCCTTATTCTAGGTGCTCTGAGTAGCTTTGATTCCATTGATGGACAGTATTATCAGTGCTATCTCAATTCTAACCAAATGCACAGATACTGAGCGCTAATTAAATCAGATGTTGGCGCGCTTTAAAAAACAGTAATATTAATAATAATTTTTGTTACTTATAATAAAAGAAATATTACTTTTAATTCACAATCGCGAGCTACAGTTCGTTTCATACAAAATTCGAGATATTGCGTTTTATTGGCAACGCTTGTTTGCAATTGACATGCGGGACATGCAACATGAGGATTCCCTTTAAATTGCCACTTCAGTACTGTGTACGGTACTAATAACTATCTAATTTTGAGTTACATTAAATCTAGTACTGGAATTCCAGGTTGGTGGAAAATAAGTTAACTGGAAGTGAATAGAATAGATTGAGAGTTTTTGTAATTATCTCGAAAATAGCTCCGATGATTTTCTGAAAACCTGGTATGCTAATTGTACATATATATATTATAATAATAATAAATATATAAGGATATCATAGCGTGTCCCTGGAATATTACCTGGATTATTAAGCAAAGTGGCCAAATAAAAAAATGAAATACTTTTAATATTGTGCAATATAAACGTTTCACTTTTATTTGAATTTAACAGGAGCTGTAGGGAATCTGTAAGGCTGGGCTAAAGTCTACACTGCCATTATAAGCTGGAGGCTGACAGAGAGGGTGCTGCCATCACTTCCAGGTAGCCACTTATCTCCTAAAACCCAATCCCCACGGCAATATGAGAAGCCAACTAAATGTTTATTAAAGATACCAAGTTTGAAGAAAAGGTGCCAAATATAATCTGTAACGGCAGCAGTAAGAGAAGGACGTGTGAAGGTATCATACCAGATCTCGTCTTGATATCGCTGGTCTGAAATTAAATAAGTATTGTCTTTAGATCTTTATACCGAAGCTCGGTGTTCAGCAAAAATCTGGCAGTAACAAAGCCCTACAGCCGTTCACTATTTATATACAGCCTCTTTATTAAATTATTAAAACTAATTTGACTGTTAATTAATACGAAATGAGACACAGATAAATAGATTAGATAAATAAAGAACAAACAAAAAACTATTATAAGCGTAATTAATAGAAATATTAAAAGAAAATAAAAGCTAAAAACATTATTATTATTAGTATTAGTATTAGTAAAAGAAACTTGCCACTGAACTTTATATTCATTGAAAAAAATTGTTAATGAATGGAATGAATTGGGCGGAGATAATTGTTGGTGATTAAATGGAATGATTAATATCTTTATTATCAGTTACACTTGTTTGTGTGTTGGGGGGGGGGGACATGATAGGGGCAAAGTGATAACACTGATAGTGATAGGACACTGATTGGTTAGTGATTGGTGCAGATAAGTGATAGAGATTGCAGTGCTCTCTGTCCGTCTGGTTGAGATGTAAAACTGAAGCAAGGCCGCTCATGATCTTACCGCCCCGCTCCCCTCTCACTTTCTCATTGTTGATGATCATACGGCCGTGGTGTGCCCACTTCACTCTCTCACTATATTGAAACTATGTTGTCAGTACACCAACCGTTCACCGAGGTCAAGGTAAAACTACCACCAATAATATATTTCTAACAAATATTCCTCTAAAATTTAAGTGTAAACTGTCACTATTAGATGGCCGAATCACAGTGACACTTAATGGTCTGTCTCGATCTTCATTGCAGACTCAAAAAACCAAAATCTGATATGAAACACTCACACAACATTATCAATCTGCTATTTAGCAAACTTCTTAAAATTTGGTATCTTTACTAAAGTCATAGTTGCCTTATCTTCCACAGATTATGGAACAGTAAATTATGCTGAATTAGCATTTCATAGAGTAGAATAAGTAGGCAAAGTTAATAGAAAATTGTCGGACCGTTTTTTCCCGAAAATTGCAAAAATTAAAAAAAAAGCCACAAAATGAAGCAGGCTACCACGGAAAATGTCTCTGATATTTAGTTCTAATTAATATTTAAATGATAGAATTCTATAATAAAAAAAAATAGCACAGATGAAAAGATAACCCAACCACTCCAAAAAGATAACCCAACCACTCCAAAAAGATAACCCAACCTCCAAAAAGCGAATTTTCTTAAATGAATTTTCTTGGAGAAATGTTTCAAATAAAAGTTACTCTTTACTAAACTTCACTACTCGTCGTTACTTTAGTAACTCTTTCTATGTTACGTCAAGTTTAAAGAAAATTTTTGCAACCGTTTTTGAGGGAATTGCAGAAAATTAAAGAAACTGATCAGTACTACGCACTTTCGGTCAAGCGAGTTTTTTCAAATTCAGAATATTGGCAACATAGTTACTTCTAATTAATATTATTTAGATGAAGGAATCGTTTAATATTCTAAATTAGCACTTTATCGGAAAACATAACCCACTCCTCCCCTAAAAACCGCATTAACGAATTTTCCCAGAGAAATGTTACAAAGAAAAGTTGTAGCTCTTAACATGTGAGGTTGATATACCAAGTTTAAAGAATATCGTAAGAGCCATTTTTGAGAAAATTGCAAAAGAGTGAAAAATCCCTTCTGTAAGGTGTACTTCCGATTGAGGAATTTTGACAGATAATTTACTGTCGGATCCCAAAGTGATACCTAAACGGAATATTAAGTTTGAACTTAATGCAATTTTTCGTTTAGGAGCTATGCTCTTCAAATACATACACACACAAACATACACAGACCATTTTCTAAAAAAACACTTTTTCGGTCTCAGGGGACCTCGAAACGTGTATTTCCTGTTAAAAACCCGATATTGGAAATTTGACAAGATTACAATACTTCCTCTTATTAGGAGTAAGAGAAAGTAAAACCTGATGTGTCAAGAAGGCCGCCTTAGACTGGCAAAATTCTCTCCACATGGATGTGATTTCAGATGCGAACTTCAAGAAAGTGTTAAGTATGAAATCTATTCGTAAACTACTCTTTACAAGTTATGCAACTTCCTGATTGATATTTGATAGTACATTACCCGTTTTGAAACTTTAGGAGGGCGAGGTGAATTGTCTAGCTGTTGGCAGGTTACAGGTCCTAATTAGTTTATTTCCTTCAGGTTAAGCCAGGCAGATGAAGTGACGGTTGCGCATGTTTGACAACTTGAATATATTTGTTACAAAATAAAAATTATAAATTTTTTTTTTTTGGTAACTCATATTATTGATAAAGTGATGATATATAGGAAGCCGTGGAGCAATATAATATTCTTCATCAACAATTCAGAACAGCTGCCATAGAGGCCGATGAGATCTAGAAGGCACCTCGCCACTCTGCCCTGAACATATATATAGTCAGAGCTGTTGTAGTTTGACCAGATAGTGAGAAGTTCTATCGGTTGTCTCTATCTTGGAGTGGTGCCAACAGCTGTTATGTACTCCTAGAATATAGAACAATAGTTCGTTCTATTATCTAGAAGATATATAGCAGTAGATAAACAATGGAATATAATAATGGATAAAGAGGCCATATTTCTATGTGAAACATATAAATACAACACTACATCAAGTGATTGAAAGGGCCGTGTATGCCAAGGAAACTGAATATGAAGTGATACACTGCAGCGGGCCTGCTACTTAGCTTGGTCCTTCTCACATGTTCGTAATCAGCGTCAGATCGTCCAAGTCTGATTTTTGTGAATGGCTATATGAGATAAAAACGTAGAAAATTACCGCTTCTAAATTACAACTAGCTTTCGGCTATGTGTACCAATCATTTAAAGAGTTTCCAAATAAATTTAAAGCTTCTTGACATACGCTGATGATCCTAGATACCTTCTTCTTGAAGCTCGTGTGATCTAATGATGACATAGGTGTTAACACAGAAATCATCATTTAAAAAAATGTGTTTGAGCAACGTCATCTCTTCTCTTTATGTGCGCAATAGAAATGTAGTAACTTTCTGCATTGAGGATATTGAGTCTTGCAATCAGGATAGTTTTCAATTAAAGAAGCAAGAAATTTAACCCAGATATTGGACCGAACTCATCCGTTCAAGCCATTGTCTTCAAATAGCTAACTTGAAATAAACAGAGCAGCAGAAGAATAAACGAGAGATAAACTTACAGAAATGTGGGGAACAAAATTTAATTTTTAAGCAAGAAACCTCCATGTCATTAACAAACTAGAGGCTCATGAATTTGGTCCAGTGATTTGTTCTTAGTCAACCTTTCAGACGTACGTTGACTGTGATGTCTGAAGTCCGGCTGAATGAAGGCAAAATTGTTGAATACTTATGCGGAAAAAAGACTAGAAATGGGAAGCGACAAAGATGCGGAAATGGTTTTGAACCGCAATATTGGGCTGGCAGGTGTGCAGCGTTCCACATCTACAGCTGGCTACTTGTAACGACCAACTTAGTGTTCAGCGCACATTGCTGAACACTTTGTTTCAGTATGTGTGCTTTTAACATGCAACATTAAACAAAAAACATAAAAAAAATAAACTAATATTTTGCCGTTTAATGTGGTTTCTGACACTCGGCTAAATTTCAATTAAAATGATAATAAATTTGAAACAATTTTAATTACTTTATCATAAACTATTAATCTAAAAAACTAGACTGGTCTACCAAACCGTTCAACCTTTTCATCATAATTGTTTTCTTACTTTTTCAAGAAAATGATTACATCCTGTATTTATTAACATACCAGACGGAAGTCACGGCTAATTTGATATTTCAACACTGGCCACTTAATTAAAAATTTATTTTCTCGGTCCTTAATAATGTTCTTGTATTTATCAACTCCCTAAATACGGGCCAATCGAACTACACATTTACTTTTGCTTTCTCGCTGGTAACCGGAAGGACTGCGATCTTGTCAAATTTTACCTGTTGAATTTTCAGCTCCTTGAAGCTCCGTGAGAAAAAGAAGGGGTTTTGAGCGAAAGCTGCGAGAGAGTGTATGTATGATTTTTAGTGGAAAATTGAGTGTAGCGGGTTGTCTGGCGTTAGATTTCAACGTTACAGGTGTCTAAGCGCTGTCTTTTGGACTGTAAGGTAATTACATTCATGAATTTGGTGTTGAAGAAAATTTGCTAATTATAATAATTGTAACTGCAGTAAGGGAACGTCGTGTGAGTGTTTCACACACCAGATTTTTTTCCGTGATAAACTACTTCATGATCATTGATCGGTTACGGCTGTTCAACTAGTGAATAAAATGTTCATCTTGAACATGGGTGAACGCTCGAAAACGTCGAGGACCACAAAAAATGAAGGAGCTTATTACGGACAAAAATCGCGTTTGCGATTTATCTCGATTTATGAACTGAGGAATTAGAATTCTTTCCAAACGATCACTTTGCAAATTTGTCGATCGGCAAAAATGCCCATTTAGCCGGTCGAGTTTTTAACGTAATTTGCCACTTTGATACCTTCACTAATTGTCATATTACTGAATAAAATAAAACATAACTGAAAGCAAATAATAATTCTGAAAGCGAACAGTGTATCAGCTGTTTTGTAAAGAATGTACGGTCCTTGAGCGAACTTGATAATAAAGGAAATTCTGCAGATATACTTCTACAATAAATATCGAAAATAAAATAAAAACAAAAATTTCATTAGCTAAGTTGATTTTAGCTAGGTAGTACTAAAATAAAAAATACTTAATGATTTGGGGTCCTCTAAATCGAAAAGAATGTTTTTAACCAATGTTCTGTTTGAGTGCAGTGTGAACAAATATATGCCAAAATCGAAAAAATAATAGGATCTTGAATCTTATTCCGGTTAAACATCTTCAACGTATCAGGTTTCCGTCAAAATCCATGAACCGGAAATGCGACTTTAGCGATCATTTGGGAGTTTCTCCACTGCACACTTAAGGCCTTATCACCTTAAGTACCACTTTAGTGTACTGATGGTTCTAACGCCTATATAACATTAAAATAGATTAACTGATTGCTAAAATAACAAAATTGAAGAAAATCGGATAACTGGAAGAGATTACTTTACAGAATAGGTTGCTGAGTTTTTCTTCATTTTCTTGAATATGCCAAAAATGATTTCCACTAAATACTATCTGTATACATGTACAAACTTATCACTTTTATATGGAACATTTTCTGGGAAAAAATGCTTTTAGGTAAGTCGTCAGAATTCTGAGCCGTTATATTTCAAGCGCCATTAGAGCTTGGTGCTAGCACTGTATTTAATCAAAATATATATTTTCTGTTGAAATACCAAACTCAATTCCGGTAATTTGTTACGATTACTTACTTCCTTTTACAACAGCATAAGGGAAATATAATTTAGAGAAACTGCGTAATACTAATTAAATCATATAATTCAACAATATGCTGTGACCAAGATGAAATGACAATTACTATCCAACTGATTAGCTTAATAGTCACATATTTTTTGTTTGTTTAATAGCCATATATTTACTTTATTTTAAATTAATAAAAAACTTTAGTAAAATAATTAAAAAGATTGTTATATTATTTGTGCCTTGAACTTGGGACTAATATCGACCTCTGTAATAAATAAACAGTGTTTTCAGATTTCTGTAGAGAGAGAGTGTTGAATAAGGAGCCGACGGAGCCGACCGGATAGCCAGCCCAGCTGTACGACTTGGTTTCCTTGGCAACGTCCAACTGACGGCCATCTTGGCTCTCACCTCTCCAGCCCTGCCACAATGTTGAAGCAACAATCTCGCTCTGTCTCTCTCTACTTCCATTCATAATATTCAAGCTTCTTATATTCCATAACTTACTAAAGTACTCTAAGCGGTAAGAGGAAGTAATTACAAACGAATCAAATTTTCCAAATTGAATTTACAACAGAAATGCAAATTTTGATATCTCTAGTATACGAAATATGTAATTATTTTTTGGCGAAATTTCTGTTGGTGTGTATTTGTTTGTTTACGTGTTTGTGTGTGAACAAAATACAACCCAAATAACTGACTGCTGGAAGCTCAAAACTGATACTCCGTGATACCATCACCCGATACCCATCTAATTCCGTCATATGTAGTTAGTTTGCGATATTAAAAGTGATAGGCTATGTAGTTAGTTTGCGATATTAAAAGTGATAGGCTATGTAGTTAGTTTGTGATATTAAAAGTGATAGGCTATTTAGTTAGTTTGCGATATTACTAGTGATAGGTATGTAGTTGCAACGTTTTCGAAATACTGAAAAAATGACATTCGCTTTTCCGGTTGATGGATTTTGATGGAGACGTTTGTCATGGTTATCAGTTTGACGGAATTACATGGTTATCGGATGATATCGCAAACTAACTACATAGCCTATCACTTTTAATATCGCAAACTAACTACATAGCCTATCACTTTATTATCGCAAGCTAACTACATAGCTTATCACTTTTATTAGCAAATTTTTCAGGAACATTTTTTTTAATAGGTATCTGCCGGTGGGTGGGAGAAGTGACCTCGGTTTCTCTGTAAAATAATTTTCCAGAGCACCATTGGTTGTTATTATTGTTATTATTAACTTCTACGGGTGATCTATACTCCATCACCGCAGCCAACAAAGACTTTATTGGCTTTGGAAATTATGCCCGATAATTTTTAGTAAGTGAACCCTCCCCTCCTTAGGGCTTTCACCACCAGATCATTTTACGTTACTATCTTCTCAGGTCCAAGGTTTCGTATCGCAAAGTTATTGCAACGCAAACTAAGAGCAGGTGGGGGGGTCTCCACCATTGGTTACTACTTCATTGGAATTAAATATTATATTCGCAAAATACTAAGAAAAAAGATGGTTATCCGGAAATGCGATTTTTTGTGCTATTTTCTCGAAAGATTTTCCTAAAACTGAGTAATATATATATATACTACTATATTATATGTATATATATATATTACTAAATGTCTAATATATATTACTATATGTCTAATATATATATGTATATATATACTTGACACACGTAAAACTATTACTTCTATTTGGAATATTTTTTTTCTCCCCACCATTGGGGCGTCCCTGAGCTTGCGCTCACACCCGCTCAGAGTAGCCATCCACTTCAGAAAGAGAAGGAAGAAAAGAGCGAAGGAAAAATTCCTTCCCTCCTTCCCTCCACCACCCAACTCAAGTAAGCAGCGCTGAAACACGATATCCAAAGGAACCTGACACAACTAAGCATCCAAACAAAACAACAACAAAGCCCTAGCAGTACCCAACAGCAAGCCCTCAGTACCCAACAACAAGCCCTAGCAGTACCCAACAACATCCCACAGATCCAAAAGAAACAACAACAACAAATACAACACTAACAAAAAGACTATTAAAAATTGAAACATTTATTCTGAGACATTGATATTAGGAAGTCGTGGGGGATTAGACTCTCCTCTATTGGCTGTAGGATTAGCAGCCATTTGGTAGCATAATTGCAGGAAGAGAAAATCAATAATAATATATAATAATTATTATTACAGCAATATAGAAAATAGTGGAAAAACTAAGAAAAATCATTCGGTAAAGTGCACTTCGGGTCAACCGATCTTCTCAAATTCGCATTTTGGCAGCACATTGAATTGTCATAATATAGGTATTCTATGAACGGTATAATACAATGAAACGGCATTTCAGAGGAATGACCAACAGTACCTCACCCCCAAACGAATTTTCAACCTAGAGCGATAATTTACCTTCATGTGTGTGGTATGTTGTAAAAAAAAAAAACCGTCGGAACCAGTTCCGAGAGAAACGCAAAAAGAAATATGTGAAATTTATTAGTAAAGTAGAATTTCCGGTTAAGGGATTCTGACTGAAGCATACCTACATTATCCCTCTGTAATACCAATTAGAATTAGAATTAGAATGCTGCAGGGGGGTCTAAAACCCAGGCACCGCAGCCTCCCATTGAGGCTTATTGTGCCAACCCCTCAAACCTAGTAGCGGAAGCCCCCTCCTCATGAGGTCCAAAACCTTCCCCACATGTCCCTCCTGGAGCACGATTTTCTTCCGGTCTCAACGTGCCGAAGATCTCGTACCTCAGTCTGCCGATTGCAACGCAATCAAACAACAGGTGAGAGGACGTCTCCTCCTCCTCCTGACACGGTCTGCACAAGGGCTCTACATCCACTAACCCCACCTTGTGTAGATGTTTTTTGAACCTGCCATGCCCAGTAAACAGGCCCGTTATCAGAGAAATCTGATACCTGCTTAGACCTAGGATGTATCTGGTCCTTCTTTCACACAGCTCTGGCATAACCATTTTGCCGTGTTTCGCTCCAGTACTCAGCCTCCAGTATCGGTTATGTTACCTCCGAGTCCAGTCTCTCAGAGCCGCTCTTACCATACTTTTGGCCACCCCTATAGCAGGTTCCGGTCCGAGGAAGGGAGTGTTCGCTCCCTCCCTGGCCAGTTGGTTGGCTATTTCATTTCCCATGATCCCCTTATGCCCCGGCACCCATACTAGCCGCACTTTGTTGTGCCGGGCTAATGCCTCCAGGGAGTCTCTACACTCCCTGACCAAAGGGGAGGTGATTCTGAACGCCCGAAGAGCGTTCAGCGCAGCCTGGCTGTCCGAGAAGATGCATATCTCTCTATTTCTAGAGTCCATACGCAGGTTCTCCTCAGCACAGATCTTTATTGCATACACTTCATCCTGGAATGCTGTGGAGTAACCCCCGAGAGGCCTCGCAATACGTAACTCCGGTTTGACCCCATAAATCCCGGCTCCAGTTCCGCAGGCCATTTTGGACCCATCCGTAAACCAGGATCCCCCAATCCTGCCCCGTTTCTCCCAACTTTTAGCCCACTCCGACCGTGACGTTACTATCACTTGAAAGGGGAGCTCAAAGTGGAATGTTGGACAGCTCACCTCCCCAGCCATCCTAAGGATAGGGCCAGGGTCTAACTTCTGAATAATGTCCAAGTGCTTGGCTAGGGAGCTTCTATGCTTCCATTGGCCATTGTTCATTAGTCTGTACGCACTGTATTCATCTCGCCTCCGCCTGTATCAAAAGATGCAGAGGCGACAACCCCAGCAGAACCTCTAATGCAGTCGTTGGGGCACTACAAAACGCCCCCGAAGTCAGCATGCACGCCAGTCTCTGAACCCCAGAGAGGCTCTTCCTCGCGCCTTGCTGTTCCATTTTCGGCCACCAAACCACTGCCCCGTAGGTCAGGACAGGTATGATGGTCCGTTTGTAGAGCCAGTGGGCCATTTTTGGGGAAAATTCCCATGTTTTTCCACAAGCTCTGGTGACTCCACAGAGAGACTTTTTCGCCTTCTGTGTTACATACTGAAGATGTGCTCCCCAGGTGAGTTTGGCGTCCAACATGATCCCCAAATATTTCACCTGTCCACACACATCTAGAGTTCTTCCGAAGAAGCTCAGTGTGCTGAAACAATCCACATTCCTTCTTCTGGTAAATGGAACCAAGGTGGTCTTGGAGGGGTTGACCATCAAGTCGACCCTTCCGCACCACCCCTCCACCACTCGCAGGGCCTCCTATAGTAACTCACTAATCACAGTTTCGTGTCTGTCCCTGACCACAACCACCACATCATCCGCATAGCCAAGGACAGTACAACCCCTGCGATCAAGCTCCACAAGAAGTACGTCTGCAACCATGCACCACAAGAGAGGAGACAAGACTCCCCCTTGAGGGCATCCCCTTGTAGCCGTAGTTTCAAGCGTCTCCTCATAGAGGCTAGCTAAGATCTTTCTAGTTCTGAGCACGCTGCCAATCCACCCGGTAATGGTCCGATTCACCCCGTGCCTTTCCAAAGCTAGTGTGATTGAGCTGTAGGTTGTGTTGCTGAAGGCACCCTCATGTCCAGAAACACTCCCACAGACACTTCCCTGCCGTATACTGCCACCTCCAATTCTCCAACAAGGAAGTGGAGGGCCGTCTCGCAGGATTTACCCCTCTGCTAGGCATGCTGATTAGCGTGCAGGGGCCGCAGTTGAAGCACCGTTCCCCTGATGTGCAGATCTACCAGTTTCTCCAACACTTTCATCATAAATGAGGAAAGGCTGATCGGCCTAAAGTCCTTAGCCTGGGTATGAGTTCTCTTCCCAGGCTTCGGAATAAAGACGATTCTTACAGGCCTCCATACCAATGGAATATGGCTAAGGGCCAAACTTGCCCTCATTACCCTGCAAAGAATAGGAGTAAGAATGTCACTTCCCTGTTGCAGTAGAACGGGAATAATACCATCAGGCCCCGGCGACTTGTAGGGCTTAAAATGTTGTATCGCCCACTTCATCTTATTAAATGTGACACATTCTTTGGCCGCGGTCCAATCCCCCCTGGATCCGGGCCTACCCCCTGGATCCATTCGTGATTCATCCCGCGGACCTACTGAGGTCACTATCGAGCCAGGGAAGTGCACCTGGACCATATGCTCCAGTGTATCCCTTCCCGCCTCCGTAAAGCCGCCATCAGGTTTCCTGATTGTTCCCAACGGATTTGTCGGTACCCTTGAAAGTATCCTGTGAAGTCTAGCCCCTTCGGAGGTCGTTGCTACCTCCTCGCACAGCTTCCCCCACGAGTCCTTTTTAGCTTTCCTAATAGCTAAATTGTAAGAGGTGAGGGCCTCACGGTACTCCTTCCATGTACCCCTCCTCTTCGCCGCGTTGAACAGTCTTCTCGCTCTAGCGCGGAGGCCTGCCAGCTGGTCATTCCACCAGCTGACTCCTCTGGTGGATGTCCGCACCACTTCCGCGCAATTGTCCCGGAAAGCATCCAAGATTACTCGCTGCAGTTGATCTGCAGCGTCCTCGATGTCATTCAGGGTCTTAAAAGAGCGTTTGACTGAACCGATGTTATGGCTGAGATCCCGCCTATATGAGTCCCAGTCTGTTCGCCTGGGATTCCTGAAGGCCCGTGTTTCCCTGCAGTTGGCCAGGATATCAAACCTAATGTACGTGTGGTCTGACAGTGAGGGTTCTTGGGACACATGCTCTGTAATACCAAACAGCGATATTAAGATTTTTCTTGTTTGAGTTGTACTGTTGATATACATTCGTATATGTACAGACTATTTTCTAAAAATCACATTTCGAACTCAGAAGATCCCAGAAAGTATTATGGATCCCCCAGGAAGTTTTCTGATTTTAGAAATGTGACAAAGTATGAGAATTTAATGAATACAAAAAAAAAAAACCAGCTGTTAATTGATGCATTAAATAAATAAAAAATTGCATGTAAATAAAATCGTATAATAAATGTCATAAAAGGTAATAATAATAAAGAAAAATGAAGTAAATAATGAAGGAAAGTGGTAAAAAATTAGCGCCGGCGGTGGGATCGTTCAGTTTGTGATGAAGGCGCACCTGTTGAAAGTACTTGGTGTAAATTAATTTAAGTCCATTATTTTAGTGGTCCTTGTGGTTTGTATTCTAAATTACAGCAATTTATCATAATCTGTGTAAACATAATATTATTAATAGTAATTTATACTATTATACAGTATACAGTATTCATTGCTTGGATATTAATAAATATGGCGGGATTCCATGTAGATACAGTATTGTAACCATTATTCTGGGAGGTAAAAATAAAAAAAATAGGTAGTTTTACTTGGCTGGTTATATTCTTTGTTTATTTATTATTATTATTATTATTTATAAAAAGTAAAATGGTATGTGTTAGTGTTTGGAGTGTAATGTATTTAAAGTGTGTTTAGTGTATAATCATTAAATCCATAACATGTAATTAACTGAGATTAAATTGTTTTACACTGCCTGGGGTAAGGAGCCCGGACCCCCCCTGCGGCCATATTTGGACGCCCCAACACGGGACCTTAAACACAATTAATGTCACTTTCAATTTGATTAGTCATTTAATGTTTTAGTGGCCAATATTGAATCCAACAAGTGGTGGCTCTATTATTCTAATTTACCTATTTCTGCCTATAATTACCTATTTATCTTCCTTCCCACTCTAGCCTACCTGTTGTATTCAGTTATGGATTTTTACTAATTATTAGTTGTTTTTTTATACATTTATTTTATGGATATATATTATAAACTACTTAATAGAAGTACTATAGAACTATGTAAATAAAAGTACGTAACTATAGAACTATGTAAATAAAAGATTGATGATATCAAATCAAATCATAGGAGAGCCTTACTCATTCCTTTGGACATCTCCATTGAAAATATGCTTCCTGCAGCCACCTTCCCTGACCCTTCTTCCTTCTAGCAAACCGGTCCGATGCGATAAATCGCGGGTAAATTGATGTTTTCTAAAAAGCCTTATCCTCAGATCCAATTTAGTTAGACATAAATGAAAGCATTCGTTTAGGAATCGAAGAAAAAAGATGGGATTGGTAGGAATAAAAGTAAAAATGGAATCACTCGACTGAAAGGACAAGAACTCGCCGCTAGAGTACGCAATATTATGTGATAAACCAATGAAATAATGGGAATAGTAAGTATGTGGCAGATGAAAAGGAAAACACTCTGTACACAAGTACCCATACACCGATTTTTCCTGAAGCTGGCCCATTTCTAATTGATAAGTTTCCTCAAACTTGGAATTTTCCATAAAACCTTTAGTTGACTTTAGTATTGCATAACGATAGAGGTGGTAGGGATTATATTAGTTGTTTTTTGGCACCTCGGCAACCACCAGCAAAACCTTTCACGACAGTTATACAGATTCTCCAGGAACCCCCTAATAACAATTTTTTCTGGAAGTTATTTAAAATGAAAGTGAGAGTTTTGTACCTGTTTACAGCTGGCATGCCAACTTTAAAGTGAGAGTTTTGTACCTGAATACAGCTGGCATGCCAAGTTTAAAGGATATTGTTAAAAATATGCAAAACAAAATCTCAAAAAGCTATTCTGTAAATTTGCAGTTCCGGATACTCGATTTCCTTCAAATTAAAATTGTAGAAATGTCCATAATGCAGTTTAACCTTGTACAGTGGTAGAGCCATACATTACACTGATACTACACTTTAGAGGGGGAGCTACTCTGGAGCGTTGCTTAGTGGTTTTCGGTTACATAAAGTGCAGATGTTAATCGCAAGATGGCAGCACCTCCTTGTTCACAGTTTATTTCGGCTGAAGAAACTAAATTCCAAAAGGGTCTCTATTCAGCATGTGTCCCGATTCACCCGAGCTTATCCTAGGCATTTATGTATACAAGAAAGTTGCGAACAACTGGAACAAATCAACTGAAATCGACAGAAGTTGCATTTTTTGTTTATGGATTTATATCGATATATTTGCACCGGATGAGATAATGCTGCTGAACGGATTATTACATCTGAAATTTTTTGTTTGTTTTGTTCTTGAGACTATTTTGTTTCCTCATACATACACACACACAGAACATCTGCAAAAAAGTTACTCCCTTCGAGGAGCTCACAATGTATATTTCCGGTGGAAACTCAATTTAGAAAATTTTCGACCGCCTACCTACCTATTTTCTACTATTAACAGGAGTAGGAGAAAGTAAAAAGGCAATACACCCTGAATAGAACTATACTCTCTTAGATTCACTTCCAAAAAATTATCTATTCTACATTTAAATCGTATCCAGTGTTCAGGATGGCCACCTGAATCTTGAGTCCTCATGGAGATCCCGGTGAACCCATGATCATCTTTAATAACACGCTACCCTTCTATAGCAGAATTCCTTCAATAATCCAACTTCATAATTAGCGTTTATGTTTGTTATGTATATATTTTTTTTTGTAACGTTGATGAAATTAGAACTCTTCAGCGAAACTATTCTTACATATAAAGAGAGGAAATTCTAGAAATAACTTGACCCTGCTTATTTCTCATCAGATATGTACTAAAAAAAAATCATATATATAATATATTGATGGTAATAAATAATAAATAAAAGGGAAATACAAGGTAACAGCCAGCCAGATGAGAAAGAGGGCCACTTTGCACGGCCTTCTGGATCACCTCTTTAGATTTATCGATTATGCATATAAACTGACAATTACTGATCAAGTTTTCTACATTATGCCTAGAGTACGTTGTAGTTGTTTTTTCTTATTGTTATTACAGTGAAGTAACGTTATGCGAGTTATTATTGGGGCTCTACTAGGGTGTCAGCTCAATATACCTTCTCTCGTCTCTTTCTCCGCCTTTATTCTTAAAAAAAAGTAGAAGAAAGAAAAAATATGTTTTTTAGTGCTCGGGTAGAAAATAAAACAAAAAACACCGAGAGCGAGTGGTGGTGGATTGAAGAAGTATTTCATAGCGGCACGCACATAAATTCTGTTCAGATGGCGAAGGAAAATAAAACTAATTCTTCTGGAGCGTACATACAGTAAGACGGACCGCTCTTATATAACATATGTGTGTGTGTGTTTGTGTTTTGGTCTGTGAGTAGGCTAGGAATAAATTTTGATTTGTGGCCATACGTAATTAGAGGGTTGAATTTGAATTAAAAATGAAAAATAATAAAAATAAAATAATTCGAGAAAACACGTGATTAGATAAGTTTTACATTTATTTTCGTTGAATTGTTCAAGCAAGACTAAACTGTTGGTTTGATACTTCAAAACAAAAAGAAAATGCCAACGAAAAATTTGTTTGGGGGCTGTGTGGGGCAAGCTACAACGTTTAGTTTTCCTGTGAAGTGGCACGTTAGTTCAACACTGCAAGCACTGCTAGAGTTCCAAGTTTCAAGAAAATAGAATAACCGAAAGAGCCAATATTACAGAATTGGCGTCTGATTTATTTGGAATATTCTCGAAAATAGCTGTATCTAATTTCTTGACCCAGATGCTAACTGCTCACATAGTAACTTATCACTTATTTGAAACTTTTTTCGAAAAAATTATCGAGTTGGTTACTGGGAGATCTGCGAGTTACCTCATCTTTGTCCTAAACATGGCACCTACAGTAAAAACAGCAGTAAGTGAGGAACCATGTGAGTTCTCATCAGATTTCTTGAGAATAAAGTAAATCTACATCCATGCTGAACCAAGTGGCCAATATTTGTCTGTGTGTGGCTAATGGTTGAGTTGAAAGTTGGCTCTCCATTATTAACACTCGCACTTCACAATTCTTCACATTCTACACACTTTATTCCAAATATCCATTAAATTTATGTTTTCCAATATCTTCTCAATCCTTGTGGTATTTACCACCGAGCTGCTGGCTAAACCAATCAATTAAAATTAATCATTGCGGATTCATTGTAAAGAATAATGCCATAAGTCCCTCCTTCTCTGTTAACTGATCGCAACTCATTTCGATTACTTTCAGAAGTTCCTGTATCACTTAAAGTTGGTAGAACCTCTCTAATCTTCTCTATTTATTAGTTGTCGCATGTAATCGCTTAGGAAACAGTTCAGAATTTTTCGAACGATCGTTCTATTAATTTCAATTTGTGATTTAATTCGACCTAACAGATTTTGCTCATATTTAAGAAATATGCATCAGACAGAGTGATATAATATCACAACTTGGTTTACTTGCAAGGGCTGTAGATTGCAACCATTAACAAGAGTATACGCACATTAGTTCAGTATTTACACTTTAAAAGTCTGGTAGGAATGTATCAAGAACAAGCTCTATGCACATATAAATTTCCATATTTTGAAATCGGTTTTAAGGTGTACGTATATTAGATGTTACATAAATGAAGCTTTATTATTAATAATAAACATTTATTTTTATTTTAATGTAAAAGTGATTTGGTAATAAAGTATGCGTTGTGTTGGGAGGAGGGAAGTTCTATGAATACAATTGATTTATTGATATTAAAAGTGAGCGAGTTCTGGTATTGCAGCCGAGAAACACATCGTCTGTCTGTCAGTCTCCGTCCAACTATCTATCTTATCTGACCCCCTCTCGCTGCTACTCCTCCTACTTCTCGTCGTCGTATAGATTGGTTTTAGAATTTATTACACATTGCGGCTGATTGAAGCTGTCCCATCAATATTGTATGGCCACAAGGCCTGGAGATCGCTCAGCCGGTCGGAGATATATTTGATCGTGTTGTTGTTATAGCTGTGCTCTCAGTAATATTACTACTATAAAGAAGAGTCTCGCGCGATACAAACAGCACCATCTCCGACTTAATCCACTATTAGGGGGACAGATAGTTGCCGGTCGTCTCACCGCCTCTTCGCTCCCCAATGTGCGCATGCACCACACCATCTCACTAAATCATCCAAAACATTTCTAAACTGCTGCTAGCTTGCTCTCCTCCCAATTTATATCATAGTTTTTTATTTATTTATTTTTTTAAATATATATAGATGTTGTTCTCATATAGAACGCTGTCCTTACATACAAAAAGAATGGTGTAAAACACTGACAGGCCTTCCTCTTACTGCAATATAATTAACTCGGAATTCGATACAAACGTTTAGTAAGGTTTTGCATTAGGTACTTTATAAATTTAGTTGCCAGGATTGGTTCTCTTCGGCTTGTAGAGAAGATCAGTTCACCTGAATGTGAGTGCATTGTATGCCCTCAGCACGGTCCTCAGCATGCCCTCAGCACGGTCCTCAGCATGCCCTCGGCACGGTCCTCAGCACAGCCCTCAGCACGGTCCTCAGCATGCCCTCAGCACGGTCCTCAGCATGCCCTCAGCGCGGTCCTCAGCATGCCCTCAGCATGCCCTCAGCACGGCCCTCGGCACGCCCTTAACATGGCCCTCTCACAACCTCCCACAGCTTCCTAAAACAAATTTTTTCAGAAAAATGTTTCAAATAAAAGTGATAGGTTGATCTACGAGTAGTTAGCTTTCCAAGTGAATAAATGAATAAATAAAAATAACTAACTAAATAAAGTAACAAAAATAAATAAATAAAATCAAGAAGATCCGTTATTGAGGAAATTCAGAAACTTGAGAAACCTAATTCTGTAAAGCCAGTTTCGATTAACTGAATTCCTTCAAATTTGGAATTCTAGCAACGCAGCATTTAATAACACAAAGGTGATCGAAGTGCAAGTTGCACTTCAGGGAAAGTGATGTCCTTGCACCTTCTTCACATAACCCTCCAAGAATCTATTTTCATGAGAAAATGCTTCAAACGAAAGTTATCGACAGGCCTTGTATTTGTGTAGTTAGTATGCGAATTTTTAAGGAAAAAACGTTTGGAGACTGCTTGGAAATAATCGGTGATAAAATGAAAAATTCTTCAGTAAAATCGCACCTCCGGTTGATAAGATTTTGATTGTAACCTTCATTTCGGATTCTGATGTTGGTATCTATAACTCGGCTTAGTTGTGAAACCTGTGGGCGGAGTTAAATGACATCATAGCTACTAAAAAGCTTTGGTAATAGGCGGAGCTTAACTGCCGTTTGAGCAATGACCACTAAGTTGCCGAGCTATAATCGGTATATCAAGTTTGAGCGTTCTTTGATATCCAGCAAATCTCAAAATATGTATTTGCGGTGAAAAATTCAATTCCAAAAATTTGAAGCGATCGCAACAAGTCTTACACCAATATGATAGAAAACATAATATGATTTTTATGTTGACCAGCTGATTATACCTTTAAAAAAAAAAAAATAAATCAGCTGATTTAAAAAATTAAAAAACAACATGGAATAAATGACTAAATAATAACTAAATAAATGACTAATGGATTAAGTGAATAAATAATAACTTCGAAACCTCCTATTTGAAGTTATTAAAATTAATAATAAACTATTTGTTGAGAGTATGTGCGTTAATTACTCCAAGTTAATAGTTCTCTTGACTTCTTTTTTTTTTAAATATAATTTATTATAGTATCTGCTTTTGTGTTTAAAAAAATTAATGTATTAAGTTAAATAAATTTAATAAACGACTAATTGGTTCAGAGTTTTTTATTGAAAAAAAAAAAAACACAAAACTTGTCTTAAAGAAGAAAACACACAGCCTATAATACATATATAAAAAAAATCAACGACTATAGGATTCTGTAACAAATTTTCATAACGATGTCTAGAGACTCTAGTTCATAATACCGCACTCAATTGTATTTTGTAATAAATATTATAATTTTCCAAAACCAAGCTGATTCAAACAAAAAAAACAATAAAGTAGATATTTACGAATTTAAAAAATAAACTAATCTACTACAGCAACTGCCACATAGGTTCTAGTTGCGTGCGATCTAATAATTCAAATTTCGAATTTCTTATTTCATTCAAAGTCAAACAGTTTTTTTTTCCATTTCAACCAGAAAAATAAAAAAGGAAGCTAAGAACAAGGTTTGAAAGTAAAAAAGAATGTAATGTAATAATTATAAGTTAAAGTCCGTGTGTTCAGTTCTGGAAGTTCGGCTCAGTTTAAATCAAGGAATGTTGGTCGCTAGACATGGAAGTACTTGTTTTCTTTTGACAAGAACTATCCACGAGATGTTATTAGCGATATTAAAGTGATCTGAGTGAATGTTGTGGCTAATTACATCATATCACACAGGTGACACAAATTTCTTCACACACACACACACATATAACCGACTTCGTCAAGTTATTTTAAAAACCAAATTAGCAATAAAAGAAAAAAAGAAGGTAATTTACATACTACTTGCAAAAAAGGGACAGAAACTGGCTTGGGAGAAGGTGACTGAATTGATATTAAGAAGAGTCGAACGGTTATTCAACTAGACATTGCAGAATGGTTCAAAATCTGGGACGTAATCAGGACCTGAACTATGATGTTCAACCAAACCTTTCAAATCATTGAAAATCCAGTCAGTCGAAATTACTTTGTAAAATTATAAAACGCTTTATTTACTGTCTCTAATTCTAACACACCTTCCTTTTACGACGGTCTTAAAATCTCTTATATAAGCAGCTGCAAAATTTAAATATCAAAAATTCTTCAACTCTCCTCCTTTTTGCATAAATCTTCTGATTCAAAATCTCTCCATCTACAACTAATCCAGTTGACTGAGTCGTCATTGGCCTAGCGGCCATTCCGAGAATGATGTAACTTCTCACCTATTCCATTTCAGAATATCTCACTTAATCATCATTATTTTCGTAGATTGTAAATGGCAATTTAATTTAAAATGAAAAATATGAAGAAGAAGCGCATTTCGCAAAAATATGGAACACTTAATGAAAGAAGGAGGGAGGGTATTTCAGAAATCGCTAGAGAATTCTGCCGTAATCAGAATCAAAATTTATTTTACGATTTTTCAGAAAAATTCGGGTTCAGATCTGTGTCGTCCGATAACTGAGCGAAGGGACTAGAAATTAGGGAATTGTTTCAATTGAAGAATATCATTATCATGCCGAGAAAATATTTAGCCACATTTATTTTCTCTGTTTTATAATCATAAGGCGGCGAATTTTTAATTTTAATTAAATTGATTTTCGTAATTAGTTTTGCTCAATATTACTGAAAATTTCGATTTGTATAACACCCTTTTGCCACCATTTCAAGATCCAATTCTATTACGCGATCCCATTGGGGTCGGGAGCCAAATTATCTAGGAACCTTGATATATAGGCTCTACTTTATGGAGAATAGAATTTACTTATTTGGAATAGACCTGCCAAACATTCACACCCACAGTTAGTAATTTCGAATTTACAAATCAAAATAAATTGGAAATTTACTTATTTTTGTTTTCATTTTCAATTTAAACTTTATAAAAGTGTTGTATGTAAAATAATGCACAACACTACACTCGTGGGAAAAGTATGTTTTTCATGTCTGCTCTCAGCGACTTGAAACAATTAAAAAAAAAGAAGAAGAAAAAATACAATGTGGAAGAAGAGGGTCGGTCTGCGGCAGATTGGACTTTATTACATTCTCAGCCTGTTCGAGTGGAGATAATTGTGGAGTCAGGTACTTGCAATCGAAACTAACAATTACCAGACAATGTATCTTCAGTAACATTGTGTCAGAACAATCCCAACATGACCATTATTCATAATGGTTTAGTTCTGTGCCCCAGATATACACATTCGTCTGTCTGTAATATATTGCTATGAGTATGATCGAACAATTAAGAGCAAGTCGGCCAAAGTAAAGCACAGCAGAATTGATATAGGAACTATTGAACTTGATATGTCAATGTTGGACTTTAATTCGATTTGAGAGAATCACAGTGCAGATTTAAACATGTTGGGCAAGTGGCTATTTAGACAAATCTACTGGAAAACGTAAAAACGTATTCTATGCATGTTGCATCAACTGTCAAATAGACAGATACTGTTTGAATTGTTTTTTCTGACGACCACATTTTTGTATTGGGTTGTTACAGTTTTAGCTGTATTGATTTGCAAATTATTCAACAAACAGTATTCATGTAACAATTGCAATTTAAATCGCGCATCAGTCTACGATGGTAATGCCACATCGTCAGCATAAAAAAACATTAGTAAGTCTCTTTTAACATCCATATCTATTCCTTTGGCACCTCGACTGCGGAAAAATTGTAACCTATCTGAGAGGAAGTACGGAAAAAGTAACGGGCTGATTTTGTCGCCGGTCCTCTTACTGCTCTTATGTCTTATGCAACATCACCATCATTATCAATAATTACAATATAGACCTGAGCATAGACTTTTTGCTCCAATTCCAACAACCTTCGGGCTAACTCCAAGGTTGAATAATTTCATAAACAATTGAGGTTGCGAGACGGAGTCAAAAGCTTTATGAAAATACGCAATATAATATTTTTTTTTAGAAAGCCTAAATTGGATGTTAATATTCGAAGACAAGACAAATACAGAGCCAATGCCTGCTGGAAACACATTTGTTCGCCTAGGTATGTTTATGTTTTCGACCCATAAATTCTACCGTCCATTTAATATTTCTGTCATTAAAAAATTTCAGAAAATAACCTTGCGGGTCCCCATTTTTGAACAGCAGTTTCAATTTACTTGAAACCCATTTCCTCGAAATTTCCTCTCGTTTGCCAGATTTACATGTTTAATAAATAATGTGTCCAGACAGGTGGAAGGTATTCATAACATTCATAAGGCAATAAATCATTTGAGTGTAAAATAAGTCTAATTATTAAATTAGTTTATATACAAAGTTTATTACCGAAAAAATAAACAAGTGAAAGTATTAATTGATGTGTAAAATAAAAGTTTATCCAGGAGGCCATGAACTTTGATTTCCCTATATAATATTTATGTATACATTAGACAATGGCACGGTGACGTAGCGTTGAACATAGTTCAGGCTGTAAAATTATCTGATAATTCATCATGACAACCTTCAAATAATAATAACAAAACTGTATGATTTAACGACAATATTATATTATAAATTTTGTTATTGCATTTAGCTGTTGGAAAAATGAAAATATCTGTTATAAGATTTATGAGCCACATCAGCTGATTTGGATGGCTGTGATATTACATAGTTATTAACATAATAAAATGACTCGCTGATAATTGTGTACTAAATGGATTGTGTCATCATAACAATTAAAAAAAAAACACACGTTAATAAACAGTATTCGGTAGAGATGAATGATGTGTTTTGATTAGGTAATCTTATATGTAGAAGGTAATCGTTATAGCGGTACCGGTTTGTATTTAAGTGAAGTAATTACAGCGCTCCAGGCGACTAATTTGTGTTTACATACTGTTACATAATTGGCTAAATGGCCAGCCAGACTTCACTGTTCATTGTTGGTGTTTATTGTTTTATGATTCTATGTAAAAGAAACTCTTGCTCGGTGTTCCTTATTAGCGAGCCTTACTTTTATAGCCTGCACTGCTGCATAACATGCGGTTTCACCCCTTGGCCAAGGCTTTATGCTCCTCGCAAAATTTAGACAGTACCAGTAATTAAATAATGCATGATTAAGTTTAATTTTTGTAGTCGAAATTAACAGCTGATTTGTACCAGGCGGGGTTTCAAAATAATGCCCCTTTGAAATTAGAAAAAATTATTTGATTTATTACAGCCAAAATATATACACATATTTACTCCATTTGTCCACCCCGGCCCCCATTAGCTTACGACATTTCTGGTAGTGTGTCGCCAATTTCCTCATTCCTATAATATTCTATTCTAGATGGGGGTTCATCCAACAGACTGGCACTTGAGCTTCAGACGAGCATTCTTCTCATTGTCTAACTCATTGTGGTTACTCACTGTCCTAACAGCCACCCTGTATTATTTAAAAAAACCCAGATTCTATCTTGAGAGGTATTGATATTTATTTGTTTGCTTTTAAAAGTGCAACTTTGTAAGCAAAGAGTTGCAGTTACAAAAATAATACTTGATTAATGAACATTTAAAAAAAATTCATATAAAAAGACAAAACAAACAGAGGAATGCATACTAAGTACTGAAAAAACTATTATGTAATAATGTAAACTGAAAAATATATAAAGTGAATATTAAAGATAAATGGCAGCAAATATGTATGTAAAATTATATAAAAATAAATTATATTTTCACAAACTTAAAATTTTTACTCAATAAATCATTTTTTAAGAATTCATCCAAGACCGCTCTTAAAAGAAAGATAGAAATGACCAAGTTTTATACAAAAAATTGTATAGTAAATTAAGTTACCTGTTTTGTTAAGTAATACAAAATTTCATTAGAATTAACTGTCGTTAATTCAGGTATATAATGAGTTCTCTGTAAGTTATATAGCGGGCATTCGACATAGAAATGATAAAAATCTTGAAGAAAATTGTTACAATAAAGACAATTGGCAGAAAGATCAAATACTCGTAAATAACAAGATTGTTTATAAGAAAATTAAGCTATGTGTTTTCCTGCTAATCTAATTTGAGCTATAAATGTTTAAATGTAAGATTTAGGTTGGACCGTAAATAATGCTGCATAACTTGAGCTGGTTCAAAAAAATCTAGATAAAACAAATTATAATTAAAAGAAAATAATTGGTCTAAATCAGAATTTTTAGAATTAGTTTGAAAGGCACTCACAATATGAGCAAGGGAACTTCTGAAATCTTCGGAATTATTAGTAAACAATAACTATTCATGACCAGTTTCTTTTAAACATTTCTCCACTTGTGTAAACCAACAATATTTAACATTCTTAATTTTATAAAACAAATGGAGTTCTTTAAATAACGTAAATTTTTGAATATCTTGAACTGTCCATGGCCAGAATCTTTGCAATCCAATTTAGTGTTAGTTTTAGAACATTTACTTTAATACTCTACAATATGTACTAAGGCAAACTGTAGTCTCACCATAAAGCTAGGGACTGGTCTAGACAAAGGAAAAATACGTTTGTAAAACTGTATATTTACATGTTCCAAATCATCAATGTAACGAAAGCTCCCCAAACTTGGGCGGCATACAATAACTTAGATTAAACAAGGGAATGGTTAATTTTATCACTTATATCATAGGTAGGAAATCTGGATTTTATCAATAACCAGGCCATGTGCCAATTTGGCTTTAGAAGAAGCACTTAGTTTGTAATGAGAACAAGAGAGGAGGAAGAAGTTATTCCAAGATAGTTAAAAGCGTTAACCAATTCAACTTTTGAATGTTCCGCTCTCTTATATTTTTACCCCTGTGAAATTTCACAATTTTTGTTTTAGAAATATTTACATTTAATTAATTAGAAATACAGTAGCGTGACAACATTTTCAGTTTATTTACAACGTCGGTGTAACAATCGCCAAATATGATAAAATGATCGGCGTACATAAGAGGCAGTATGTCGCAAACAGTCGTCACAGGGATTCTTGATACACCCTTCCCTTCAAAAAAGATTCTATATCACATAAGAAAATGTTGAATAAAAAAGGGGAAGGGCTTTCTCCTTGAAGGACTCCTTGCGTGATATTAATTTGAGACGATATTAATCCGTCACTTTTAACGCACATTGCTGCTTTTTCGTACAAATTAACAATTATTCTTATAATTTTCGCACTTACACAAACAACAAACAGCTTAGACCTCAGGATATTATGGTTCACGCTGTCAAAAGCTCCACTGAAATCTACAAACACTGCATAGAAAGGTTTTTTACTTCGCATTAATGAATAGATTATCTAAGCATCCACGGCCAAAGCGGAATCCGGATAGTCTCGGAAATAATATCGGTTGAGATGTTACTCATTCAACAAGCTATCTAAGAGGACCTGCGTAAATAATTTTAAAATACAATTAGCTAGTGATATAGACCGGTAATTATTAATGTCGGTCCTTTCTCCCTTTTTATATAGCATATGAAACAGAACCTTAGCCCGGTCATCCGGAACTTTTTCGGTATCCATGGATCTATTAAAAAGAACTTGAAGGTATAGGAACCAATTTGAAGATATTTTAAAAACATCATAAGATATTCCATCTAAGCCACAAGCTTTACCGTGCTTCGATTTTCTTATAGCCGAACTAATTTCTACCACCGTGAAATGCTGGTCAAGAAAGGGATGAGTGACACTGAAGAAATCAGTATTGTTTAAGATAGGATCAGAAAATGCGAGTGAAAAAATTGCTTCCAAACATTGAGAGTGATAGGAGAAGCTAAGAATGGTCTGGTCCTGTAACTCTTGACAGCATCCCAAAGAATTTTACTGTTTTTAATATTACACAAATTTAATAAAACGGAATTGTTAAAAGCAGGACGTTTATTTTGAATTAAGTTTAAATAAATTTTCTTCTCCTTTAAATTGCTTCCTTATTAACAAACGAAAATTGTGATTTTCTACATTTTTTCAGAGCCGAGTTAATAGTTTTCTTTTCTGAGTTTTACACTCCGTACCACTGCTTTGAGTTCTTTACAATTATTTTCTCGTGAACCTGTTTCTCCCTGACCAATCCCAGATTAGAGCCACCTCCCATACAGCACTCATAAAATTCCTATTTAGATCATCGACAGAGGCTAGTTGACAATTATAAGCTATTTTAAGCAATATTAACAATTTTATCAAAAATTATTCTGTTTTGAGAGATACCTCTCACTGCAAATTCGGCACCGGGTTGATGGCCTTTAATTTGGAAATCGTCGGTATAAATTTTGGAACACCAGAACCAGCCATCAGCTGTAATTTCAAAACGGATCTTACAACCGCGCCTCATATATATAAACAGTAGATCAAGTCTTTTTAACCCACTGAATATTATTATCTTTTTATTTATTAATTTATAATACAATTTATATAAATCAGAAAACAAAGCCACCTACAAAAAACACATTATTATATTAAAAAAATTTAATATATTTTAATTAGTTGCACTGATGTTATATTACTATTCTTTCCATTATATTGTTATTATAATGTTTGTTTATATTAGAATATAAAGAAGGTTGGTGTATTGTTATCTAAACATTTTTTTAAAAAAGTAATGTTTTGTTAGAGTATTGTAAGCAAAATCACTTTATAACAAGTTTTTCTTTGTTTTTAGAGAAATAATAACCACGATACATTGAAAGGTAAATAAAGTTCCTTTTGTCTTTTTTAAATAATTTCAAGATTAAAAACAACACAAAAGAAAAGTTAATAATTTTATTATTTATATGGGACTTTTGAGAAACCTGACAAGGCTGAGGAGCGCCAAAATAAAAGTTTCTTGTCTGGATACCGGCGCATAAAGAACCACTTGCTCACGAGGGATCTTCAAGTTTAATTAGACTCTGTATAAAAACAAGGTTTTTATCGGCTGGGTATAGGGAAGGGATTAGCTCAGTGGGGCGCTGGACTAGCAACGCAGAGGTTCTGGGTTCGAGTCCACAGGTTCGAGTGCCCTTAGATTTTCTCTTCTTTCCCGGTGAAGGGCAGTGCACTGAGAAGACTCCGGGGGGTAAAGTAGATCTTTCAGGACACAGTGCAATATTCCTTATAACAATCTGTATCCAAATCTATTGCCACGGTACCAGGGTACTGGAGGCATAAGGGATGGTGATCCTTTGCTTATTATTAGGGCTCTTCGAAAGTGAGCACCCTCAAAGTAATGCCTATCTTTTCAGATGGACTTACCTGATCACGCCATGGCCAGAGGCGGTTAATAAACATACGTTACTTATATTATTCATATTAATCATCGAATAAAATCCAAGGCCAAGACGGGGCGTCGAACCCAATCCCATAGCTCTTATCACACCCCTCTAACCCTCAGTGACACTCCTTGCTGTAACGTATTATACTGCTAGAATAAGTACTAGACGTTTGCCGGAGGATGTCTTACATTAATGTTTTCTTTTCCAGCACCTTGATTCTCAGATGAAACTAGCGAGACCTTTCAAGAATTAGAGGCATGCTTGCTCTCATGTCTTCATGACTCGAAATCCATTACATAACAGCGGTGCATTCGGTTGTTTTCCCAGCTGGGGTTAATCTCCTTTGTTATTCCCTCGTTAGCGAATTGCCGTTATGACTTTTATTACAACAGAGATTCAACTAAACTGCGACCACCCATCAAATTGGCTACAAGGTCATAGATCCTTCAGATAACGGTTGCAGCAGTAATCTGATCCAGTCCTCCTCAGATATGCTGGAGTCGCAGAATCGTCCGCATAAATCGGACCTGCTATCTTATGAAGCATCCAATTTGGAGCAATCAAAAAGTATAGGAATTCACATTATTACTTACACTTTTATCAACCATTATAACGTTTCCTAATAACCTAAACTTAAATCTCACTTATAACTGCACAGAAAGTTTCGTAGGCTTCCACAAAAAGAGTCCGGTCAACATTTTTGGGGTGCCCAGGATGCAGAATTGTGAAAAGTCAGATAAAAATAAAGAAAATGTGAAAGAGTTTTATAATAATAAACTAGTATGCAAAATAATCGAAATACATTTAAAATGCAATTGTCAGTATAAATTGCGCAAGCATTCTGGAGTTTTCAGATAGAGAGCTCAAAAAGGAAAAAAGGCAGCACATATTTCTTGCCGGGGTCATAATGCCACAAGTGTTCAAGACAACATACTTCCTCCTAGAGGTGTTCATCAAGAGTAGAATTGAGTAAGAGAAGTTGATCCCATATGAACACAATCTCGCCTAAAGATGCTGCATTTATGAAAAATTGTGTTATGAAACACTGAAACGAGTTCCTTATCTTACTGCGCTTATTACCAATCCAAATGATGATGTTTGTTTCAAACCTGGAATTTGTGATAAACGTTTAGTTGCAGAAATCAGTTTTTTTCTTGGAAAAATTATTCAAGTAAAAGTGAAAAGTCTAGCCGAAAGCAAAGCCGAAAGTAAAGTTATACTTCCCGCGGATGGGATTCGGAAACGGAATATCTGGTGGGATATGTGATTGTCGTTTGTGAGATATTTTGTTTACCGTCAACCGACCGACATACACACAAACATACAAACACACACACACACACACACACACACACACACACACACACACACACACACATTATATCATCATCATTCTAGTGAAACCTCAATTCCGAAAAGTTGACACACGGTTGCAAAACTTCTTACACAAAGAAAGTTAAAAGTAAACACATTTTGGCGGTTCAAAATTGTATTCTCTTATTTTCTTCCTTTTTTTTTTTGGAGGGAAAAAGAGTGTTTGTAGCGATGCAACATAAGTGAGAGTGTTGGTGGAGTGGGGGTAAGATATGCCATTAGGGTTGGTTGGGTGGTAAGCGGCCCCTGGAGGGGGCGTGGCCTGCCCCTCCACTTGCTGCCACATTCCGTCCCCACTCCTGCACAATACAGATAAATATCTTTTCTTTAGCTCAAGTACATCTCAAACATTTGTTTACTAGTTTTAAATGTCAGCTTAACTAATTACTTATTCTGATAATATACAATATTCTAAATCTTATGCCAGACAAATTTACAATGGTAATGGGCACGCTGTGCTGCATCAGCTACCAAATCTGCCATTAGATGGTTTACAGCTGTGTTTGTTAACATTTAGTAAATAGGACGAAATCCTTTCATTTTATTTATCTACAATATTCCTTTAGATAGGTAGCATATTACCAGTAGTAATAGCAGACAGCCAGCTGCGGAGGCTACCAGGAAGAGAATATCTATGAGCAGCACTATGTAGTTAGGCTCGAACCTGCAAGCCCTGTGTGTGAGTCCAGCGCGCTTACCACTGAGCTAACCCTACCCCTTATTGGTACTATTTATGAATATAAACATCGAAATTCTATCGCAATTAAGTTTGCGGATTTTCTTTTCTTTCCTAATTTACTTGTAACTAATGCATATTGATAAGTGTTGTTCGCAGCAATATTTCGTGGTTTCGAATTGACTGCGAATTAAATGATATTGATCGGCGGTTATTGATACAATATTATAGAGCTGTTTATATATATCACAGCCTTACAGTTAATGTTTAATATCCAAACGGAACAACGATTCCTGAACTTTAGAAACTCCTGTCGTACATTTTCACCCATTCATTTTTATTTCATTTTTACAAACTTCTTGATACTGTTTCCATATTTATGTATTTTTTTTAACATCACTTTTTTATTTCACCAAAACAATTTAACGTAATTAGTCAAAGGATGATACAAGTAATATACGGCATGGAAAAAATTCCGACTGCTGGAGGTCGATCCACAGAACAGACATATACACACATAAGAAAAAAAACCATGAACAATAATTCGAAAAATAAACAAAAATAAAGTCATACTTATATAATTTGTAACTAAAAATAAACAATTAAAAAATTATAAAATATGAAATTACAAAAATTCAGAAATTGATCTATTATTAAATGGTATCGATAGTGTCAGGCATGTCGAGCTTATTTGATTAAAGGACGAAAATTATTTTCTAACAGTTCAATAAACTGACTTTTGGTTAAAGTAGCAGAAGCTACATGTAGATGACGGATCTCAGATAAGATGGTGCATTCCCCATAAAATGAACAATGTCCTCCCTAACGCGGGCATTACATAAGGAGCACATTTCATTTTCCCTTATAATAACTGGTGCACCATTCAAATACAATAAATTACCTCTAATCTTAAATAGCCATCTTAACTGAACCAAAGTCAATCCCTGAGCTTTATCATTAATGAAGTCAAACATGTCAAAGTTACGATCTAATTGTTTATTGAGTAAGAATCGTGAGCTGGAACTAACTTGTTCACAAAGCACTTCTCTAAATTTAGTTCGTAATTTTTCTAATATAACGTTAAATAGCCTTGGCCAATCATCTACATTGTTTAAAGAAAAAAGCGAATCACATGAGAGTTCAGCAGATAATGCGTTCCAGTTCTTAGGCACAATGCACCGCGACCAACAACTTCAAGGGCGACTATTTTAGGGAGGCGGTAATCAGGAAGTTTAAAAAGTTTGAAGATATAATTAAAATGAATTTTCAGAGTAAACAGAAATAGCTGTTTTACGTTGGTTTCCAAATACAACATATAATTAGAAGTTGTTTTAGGAAGGGCAAATAATTTTCTAATAAAAAAACGTAAGGCTTTTTCAATTTGCTCAAATTTCTCATACCCCCAGATTTGAGAGGCATAACACAGGATTGAACGGCTGATTGTATTGAACAGTTTAAATTCTACAGGAAGAGAAATTACATTTTGAACAACTATTCAGTGCAAGTTTCGTTATGGATACTTTATTATTAACATGACGATTAAAAGAAAGACGTGGAGTTAATGTAACGCCGAGATATTTGTACTCTTTCACAATTTCTATCGGATTATTATTGAAATACCACCTCTTTGCCTGCCAACCTACCACCCTTCCTAAAAACAATGATTTTCGATTTATCTAAATTAACTGATAAATTCCATTGTAAGTAGTACGATTCCAGTGTTTTAATGTTCCCCTGAAGACTGACAGCATTATCTGCGACTAGTACCACGTCATCAACGTTCATAAGGACTTTAATTACGGAGTTACCAACCTTCACGCCCGATTCTAGGGCAGCTGGCAAATCATCAAGATACAATGCGAACAAAAGTGGACTCCCCTCCTCCACGTTAAACCACTCCGAAATACCATTATTATTATTATTATTCAAGAAACGGGAGGGCAAACCTCTACGCTATCCAAAGCCTCCCTGAGCCCATATAGCTACCCCAAAAGAACAACAACTACCGGGTTTGAAACAAAAGTCTAGGCCCGGGTTTTACCCATCTAACACAGTCCGAACAAGTCGGACCAGAATCATAAAAGGATATAGCTTAAGATCTTCTACCGACATCCTATTTCGGCCAAAGGTCCTAAACCTAATCTCCTCACAGCCCAAACAATCCGTCATGAGATTATGGGTGTTTCCTCCTCTGTCTCACAGACTTTACAAAGGAGCCAGGCATGAGCCCCATTGTATAGAGATGTCTCCTTAAGCCACAATGCCCAGTGAGGAAGCCAACCAGAAGCCTGAGAGAAATCCGTGAAAGACGCAGGACCCCCTCACTCAAAGCCCCGCCGGACTCCCAATGAGCATCTTAGACTGCCGGCAACCTGCTGCGCTCATCCATAAGGATGAGTGCTGTGAGGTCATCCATGTCTGGAAGCCTGACAGACATGAGCCAGGAGACATACCAATAGCAGGCTTGGGACCAATAAAAGGGAGAGAGGCTCCCAATTTGGCAAACCTATCCACCTCTTCATTCCCAAAAATTCCCACGTGACCTCGTACCCAGACTAGAAGCACTTCCTTCAGAGAAGAAAGCTCTTCCAGTTTTTTAGAACATTCTAACACCAATCTGGAAGTGAAGACACATGAACTAAGCGCCTTCAACGCAGCTTGGCTGTCCGAGCAGATACAAACACCCCTTAAGTTAGTATTACGTACCCTCTCATCCAAAATACAAGAAAGAATTGCATATACCTCAGCCTGGATAACAGTGTCCACTCACCAAGAGGCACCATTATATTGTTATTATAATGTTTGTTTATATTAGAATATAAAGAAGGTTGGTGTATTGTTATCTAAACATTTTTTTAAAAAAGTAATGTTTTGTTAGAGTATTGTAAGCAAAATGACTTTATAACAAGTTTTTCTTTGTTTTTAGAGAAATAATAACCACGATACATTGAAAGGTAAATAAAGTTCCTTTTGTCTTTTTTAAATAATTTCAAGATTAAAAACAACACAAAAGAAAAGTTAATAATTTTATTATTTATATGGGACTTTTGAGAAACCTGACAAGGCTGAGGAGCGCCAAAATAAAAGTTTCTTGTCTGGATACCGGCGCATAAAGAACCACTTGCTCACGAGGGATCTTCAAGTTTAATTAGACTCTGTTTAAAAACAAGGTTTTTATCGGCTGGGTATAGGGAAGGGATTAGCTCAGTGGGGCGCTGGACTAGCAACGCGGAGGTTCTGGGTTCGAGTCCAGAGGTCTCAAAATAAACGGCAGTCCCCAGACTTACCATCCATTCCGGAACCGACTGTGTAGCACCGGAGATAATTTTCAGGAGTCACACCAGACGGACCCAAGCTTAACCAATCTTCCCTAGAAAGTAACCTAACTCTGTAGGAGTGATCAAAAACAAAAGTCTTCAACACCCTAACAGAAGGGAAACCTGGAATGGGAACCCTTAAAAGCATCTCGCGATAAATGGTAAAAACCTGCCTGTTTAATTCTGTAACAGGCTTTCATTGCTTGGTTTTTCACCTCTACAAAAAGAGGTGGGATTCCCAACAAAGTCTCCATAGATGCGGTTGGTGTAGTCCGAAACGCACCAGTCACCGCCAAACAAGCCAAACGTTGGATATCCTCAAGCAGCTGTCTAGGGATCGTATCTCAATGCGACGCCACCACACCAAAGCCGCATATAATAACCTAGGTTTAATAACCATACAATAGATCCAGAACACCATCTTGAGAGTGATCCCCAGTTCTTACCCACCACTCTACAACATTGCCAAAAGGAAACTACTGCCTTTTGATGGTGTGTCCTAACATGTTCTGACCAGTTCAGTTTGCTGTCGAGAACTAATCCAAGGAACTTCACTGATTTACTAATCTGTATGGAAGTGCCTAGCAACCTGGGAGGTGTAAAACCTACTATCTTCCTTCTATGAGTAAATAGAATTACGTGGATCTTATTAGGTTTAATGAGAATACCTTTATCCTGTGTCCAACAATATGCCATGTTAAGGGCGCTTTGCATTAAGTCCGAGATATTAAACAGACAACGCCTCAACAATAAAATAACACCATCATCGGCATATGCTTGCATATAAAATCCCGATGAATTTATCCAAGCCAAAAAGTCATCCATGACGGCACACCACAGTTTTGGTGAGAGACAACGCCCCTGAAGGCATCCTCTCCCCGCTTGTACTATCATGGTGCGCCCGCCAGGAGAACACCCTAGGGCATATTCTTTTATACTCTTAGTTTTTCCAACGAAGAGGACCACCAGGGGTTCTTACTACCATTAACCACCTTGAGAGTACAGGACTCTTCATATGAGGATTTAATGTGTTCATGAAGAATACCAGCCTCCCTTTCCACCTGCAATATACCATCAGGGGCTTCTGAGGATAGTCAGTTTATCTTCAAGAATTCTAAAATATAAACCCCAATCCGTCCTCCTACGATTCCTATAAGTAGCCAGGGTAATTAGATCAACCCCTAGACTAAACCTAATAATCCTATGATCGAGACCTCAGGGCTCACCCTCCAATCTTTTATAAAACCACTAAAATTCCTAGAAGCAAGGGTAATATTAATGACCTGTCTACTAATCCTAGTAACAAAAGGGCTCACAACTCTTATTCAGGACCTCTAGTCGCGTGCACACCAAGAAATCCATGAGAGCGCGACCCCTACCATTGGTGTCGCTGCTCCCCCAGACAACATGATGCGCATTCGCGTCACATCCTATTATAATAGGTATGTTATTGGCCTCTGAAAATTGAACCAAACCCATCAACTCCTGAGGAGGAAGAGAGGGACTACATAGGGGAAGTAAGCCGAGGCCATAACTACGTCGCGGCGACGCCCACCAATCCTGAGACCAACCCTCACCGCTACCAAATCCCGAGAGCACTACTGTCGAAGCAGAACAGTGCCGACATTCTGACTGGCAAAAATGCATGCCCTAGGAATGGCCCCCGCCATCCGCCACAAACAGTCCGCCATTGGCCACACCGAAACCTCGAACCAGTCCTTTATAGACATACGGTTCTTGTATAGAATAAAATATGTATGCAACTTAGCAATACAACGGCATAAGTTGCAGATTCATTTGTATCATCTCTTCCCTGTCATCTGGCATAATCAGAAGACAGCATTGGAAGAGTTAGATCCTAATAATACCTGGTAGGAAGCGAGGTGAGTGTAAACAGGGAAAGAAAGAGAAAAAAAAGAAGAAAAAAATACACCTACCTTACTTGCTGACAACTTGGTCAGGCCTACCTGAATCCTGCTCCATTGCCTCAGAAGAAGTAGTAGGAGCATCCTCATCTCGCTTCAACCTGATGAACAGCCTGCCCATCTCGAAGCAAAGACGAAAATCGACCTTCTTTAACGCCTAGACAGACGCATCATCAATCATGTAAGCCAAGGATACTCCCTTCTCGACCTGTTGTCGATAAACGTTCCTCCAACGCTTACATCCAGGTTATTTTGGAAGGCAAGACCTTCTGCACTTGTTTGCTGGTGTATTTGCCTTCCGGGATAAACATAGAGATTTTAGCCATAGTAGGGACCTCTGACGCTTGAAGTGCCTTCCTTCCCAACTAGGCTTTACATTCTCTAATACCTACAAATGTGGTTGATCAAAGCAGGCTAGAAGAACCCAGCCCTCAGAGACTATACCCGGCTGAATAAATTTCAGCCTACATGACTGTTCCTGAATGTCCTTCTAACGATGGCAAGCATCTCCCTGCTGATGACTGATGCGTCATCAGCAATGTGCGGCTCGGAGGGATCGCTGCTGGTTATAGCCAGAAACAACTTCCTCTCCGCCTCCGTTATTTTCGGTTTCTTACCTACCGGCTAGATCCCAGGCGGCGTATCCTCCGGGGCTCTAGATCTTTTTTGAGCCCCAAAGAGGTATAACCTCGGCTGATGCTGAATGAGTAGATCTCATTCTCTTCGCACGCCTTTGCCTATATCTCCCACTAAGTTTCTTCTTCTGCTCAGCGTCCTAGGATACCTAACCAGAAGTCGACTTAGCCTCCTTTACATTCGCAGAGGAATTAGCAACAGCCGCGGCGGATGCAGAATTACCTCGCTTTTTACCTGTACGGACGAGTCCTCCGCGGCGTCTGTTGGCGCGCTCTCCGCCAGAAGCAGGTTCTCTATACTTCTGGAAATGCTTTCAAGATTCCCCCCCCCGTGCATCCGAGCCCTGGTCACCCGGCCCTGGATGCACAGAGGAATTACCCCCACCACCGATGGCCCCCTCCTCTAAGGAGCCTCCGGCTGTCGAATTTACTTTATTTTCCAAATATTAACTTTAAACTTTCATCTCCAGAGCTCTCCACCCTGTCCACGGAGCCTCACAATTTGGGACGCTTTGAAGAAGCGCCAGAGCTACCCTAGAGATATAGCGTCCAGGGATTGTGAGCCAAGGCCCACAATACCCGGGAGCTCACCCAAGCGTGTTTTACGCTAGCCGATTCACCAGAGCTGGGTTATGCTCCGGCCGCCTGTTTAGCGGAGTCCGGAACCAAAGTGGTGTGTTGGACCCTGGTTGGATGCTGGTGCTTACTTATAAAATTCGTAGCATATCCTGTCTTCATCGGAGGCTTTATTATTTTTTAATTTAAGACTAACAGCAGCTAACTCATCCGATGTAAAAGGAGCATCCAAATATTCATCATAAATACTTGGTTCTGTGTATAAGTTGAACACCTTATCACGGTGAGAATTAAGCAGATTACGAAAGTGAAACACCTATGAGTCCATAGAAATATTGCTACTACAAACGAAATTCTTTCTTTTAAAGTTATTACTAAATTCCAAAACGTTCTGGAGTCTTAATAAATTCCACTTGATTAGTGCAGAATTAATAAAGTTTCTCTTTTTAACTGCAGATCTTAGAAATTGTAAAAGAGATTGAGATATAGAGATCTTATAAACAGATTGAATGTACCTAGACTTAGTTCGACAAAACAAATTTAAAAGTCTGAATGAACGATTTCTTGCCTGAAGACATTTGTTATCAAGCCATGGTTGTTTTCTTTCTGATCTAATAATGAAGGTTTAGTATCGGGAACAGAGCGAGCGCGTTTAACAACACTGGCTAAAACATCAGTGTACTGCTGGGGATCTTGAGGAAAATCATCAATATTATTGAGTATTTACTCTATATTCCTCTTATATTCACTAGAATTATTATCTAACCAGACTAATTGAGGAAGTAGAGGCAATACATCATAATCAGAGCTAACTGCAACGGGTATGGAGAAGAAAAGCGGAAAATGGTTAGAAAAAGGTTCGGAGAGCACCTTGAAGTCATTAATCGCAGCTATGAAATGTAATGGAACACAACAGAGATCGTTCACTGAACCAGCAGAAGTAAAATTACCATCGTAATCAGACGGAAATCTGCCATTTAAAATGATCAACTCATGGTCATCACACATTTCTAGAAACAATTTACCAGAATCATTAACAACTGTATTTTTTGAATGCGTAAACCATCTACATTTATAATTGCCAACATATAAATCTTTTGGAATTACTTGAGAGGAACCCACTCTTACATTACAATCACCAACCAATAGTATCTTGTAATCAACATATTCTTTCAGATAATTATTTAACTTTAAAAAATCCTCATTCCATATAGTACAATTTAAATAAATTGGTAGTATAAATAAAATTTCCTCATGTATTTTAATAGAAATCAGATCCACTCCACCTAAATTATAAAAATAACAAAATTTACATATACTAGATTTAATATCATATAATTTTCCACCTGATGCACGCCCAAATTTAGACACTTTATTTGCCGACACCCAACGCAATATATATTCAGGAAAAAAATGATTATAAAAACTGAAATTAATCTCTGTAATAAATGTCTCTAACAAAATAAACACATCATATTGTTTTAAAAAATTTACAAATAACGGGTCAGCTACTTTCGTTTTAAGCCCAATAATATTATTAGTAATAAAGGAAACCCAAGAACCAGAATCAAAACGCTTACCAAAACCTGCCTGCAGACGGGATGATCTCAAGAAGCTAAAGATGTACGTTGAACAGCCAAAGGATTCTGAAGGATTCTTCGAGGAAGTGGACTTATTTGAAAAATAATCCTTTGGAAGCGAGTCCAATGTATTTGTAAATTTGGATTAATTTATCCACTTAAGTTTTCGCGTTGAGACCACCTCATTGGCTTGCCAGAAACCGACATTTCGCCCATATTGCAATGAGCTTCTTCAGGGTTGTTTCACCTTGAAAGCTGATGAAGCACTTGAAGTTTGATTTATCTATTCCTTTCCGTGTCCGCTTTGCCAGAATAATCTAACTTCTTCGTTCTTCCTGCTAAAGAGGTATGTATTATAACTACATTATTATCTCACTTAAATGCCTATCGCTCCTGATATTGTCTTTAAAAATACCATAATAATGAGAGAGCAACTATTTTACCACTATTTTTAATTGCACTTACCAACACTATTTTAAAAGTCATATTTCACTAATATTTTACTCATATTATATAATTTATCAGGCCTTAAAATTACAATGAGATGTTTGTACGGCAAAAGAAACAGACTCTTCATTTCAATCTCAACGTTCTCAACGTTCACTCCTCTCCTACCCTAAAGAGCTCCTGAAGAAGGGCACCAATGGTACCCGAAATGTAGAGCGATAAAGAATTCTTTTTTTTTTAAATTCCTCTGGCCATTGCCGTACAAACATCTCGTTGTATAATTTATATTTTATTTCCAAATTATCATCTTTATTCACATTTCTTTCATTGATACATGATAATCTCCCCCCGTACAAACAATCAGTATATCATGTGAAAAATACTACAAAATGAACGATGCTCGGACAATGGAACAAAAATAAGACAGAATTAAAGAAAAGGAATCTGCTTTGACAGATCTTAAAGAGTACTAGGTATGAAGCAGCCTAAACGATGATTTAATGGTCAATGTGATATCTTATTAAATCGAGTGTTTTCAGCTATAATTAAACTAATTATTTTCTAATTTATACAACGACACCTTATCAAAAATTACAACCAATCTTTAAATATCACTAAGGACGAAAGAGAGAGAGATAGAGAGAGAAAACAAAGAGTAATATATATGTATATAAATGTAAATAAATGCGAAGGACAAAATATATAGCTACATTGAGCAAAATGTGATTGCAATACAAATTATAAGCTACAGTTTCATTAGTTGAGATGTAGTTGCAATTAACAACTACAAAATATAATTATAGTTGCTATGTTGTTTTATTATTGTTTCAACTGAAGTGGTTGTAGTTGGAGTTCGTATCTACAACTACTAGTTGAATAAAAGTAGCTGCAAAAGCATAATAGTTATAGCTGTAATTAGTTATAAAACTGATAACTATAACTAATTGAATTTCCCATTTTTTTTTTTTACTGCAAATTCTGCCTTGCATATTTATTTTGTGGTTAATTTTTAATTTCTAAATTTCAAACTTGATATGATCAAATTTGACAAAAAATTTGACGAGCTGAATTTCGTCAATTCCACAATAGTAACAGTAGGTATTCGTCAGAATAACAATAGTATTTTTCAACTATTAGTTGTAATTTTACATTCCAACTATAACTTCATTAGTAGTAAAATTGCAAAAAAACAATTACCGACTATATTTTGCATTTGTTAGTTGCAATTACTTAATTAGCAATTGTCAGTTGAATATAGTTACTACTTGTGTAGTTATCTGCTGCCCAATTCTGCAACATTGAAGTTTAGAAGGATGGTTCATATGCGAACTAATGAAATAACAGTGTATCCTGTGATTCAGAGCGAGTGTTAGGAGCCGGCGGGCGGTGCAGGAGCCAATAACTCCTTTAATAATAAATAATTGTGGCACTGCAGAATCTGCACACTTGATTATTTACACTTATGAATTAATTCCAACATTTTGAATTATTTATTTTATATTAGATTAATCATCTGAATCATTTATATTACACGCACAGCTGATTCAGCAACTACTGTCTATTTGAGAGATTGAAGTTGTACACTTTCTATTGCCGCATTATTTTCTTGTCTCCCCCACTCAGGTCACTGATGTGTAAGATACTTAACAACATTTCGGTTCTTCAGTCAGTTCGTAGTAAAAAAGAAAAAGGCGTAACAAATTATAAACAATCAATGAACAAAATTTGACCGGCTAATTACCTAATCTTTCTTTCACTGCTGAAACAGGAAATATTGCGATCGTGTCAACATTTTGAAATTCACATTTTACCGGAACAAGTGTTTTGGGATCCCATGAAGTACGAAAAAACGGTTTTTAGCAAATGGCGAGGTGTATGAAAAAAATATCTCAAGAAGGAAAAAATCACAACAAGGTAAAACTTGATATAGGTACCTTTTCAGTTTCTTGGTACTAACATTGTATCTGAAGATTTCGGACAAAAGCTGTCAATCAAAAAAGCTATTTTATTGAAGGCTTTTTTTTCAGTCTTTTGCGATTTTCATAAAAAGTATTGCAAGATTTTTGTTTTGAAGCAATACAAAACATCTGTGAAAATAAAGGGCTACCATTTAGTTTGAAACATTAATCTAATGAAATTAGTTAATTAAAAAAGAAAAAAATAATCTAAAGAAGTTTGAATTATTTAATTTAAATCTTGCTTTTCCTTTATTTAGCCAAAAGAAATGTTTACATACTAATTAGAAGAGCTTTTTAACTCAACAACTGATTATATTTTAAATATTATTTCAAGTTTTTCTCAAGACTGATTAATTAATTGAAAATGAACAAATAAATTATCAATAATTCATTATAAACTTCAGGGTGTAGAATAGTGACGAGGTGATAATCGCTCACTCTCTTGGAAATCTCTAAGAAAAAAAATATTTTAACTGAACATTGAAAGAATTGCAGAAGTGAGGTTCGTCCGATCCACTTATCTTCTTCACATTGAAAGAGAATAGATCCCCCTCTACATTGGGATGTCAGTGTTAATTAGCGATGTTCTCACCAGATTGTTCTTTTATATTTCCATTAATTAAACACCTAATATTTGTATATCTGGGCACCAGTTAATGGCATGCATATTTTTTGTTCTCTTTAATATGCCAAAAAAAGAGGTGCCTGGACCCCTCCTTATTTGCAGCTATTCTCTTGGATAGTCCATAATTTCCAGCCCCACCAAAAAACAGTACTTATAAAATTATTTTATCCTTTTAATGTCTTCATTATATTTTTAGTTTTATGAAAGAAAATTGAAATTAATCTCCTCGCCATTTTAAGATGCCTTTGTTAGATCACCAACTTGAGATTACCTTGCTGCATGTTCAATACTTCGATCAATCGTCCATTAAACAGATGATTAACAGCTGACAAGACATTATGTTCTTATTAGTAAATTTACTAAGATTAAATTATGATCAATATTTTAGTTTGGTTAGAACGATTTTCTAACACAGTTAACAATATATGGATATAAGTGATTATCAGAGACATGTTCCGTGGTAGCCTGCTTCATTTTGGGGTCATCGACCGGTTTCGGGCGTTCGCCCATCTTCAGGATGCGTTTGTCACTGAGTGTATAAACTGAATTTGCTCTGTACAAGTCTGTGTTATCACACTGTCCTGACAACGCATCCTGAAGAGGGCGAACTCCCGAAACCGGTCGATGACCACAAAATGAAGCAGGTACCACGGAACATGTCTCTGATGCTTTCCAGCTCTGCGGAACCAACCACCACAACAAATAGGTGAAATTTCTGCTATGATAGAGAGATCGCAGACTTTATGAATGAAATGTACACTGAACAAAGAAGGCAAACCATCTGAAATGTTTACTTTCTCTTAGTGTTAATAGAGTAAGTTTTGTGGTGGTGTTAAATTTTAGAACTTGTGTTTTTACAATAAATAATTTGAGGCTACCTGTAAGCAAAAAAAAAAACAAGAAAACTGGCGATTAAAACCTATCAACCGGAAGTGCAACATTATCAAAAGTTTATTTTTCACGATTTTCTCAAAAACGGTTCCAATAATTTTCTTTAAACCCTGCATATTAACTATAGTTTAAGGCCAATCACTTTTACTGGAAACATTTTTTTTTTTGTAAAAATATTTGTGGGAACTCTGGTAAGCGGAAACATTAGGTTTCCTCATAAAGTACAATATCAGTGCAATGTACCACCAGATGGAAGGTGAGGGAATTAAACATTTAATAAAAATGTTGTTTTTTTAAAGAAAATCTATCCATGAGAACTTGAGAATTGCAGCACGGGAAAGTTGCGTGAGCGTTTCGTATAACAGATGATCTCTGTTCTATTTTACCATGGTTGTTTTGCTATGAAGCATTACTATGCTGGGCTAGAGGAACACAATCCCCGGGGAATTATTTGGTAATACTGTTAATCTGGGGCGGGTGTTGGTGTAGTGGTTATGAGCATGGACTTGTAAGTGGGAGGACCCGAGTTCGAGTCCCGCGTATAACTGCTAAATTTTATATTGGTATTAAAAATGTTAACAGTAAAGTAGGTGCTTCCGCCCCCGTCCACGACCTTAATTTGGTAGTTGGACGTTAAGCCCGCCTGAAAAAATAGGCATAACTTTACTTTTTTACTGTTAACCTTTCTCTATTTTGGAGAAACATTGAGAGAGAAAGAGAGACGATTTCATAGTGTCTACCCTTTCTACTTTAACAACCACCAATTGTCGTAGATAGCGCTCTAAAACACCAACTATGTCAACCTCCAACATAAAGACAACTTGCGGCCCTGGCCAGGGTCAGTTAGCTTTACCATGTTGGCCACAATCGTTGAAACCAAAATCTGAACCGTCTTGTCTGACCGGGAAACAATTGTAAATGTTTTAGCGGTGTACTTGGCAAGGTTTGTGTTCCCCTTGGCAATCCAATATGTCTGTCTGTATATATAGGATCTTTTAATATAGTACAAGTTGAATAGGGTGGACACATACTTCTGTGTAGATAATGTATTGTAGATTTTTCAGTCACTAAATATGTAGATATAGTGTCAGCCAATCTGGATGTAGTAGATATGTGAACATGTAAGATAATAGACGTTAGAAGGAGCCAGTTATTATGGCATATGTTGTGTGTAGGGCAAGAGAGGTGGTGTGTGTGTTTGTGTGTAACGGTGTTCAGATGGCTTGCGGTGACCAACAGGGGCCCCACCACCTCACTGACAGGGACAGCCGGCTCACACACACACACACACACACACACACACACACGCTCACTCTTCTGGTCTACAACAGCGAGTATCGCGTGTTGATAAACAGGAATCTAACATATTCTCATGTCACGAAACCACAACGCTCTCTACAAAACACCAATACATACACACACATACCAACGGCCTCACAAACCAAACCGGACCGCATCCCCCCCTTTATTTATATGTACGTTTCACCTTATTTATAATATTTTATATTCTTTAGAAATATTATTTAAAGAAAAAAACACAAATATGAACATAGAAAGCAAAATACAAATCCACGGCCATCTAAAATATATCAGCTGGCACTCTGAATAACGAGCGGTCCAAAATATAGCAAGAAACTTCAAATTAGATCAATCTTTATATAATTTCAACCATTTTCCAAATATTTTTTGGCTGATTTGAATTCAACAAACAAAACCAACATTTCTAAGTTTCTAGCCAACATTTCATAATTGAACATAAATGATCTTGAGATATTTACATTACGTCCTACGGCAGATCAGTACAGCCTGTATTCTCTATCTACTTCCCTTGTCAGACCATGAACACTCCTTGCGAGAAAGTGTTCCTCAACAACCCACCCATTATTTGAATTATTCAAATAATAAAGATTTTTATAATACAATATTAAGAAAAAGTAAAAATTCTTTTACAAACTAATAAATCTCATATGCTTTTCACTCAGGTTTTAATATTCATGAAATAATAGATCAGATGTTTTAAATATTATCGATAAATTCAATGTCGTAGGTAATAAAAAACAAATTACCTAATAATCTTTACGTTCTCTGATTTGAGTTTCATGTACCGAAAGTTATAAAATTTTTTTGGAAGTGATCATTTTGTGTATGTTGTTAATGTGCAAACAGAATATCTCAAAAATGGAGAAACTGCTTCGTGACCCGAAACTGCTACATTCCTGAAATGGTTGACAGTTTTTGCAATTTACTCGAGAAACGTTTTTTTTATACATCGAAGCAAAGTGAACAGACGTAAATCTGTGCATTTTTTTTATAACATTTTTCGCGATTCTGAAAGGCTACTGGAGAACGCTAACTGCTGAACTACAATATGTGCAGATTCACACAGACAAACAAAATAACTATTTCAAGTTCATATAATTTTGTAGCTGAAGTAAGAGAAAGTTGTGCGAGGGTTTCGCACCATTTGTGTTTTGTTTACACAATTTATTCACCATACCCCCCCCCCCTTTAAGGCGGAAAACCTAATTTTTTCTACAGTTTAGGAAAGTAATGCTGTGGTAGAGGACGAAATCTGCCCAGTTTCTATGATTGGACCAAAAAAGAAAGATAGAAAGTAGAGAAGTTGTGGAGAATTATGTGTAATATGACAATCAGGGTCAAACAGCCTAAAAGATCATTATAACAGTCTGACAATAACATTGTATGTTGGAGTATTCCGCATATTGGCTAAAGGAAATACAATACTGAAAGCGATTATATTACTTTCTCTTAATCCCGGTAAAAGGAAGTATTGCGACATGTCAAATTTTGAGTTTTTATTTGAAATACAAGTTATGGGGAACACTGAGTTCGAAAAAAATGGTTTTTGATGAATGGTCTGTTGTGTGTGGGTACAAAATATCACAAAAACTAAAAAAAAAAAAACACAGAATGTTCAGATACTACCACCGCATCTGACACGAAAGTTTCGGGTAAAATCCATCAACCGGAAATGCAACTTTATTGTTTACTTTTTTTTCAGATTTCGCAATTTTCTCGAAAACGCTCTCAAACGATTTTTTTTAAAACTTATATAACGATTTTAACGATTTCCTTCAAACATGGAGTAATAACTGGACCCATCTCTTCTATTTGTAACATTTTCCGCAAAAATTGTTTCTAAATGGATCAGTGGTGTCACAGTTTAAATGTTTTCTTTCTTCACTACTATTGGCGCTGTGTACTAGGTAATGATTGTCCACCTGCCTGGTTGGTAGGTTGGCACCAGTGCTCACCGCTTCCTGAATGTTTAAGTAAGGATAAATGAGCAACATTTGAAATTTAAATAAAATTATATCTGTATGTAACTGTAGTATTAAGAGGAGTAAGAGAAGGTCGAGTGAGTGTTTCACATTTTTGTTTTTTGTTTAGTAGTAGCTATTAGACTATAGCCGCGAGACTTCATTACCGCTGGTAATGAGGCTATCACGTGATCACTCACTGAGCTAATGAACAAAACTGAACTAGAGGGCGCTGCACTGATATCGTAATATCCAAAAATCAAGTATGGGCCAGGGTCACAGGCTAGGCCCTCTAATGGTTGTCAAATCAGCCCCACAGTGCCTTAGGAGCTCGTTTATTATCGGCCGCCTACTGCAACAGTAGGAGGCGCCACTTGTATTTGTTCATCAAGTTCTCCCAAATGACCCATGTTTTCATATGAACTATTTGTCATGTGAATGGACTATTCATAATTTAAATGATGTTAAATATGTAGCTAACAACGAACTAAAAGATCAATTATGGCCCCCTTGGATGTGACGGTTTAGTACTTAGAGAGTAGTCGTGTGTAGAACGTGCAATGGTGTGAATGTGGAGGAGTTAATGCGAAGGTGAGATAGAATTTGCCTGTGGATTTGATAAACTCAAGTAGTGGCCCAAGTATTTTTGAGTCTGTCAAAGTTTTCCAAGGTAGCGATAATACTGGCAACGAATTGCATCTCGTCTCAATTCGGATGTTTATCAGCCTTACAAGATTGATGTCAGTTAAAACCCTTGTTAGAAACCCGGTTACTAGATTGGAGTAGAAACTTTCTTTTTGCTCACTATAGACTAAAAGTATTTATTTTTTCACTAAAATAATGGATAATTCTCACACTATAACATATGTTAGAAGTCATAATAATATAACTATGGCGCAATCACAGTAGATGATTTTCCTTTAATAGCTTCAATAGTTTTGGCATTAGACATAGAGGGCGCTAAAAACTGGGCTTTTTAAAAAGTTCGCAAAAGGCAAAATAATTTATAATTTCTGAATTAGATTTTCATATTAATACTAATAATCGAAACAGTGAACAATTGTTGATTTTTCCTTTAAAATTTAAACAATAAAAATGGTTTTTTTAATCTTGTTGTTTCAATAGATCAAGGTTTTTAATGTTTAATTGAAATAAAAGTAATAGTGGACAGAGAGAGAGATCTGTAAGAAATATTTTGTCCAGCAAGCGCCAGGGGTGAGTAGTGGTGCACTAATAAAGTAATGCAGTACATTATAATATTACTACCTGGACAGTGGTAGTGGTGGTGGTGGTTGTGGGGGGGGGGCTCTCTAAGTAATTACATCGCGTGCTCTGCAGCTCCGTACCTCAACTGTTCGTCCTCTTTATGGCCGTTCTCTGCCACTGTCTTTTTTTTATTTTCATTTTGTTAACATTCCAAGTTAAAAAAGTATAAACATGAATTTAGCATTAATGTTATAAGTTTTATGTTCAGTTAGTTTAGTTAATATCTGGCTTTTTAAATAAAGAATTGTAATGATATGCAACTTTCATTAGGATAGTAGTTATGTAAAAGGAAACTGTATGTATCAGGGGACAGTACTTCACATACCACCATATTGGACCACTGGAGGTACTACTGGACAGTTAGGATGCCCCACATTCTTCACATTTCGTCAAGCTTCTATTAGCCTTATTCTCTCAGATTCTTTTACCATTTGGTTTCCTGAGAATTCTTTCTTGAATGCAAGAATTTCTATATGATGGAAAAGTTTAGATGTCCATGTTGCATTTTTATTGGCCATGCTGCATATATATAGGATCTGTATGTGTGATATAATGTTGTCAGATGAAATAATTTAAAATTATAAATCAAAATACAAATTAAAGATAGTAATTAAACAACTTTTTTTTACAAAAAAAATTGAATAATTTATGCCAGAAATTACATAGCAATTTCCCATTGTGTAATCAATTTATAATTTATCAATCAAGAGTCAGTCAATAATGTTTGAAAACACTTTGGTTTTTGAGTTAAGACCGCTTTAATGCTTTGTTATAAACTGTAGTTTCCCCCATATTGCAATAAGCTTCTTAATGGAAGTGACGACTTGAATGCTAAATCAATCCTGGCAAGGTACAGAGCGAGTAGAACCAGCAGAGATTCTTTCCCCTCCAGGTTATACGCATATGGTTGTACGTAGTAGACCGTGGCTTCCATTCATCCCTTCCAGCATGTGATTGGCTGGCGGGTGATGAGGTGTAGATCTCCCTTACCATTATCCTTCTGCCAAAGTTCTTAGCCTTCGAATTTACCCACTTTGACGAAAATTGTGCAAGTGTAGGCTTTTTCATTTCGCTATATGTGACACAATGTATGTGCTCTTCAAGGCGTGACTACTCTTTTAGCCTCCCTTATGTGGGTTCTCCACAAGGAATCAGATAGACCTAACTTTTGTAAACAGGAAATTTGTCTTTGAACTGTGGGAGCATTTTGGACATTTGCATGGTTAAGATCACAGATCACAGTTATAAAGTTGTTAGATACATGATTAGTCTGCCTGTATTTGTGAACTAGTTGAAAAAAAATCTCTTAAAGCTGGCACATATTATCGAAGGTTGTAAAATATCAATATTTATATGAAAACTATTTTATAACTTGTTAAATCTAATTATTTTTTGCAAGTATCATACCTTTTAATAACAAATTATAGGTTAAGTTTTATAGCAAGTTATATATAACACCTACATGATATAACAATGTTTTGTATTATATTGTGTAGAGCTTTAAGTATAATTCTAACTTTCTCTTGTGTGGAATTTTCGAAATTGACTTTTCTGCTTTTTTGAGATTCCTTGAGGAAATAGGATTCTTAAAATTTGGTCTGTGAAACGCATAACTAAAAAAAAAAAAAATCGCAGAGTTCAAACTAGATATTCCGATTGGCCATCTAGTTTGGGAACTAGCGAGAAAATTATGAAAACAATCGAAAATTGAATTGAAACTGTGTGTGAAGTCTGAGAACTATAATTATCTCTGCTTTTTCACCTATATCTGTTAATGTTTGACTTCTCCATAAATAATAATTTACTAAATTTAAAATATTAAATAACAGCTGTGTAGAATTATTAAATTAAATTTAAGAAAGGGTCACCCCCACTGTTTACATCGTCAAAATGAATTACAGATCATTTTTATAAAAATTAAAATTAAAAAACTAAAAATTAAAACAGAATTAAACAACAACACAAAAAGTAGTCTTGTTTCATGAATATTGTATTTTTAATTAAAAAAAATCCATCTATAAAATATTATAATGAATATTTTAATAAACAATAAATAACTTTGTCATAAAATGGCTATAAATTTATTAGATTTTACCCATAAATACGGGTGTTACTTCAATAAAGAAAGAAACTAAGATCTTAAAAAATTTGGACGAGAGGTGATTTAATTTAAAGTATGATGATTACAAACTTTATTTATATATACTTGCATACGCACTCACACACACAAATGGTGAATTTATTAATAAATATGAAAACAATTTTTATGTAAATGTGGATTTTTTTATTTATTTATCTGAGTTTAGTTTACTATCTAGTTTGTGCGGAGTTCATTGCCTGTTTGAGAATCTTTCTTATTAATAGTTGTGTATATTTTCTTTTCAATATTTTGTTTTGAAGATTTATTATTGATGTTGGCAGCAATGTGGATGAATCGATTTTTTTTCCTAATTACTTTAGTAACTGGCTTTCGCGCCATTGTATTTTATAAACCAGCTGGGATGTACAATTTAAACTCAGGTTTACGGATATTTTGAATAAATAAACATCCAATTCCACATTCCATTCTAAGACAATTTAAGGTGGTTTGTCGGTCAGAATGGTATTGACTTAGGTGCTTCTGCTATCCGAATCTGATGTTCCGAGCCTTCAGGTACAGTTGAATAGTGGCGTATTTTGATACCGTTTTTTGTTCTTTTTTAAGTTAATGGCTGAAGAAATATAAGATTTGCTTGGGGCTTCCTTCTTGCCCCACAATTTTGGCCATAAATTACGGCCGTATTTTCAGTTGAGGTCACAGTTGGGTTTGGAATACACTGACCCAAATACAGCACGTACAGTCTGTGTTGTGCAGCAGCTACTTGGATTTAGGTACCCCTAGGCGAACTGTAGCAAATCTCCATCACACCACTCATTGACACTTACAATTATCCATCTTACAGACGGACGACTACAGTCTGCACAAGGGGGCCACTTCAGGGTATTTTTAGACGGAGTAATGTTACTTTTTTAGACGCAGTGGTGTTGGTATTATGGCATTCCTTCAACACATATAATAGATTGACTCTAAAATATCTTGTTGTTTTGTGTTTTTCAGATAAGGACAAATTAAGAAGAGGACATTGTCTCAAATACACAAGATACTGGTTCATAAAATATTCACTGTTTGATCAGGTCCACGCATGAACAGACCTAAAGGAAGAGCACTCTTTATTATATTTTGAATTGTTTTAGATATTACTCTCTATATTGTATTTAGTCATAAATAAAATGATACGTTTAGAAAAAAGAAAAAATGTATTATTCTTTGAGGATATATTTAAATTTATCTATTAAAGATTCTTTGAATATATCTATTAAAGATATATTGTTCTTTGTAAAAACATAATGCAGATCTTTTTTATGTGAGTTTCGTAAAAAAACAAACAAAAAAGATATCAAAAGAAGAAATGCACAGCAAACTAGATCATGTCAAGGTCTTGGCGCCATTCTGACCTCCCGCTTGTACTTTCAATGCCTTCTACATCTGTTTGGGAAAACAAAAAGAAAGTGACAATGGAGCGGCACTGCCAGCCAGATCGTGACGCTGAGAGCATTGTTTCAGAGAGCAGCACATAACACACACTACACCTTATATCTCCAGTTAATATGCTTTTTTAATAAACATTCCTCAAAGATGAACTATTGACTGTATATAAGGTAATAGTTATTTTTAAATCTGTGCTAAATCTAACCTATAAAATGTGAGTTGCATTCTGCCCCATGTTTATATTATACATTGCCAATTTCACTTTGTTACATGACCAATATTTTGAGCTGTATTTCTTGAAATGATATTTCTATGACGGTTTATAAGGAGCCTGTTTGGAGCAGTTATTTCTCTCAAATACTCTCTACCAATCAAAGTGATTACATCAATATATCGTATTTAAATTTTTTTAGCAATCTGGCGCAATCAATGAATTATGACATCAGAAATTTCTAAAAATTATATTAAGAAGATTCTTTAAAAAAATGAAATTAGATGTGAAACACTCATACGAATTTCTCTTAGTGCAATTTAAAACAAATTAATTTGCAAATTGATTTTAAAATTGGAATGTTTGGATATTTACAAATGTTTAGATATTTAGTTGGTTTTCATGAATACCTTTGTGTGAGTGTGACTTGTAGGCAGCGCCTTCTGTCACAATAAAGCTTGAAGAGGCAGTTTATATTTAAACTGACAGTCCTCCCAGAATACTCTAAAATCTAACTTTTGTGCAGTTAACATTTCATATTTAAAAAAGAAAATCGGTGTGGCTTCTTTCAAGAAAATTCCAAAATTCGAAAACTAGTGCTATGAGATTTCGGGCTTCCGTAAAACACTTAGGTCTTTGGGTTGAGACCATGTCAATGGTTGGTAACAATCCGACGTTTCGCCCATATTACAAGAGGCTATAGGTTAGGTCGCTTATAAAGCTGAAACAACATTACTATTGTGTTTCACTGAGTGTTGTTATTTCATCTTTAAAGGCGACATAACCTAAAGCCTCTTGTAATATGGGCGAAACGTGGGATTGTTACCAACCATTGACATGGTCTCATTCGAAGACTTGTGTTTTACAATTCTGCAGAGCGCCACCGGTTAACGAATTTTCTTCAAACTTGAATTTTAAGAATGGTTGCTACTGAATTTGTTATTATATAGATAGTAGCAACCATAAATTTTACTAAAGTGGTACTTTAGATGGAAACTTAATCTTATGACTTCCCCAGAACGCTCCAAAAAATACATTTTACCCGGAACAATTTCATCGGCATTTATGTTTTAGTATTTAGATAGTAACCGTTTAATGAAAATTTTTCAGCTGTTTTCATGAAATTCACGACTGAATGTTTACTACTTCACTGAATGTTTACTACTTCACTGAATGTTTACTACTTCCCTGAATGTTAACTACTTCACTGAACTTTTACTACTTCACTGAATGTTTATTACTTCCCTGAATGTTAACTACTTCACTGAACGCTTACTACTTCACTGAATGTTTACTACTTCACTGAGTGCTTACTACTTCACTGAATGTTTATTAATTTACAGAATGTTAATGTTTTTTTTTCTTCGGTTTTACAATTTATTTTATCGCGTGACTCTAACAACTGTCTTCAAAACTTTGCAAACTAACTATAAATGAAACTGAAACATTTCCGGAGAATTTTTTTTTTTTTGGAGGGCCCTGGAAAGTCTATTATTTAGTTTCCCAGTTTTGTTGGACACTAATAGTGGTGCTGCGGTTATCCCACCGTGTAATCACATAGTATGGCCTCCAACATCTACAATGGCGAACAAAAATGTAATAAACAGTTTGAGATTGAAGAAAATTTGTCAACTTGATTGAACATGTCTTGTGATTGCTTCTTACTTAGCTTTAAGATTGGGAGTTACTTAGCATTAACAGTGCCTGCATTGGAAAGGAACTAATTTGGAATTGGATAAGTGAGCCTGGGGACTAGCCTGGTTGGCGGCCCTGGTGGGCCATACTTTTTACTTCTATATAGCAAGTGTTTTCTTTGTCAGACTGCGGCCGTTTGGCCCCCAAACGCTCCAGTTACATGGGTAATTAGGGCTCTCTCTCACCACCCCGCCAACTACGAAACAACTCAACCCCGGAACACTCACAGAAACACACACACACACACTGCAATATTCAGCCGAATTTTTTTTTCAGGTAAACTAGAAATTAAAAAAAAAAAGTGAAATGTGGGGAGGTAATAGGGAAAGGTAGATGAGGATACAGCTGGCCCCCACCCCCCAGCCAGGCATCAACTTCCAGCCACTCCACGCACACACATGTGTGCATCCAGTGGTAGTGCTAGTACACATACTAAACTTCTTCCAGTTCTGTTAATTCTCCACATGTAAACGTCATGTGTATGTTTCTAGTATGTAGGATATAGTTTATGTTTTTAGGGATCTAGAAAAATATAGTTTTTATTCAGTCAAAAGTTTGATTTATACTTGACGTAGCCCGCCTGTGTTACCAACCTCTGTCTATATAGATTGTAGTAATAATAGTTATTGACCGTGGGGTGGGGGGGAGTCACCTCTAAAAACTAAAAATTTAACCTTGGAAAACAATCTTCCAAATGCCCAAGTAATGCAATGGCAGCGTTCCAAATTTAAAAATTATTTATAATTTTATTTTCTCAATATTGTATTAAATTAAAAAAAAGAAATTGTCCGATTTTTTTTTACTTCAATCATTATAATTATAATAGACAATTCTCTTCATATTTGGAATGTTTACTATTTAATTCGGCATTTAATAGTATCTAGTATCTAACTTTACAGGTTACAGATGATCCAGTCACACACATTAAGAATAAAAGTGCTACTCTTTTAAATTTCTGCAAATAAAACAAGTTTAAAGAAAAGCATTGGAGTCGTCTTAGTTACAAAATTTGACGCAATGTTAATATCAATAGAAAATTGCAATTTGTTTTTTCGCTTTTATTTGAAACTATTTCTGGAAAAATATTTATTTTGATTTCGTCATTTCGGGAGGTGGCTGTGACATTGCACTTCCTTCTCAGATGATCCCACATCCTGCACAGTTGTTAATATAAACTAAAACAATTAGGAGAAAACCCTATTTAAAGAAAATTTGTTAGTTACATTTGGGACATTTTTACAGAAGTGAAAGTCATAAGAGAGTCAGATATTTAACTTTTCTTGAAAAATTGAAATAAGAAGAAATAGAAGAAAACATCTGACATCGTGGTAAAAGAAAAGTAATTTTCAAAGAAAATAACCACTGGTATGGCGCTCCGTATGGGAAGCAGCAGTGGCATTCAATTTGTATTTTCTTGTCTATTTGCTGTTTAATTATAATTGAATTAAATTATAATAAAAACAGTTTAGATATAATATATATAGTTCACAACACGATATATGAGTTTGCATGAGATTGCCCACACAAGATCACTGTCAGTGCACTATACACGTCATCTCTTTCTCGCCTGAGCAGACTAGTGAGCTAGTGCCTTACTTGACGTTGCCATTAATATCAGCTACATATCATTCTACTCTAAAGTCCATCGCTTATATGCTGGCATTCTCCATGGCGGTATTAGTCCCCTGCTGTTCTCTATTTACATGACTGATATGCCTGCTCTCTACACATTCGCTCATGGACACTTCATTCTTGCTTCTCATAAAGATCCTGTATTCAACATCCAGACTTTGTTCCAACAATCGTTCACTAAATGTGATGGTGGGAAATAGTAAAAACATTTCTTTCACCCTCCAACTAATCAGTAGGCTCCAGTTCATTAGACTATGCACCTTACCTTCAGCGGCAGATAGTGCACTACTTAGGGATTTAGTCGGATCAATGCCTCATATGGAATCCATATAAAAGAATTTAACGGCTAGCCTTATTTAACAAAATAAAATTGTAGCCAGGCAAACGATCTGGAGCTCAACCCCTGCGATCTAATTTATATCGTATCTAAACTTTCCAGGCTCCAAAATACTCCATAGAGTACTTGTTACTCCTGTCATTGTTTCCACCCACACAGTCTAAACAGAAATAAATTTTCCATATGTTTGTGAAGAAAGCCTGTCACAATTATAAATTGATTACAATTCCTAATTTTACCTTGCTAAACTACAAATCCATAAATTTCCTTCTCTTAACCATATTAAATCCAACCAAATGCTCAAACGGTTGTGGCTTAGTGGCGTGTCGTCACTGACCTAGTTCTCTACTACATTTTCGTCCAATTTTTGACCTTTTATAACAGATAATTGATTATAATCTGGAGTTTGATGTTTCTCTGGGGAACGTTTCGGTTACAGTCTAGCGCTTCTAAGCTATTATCTGCAATAAGTGTTTCTCTTCGGGAGAAGTATTTGAGGTCGGCTCAGTCTTCCACCGGTTTCTCCTATTTTAAAGGAAAAGAGTAAACTCATTATGGTAGAGCTTGCTGGTTATTTAAGTTACATGTTGAAAGTTACATGTTGAACTGCTTTACTTAAATTACATCCCGCGGCTTGATAGATATAATGACATCTGTCCTTTGTGCAATTCCAGGGCCAGAGAAGACGTTTTTCATTTTCTGGGACGCTAAATTGGATGAAATGTCTTCATTCTTCTAGTTAAAGACCTGATAATAAAGTCTACGTATGGAAATAATGGAATTGCTATAAGAAATTAATTATTTAAAATTGAAATGTCATAGTAGAAAACTAGAACTCCCACACAACATTGTCTGTCAGTTGATTCATGAGAGCGTTGCATTTCTGCGCGTGCGCACTATACAATAATTGGTTCTTTAATTGTTTAATGATAGTGCATTATATTGGAATGTAATCAAGTTCTTTGCCACCACTGTTATAATAATCTACTACAATTATAACCACACATGCTGTTGTATATGCACTGTTATTAATAACTTTATTCGCGCCTCTTATTATCTATATTATTTATGTGTCTATAGATTTAGCCCGCCAAATTATGTTGTTTATATAATCTGCTGAAGTTACAAAGCTATATATGTTGCTGGAAGGTTATTGTGTTATAATGGATTCATTGTTGACATAATTAATGTCTGTTTTCGTTAACCACTCTACAGTGGTTACATTCAGACTTTGTAATCAGGAAACCTGGAACACCCTATAGGACAAACAAATATTGTATAACATTCAATAAACTCTGAAAAACTATGTGATTGCTGGAAATAGGTAACTTAAAACTAGGTTTTTTCCAATGAAAAATTTAAAAACTCTGGATAGAAGAAGTGTTTATTTTCATTTGTTAATTTTTTTTTAAATGTTAATGAGATCAACACTTGGTAGTGGTATATCACAAGTTATACTACAGTTTTTAAGAAATTCAAAAAGAAAAATTTTTACCCTGAAGAAGGCAATAAATTTGCCGAAACGTCGGTGAATATTTGAAAAAATTGTATTTTTGTGACCGAACCTCAACATCATTTTACATCAAATGTAGCGGTTGTAACGAACATCAAAACCTTAATGTTAAATCGTAATAATGTAATGTAATTAGGTACTTCACGAATTGGAAAACAAGAAACATAACAGAATGTTAAAAATTCTATGAAAAACTTTTTCCGAATAAAAACTAAGTTGAATCTAAGCCCCACCCGGTATTTTTTTATTTTATAAAGAGGAAAAAGTGCGGCTTAGATTTGACAAATAATTTAAAAAGTATGGGAGATATATAGCACATTGTTACATTAGTATGGGAGATATATAGTACATTGTTACATTAGTATGGGAGATATATACTACATTGTTACATTAGTATGGGAGATATATAGTATTTGTTTATTTGTTTTTGGTTTTGCCTGTTTGACATTAACCAGTTATTTTGATTTTGAGGGCTGGAAAAAACCAACATATTGACAATATTAACTACCCTTGGCTTCTAATTGCCTGCAATTGCCAATATGTTGATGGAAAAAACCAGCCCTATCTTTTCAAATTGACATGTCTCTTGTAGTCTTCCACTAGGCTTCTGCACCCTCTTCCTCTACTTCATTCTCCATCCTTGCAGAGAAAAGAGTATTTTGAGCGATGCGGCTCTTATCCTTAATCTTTAGACATGTCATATCTGAAACAATTTTATGGTATATTATATTATATGGTATATGGTATATGTATATTATGTTGTTTTGGTGTCTAGTATAAGTGAAATGAGCACAGAACTATAATGTACTGAAAGATAATTCCTAATCCGACTTATATTTCATTTTATTCCCTTTGATGAACTTTTATATGCAAACAAGCGCTTCCTTTTCCATTAGTGCCAATATGCTTTTTGCGCTACAAGGAAATCGTACATACTTGGACAGTTCGGTTACAAACGTTTCTCTTTTTTTACAACTAAAGAGTAAATCTCCTCTCCGTTACCGCAATCGCATTGGGGACTATTTAAGATGCATATTTTATAAAGGTGCGGCTTGGTGAGATTATGGTTAAACCTCAATCGCATTATCATGGTATAGAATTGCCTTTCCCCCTCCAGCTCTTCAAACCAAGGTCTACAATGGATTCGAGGCTGTAGGTCTGAATAAAATTAGCCTCTATATTCTTTTCCATATTGATCCTGCCATAATTCTAAATACTTACTTTTCAGAGCATTGTTAATATCTCTCAAACTAGCTATCGGAATGTCTTCCCCCGACTTAATAGCCTCTTTTGCCAGGATATCGACATATTCATTACCTTGGATCCCGGCATGCCCTTTGATCCACACTACATGTATCCTTCCTGCAGTATTTTCCAACCTATTCGCTACTTCTATGAGTATCGGGTCTGTTACCTCACCTGGACATTTTATCGTCTGAAGTGTACTTCTTGAGTTACTGAAAACTACCACAGTGTTGTCCCTCTTCTGGCTTATCTTATCTGCCAGCCCTACTGCTTTCCAAATAGCTGCCAAGTCCCCAGTATATACCGAGGCGATATTTGAAAGCCTGTACTTCTTGGAGTTGCCAGTCTGGGGGTCCCATATGGCACAACCCACTCCATGGATCGATCTGGATCCATCCGTAAACAGGAAATACGGATTGGCTAGGCTCTCCTTAAACTCCGCAGTGATCCCCCAAACCATGCACTCACCCCTTCGTTTTTAAGTTTGTCATATATGTTCAAATGAACATAATATGACTCTGAACAGACCACACTGTAGGTAACCGTCGCCTCGGGATCCTATGCAAAGCAGTGAATCCTGGAATTCATGTCAGTAACAACTCCAACCATCCTGACACTTATCGGCTGTTTCCTTTTATACCAAAACCTGTGTGAAGAGACCAAGTCTGCCAGCCTAGAGACTCCGGTTTGAGGCAGCTGATTGAATGATATCAGCCTTCTACACCAGAATCTACCCATTAGTAAATCTCTTCTTAGTGGTAGTGGCATCTCCTTAGCCTCCACCAATAGAATACTAGTGGGTGTGGATCTCATAGCGCCCAAACAAACACGTACTGCTTTATACTGAATTTTATCTAGCTTGGCCAAAGCTGATTGACAAGCATCTCCGTAAATACGCATGCATAATCTAACTTGGACAAAATTAAGTTCCGGTAAAGAAGGAGTGCTATTTTCGGATCCGCCCCATAACTCACATGCGTTATATACCGTAAAATATTTAAACTTTTCTCGCAGCTTTTTGCGAGTTCCTCAATGTGGCGCTTCCATTTCAATTTATAGTCGATATAAAGTCCTAACACTTTACAGACCTTTAAATGAGAGATCTCAAAAGGGCCAAACTTTCCGGGATGCTACTACGACGTTTCCTACTGAACATTGTAACAGCACTTTTATTTGCAGACACTCGAAACCCCAGCTCTCCACACCATTCATCGAGTCTCAGCATTGCCCGTTTCATTTTTATCATAGCCTTGTCTTCAGACCGCTCTCCCGTGTAGATCGTAATATCATCTGCAAACTGGAGAGTTCTAATTTCCGATCCAAGTTTATCTCCTAAGTCTGATGTATATATGTTAAACAGGATAGGACTTAGCACAGCTCCTTGAGGCAGGCCAAGTCCGATGGTTCTAGGCCCCGTAACCTTATCATCGCAGCTAATCACTAAAAACCTCCTTTCCAACATTCTAATTACATTTACAATAACCGTGCCTGGAACTCCAATTTGCACCATTTTATTTTTCAATATAGCGATATTTACGTTGCCATAAGCTTTATGTATATCCACATAGGCAGCCAATGTATGTTTGTTTTCCGTCAAGTTATATACAGGTATAAATTGAGAAATGCTGACAGGTAATCCAACGTGCTGCGTTGTTTCCTGAAACCCAGCTGATGTGGGGAAAGTTTTTGGTGTTCTTCCAGCCACCAATTTAACCTTGGATTTATCATTCTTTCGTATGTTTTGCATACACATGAAGATAGAGCAATTGACCGGTACGATAAGAATGAGTTGGGATCTTTTCCCGATTTAAGGATCGGGATTATTACGAAAGTTCTCCATCCCTCCATTATTGAACCACTGTCCCATATTTCATTAAAGATTTTTAATAAAACTTTTAGAGCTGAGTGCGGCAGATTTCGTAGCATTGGATAATGAATCTTATCCCACCCAGGTGATGTATTCGTTCCCTTCTTTATCACATTCGTTACTTCCCATAAATGAAATGGTCGATTTACCAAACGCCCTTAATGCGAATATCCGACAAATCAATAAATTCACTCGCATAGTCTGGAGTTAATGCTTTATGAAAGTCCTCTACCCAGACCGCAGTGCTAGACCTAACCTGTAGTGTGTAGCCTTTATTCAGAGTTTCTATATTACTCCAAATTGTGTTTAAGGACGAGTTCCGGTCCAGACTGTTACACATTTCATACCACTTATTCCTTTTCTTTAGTCTATATGTACGGCGGCATTCAGCTAATTTCCGCTTTAGGTCGACAAACTTGTCCAAAGTTGGAGAGTTTTTATAATTTTGCCAGGCCACTTGCGAATTCTGTTTCACTCGATTACATTCTTCATCCCATCGATTACATTCTTCAAGGTTTTGCACCACGATTAGGCTTTATAAAAAGCCATTGTGGGTACCCAGGTATAGACTTTTCTGCTGCATAATTTATTATTCTCATAAATTCGTTATAAGAATACCGTATGTGGAATTTCTAATTTCTGCTTCAATCAGGGACCGATAATCTTCCCAATTAGCATTTTGGAGATTCCAACCACCGGCTCTCGAATGGCTAATCCGACTCCCTGTAGTTGCTCCCAACGCGAAGCTCGTCTCCATTATGATTCCCAAATGAACGGAACCCAGAGGTTCATCTATTATCGCCCAACTTAGTTCCGATATCAAGCGTGGTGAGCATAACGTTAAAGCCACTGCTTGTGCCTGAGAACCCGGTCTGGGAATCATGGTCGGGGATCCATCATTGAGCACACAAAGATTGGCCACATCCATGATCTCCATCCGCGCTTTCCCTTCTGCAACCCCATGCAGCATGATGTGCATTGAAGTCACCCCCAAACAGAATGGGCCCTGAAACCTGATCTAAAAGATCTATCCATTCCTGCACCGTGGTTCCATGTCCTGGTCTACAGTATACTACGAGAAGAGTAGTCATGACTGAATTGATCAATATTTTTACTCCACATATCTGTATATGATCCCTGCTTGGATTGGAAAGTCTTATCGGGTCAAAAGGCAATCTCTTGTGTATGAGTATGGCGCATCCTCCGTACCCGTCATCACGACCTGCTCTCACCATGTTATATCTTTGCAGTTTACATTCAATACCTGGTTTAAACCATGTCTCACATACGATGACCACATCAATTCCTTTCTCACGTAACAACATTTCCAAACTGTCTCGATTACTTATGTAGACCTTATATTTATTTGCAGAATTTTCATCATTTCTGGATTTTGACCGAGTTGATACCTTGCTAAAACCTCCTGCATCTAAAAGATGCTTAAGGGTGTCCTTTTGTTTATCAGTTTTCAATCGGTTTATAACCCCTTCATTGGTCAGTTCCTTTATAGGCTCTACCAGCCCCTCCTCCGTAAGCTCTTTGTGGGCCTTTCCACTCCGAATTAGTCGCTCTGCTTTTGATGCAATTGACCCAGACTTAACTGAAATTTTTCCTTCCGAAAATTAAGATGTTAATGCTTCCAATGATTTAGTCATTCCTTCCCAATCTTTTCTACTCATTGAATCAATTACTTCAATGGATGCTTTACAGAGCCAAGGGTCTGCCGAATCTCTTTTACACTGATTACACTTCCTTTTCTTTCCTCCTCTATGCTGGTACCAACCGATTTATCAGTAGGAATAGGCTTTAGATTAAATGATTTTTTCCCCCGTTTTGGGCGTCTAAATTTCGAGACCTGAACTTGTGAGGGATCTGGTAACGCAGGAAACTCTTCCTCAGTGAGCTCCTCAAACCTGTTACTTTTGGCGATTTCTAAAAAGGAGTCTCCAACAAAAGTTGAGTCATACATTGCTTTTTCCTTAGCTTTTTTATTTTCCTCTATGTATTTTGGGTATTTCGCATCCGTTGCAAGGTGATTCCCATGGCAGTTAATGCACTCTATTTTCTCCATATTACACTGATCTGCGTGGTGCAGCCCCGTGCATTTAGTGCACCTTGTGTGCCCTCTACACTGGATGCTTGAATGTCCATATCGGAGACAATTCATACATGGTCTCCTATGAGGTACATAAGGCTCTACTCTGAACCTCGCCCCGTACCAAGTGACATGCCTCGGAAGTTTGTGACTATCGAAAGTCAAGAAACAAGTTTCAAGAGGCCTATTTTCGGTTTTTTTATATACCCTTTCTACCTTTGTCACCGAAACTTCCATAGATACTTCATTGTTAATTTTATTATTATCACTGTTATTAATAGTATCCTGAATATTCGCTATCCTATCCTTGCTTTTCACCAGTTTCGTCGCGAGCATATTCAGACCCGTATTCTCCAGAGTCAACGATGGCTTGTGGCCTTTCCCGGATTTATCATCATCATCATTATTATTATTATTATTAATATTAACCTCATTACTAGTATTACTATCATTAATATTATCTTCCGAATACTTATCTTTTCTATCAGCCGGTGGTCCTCTATCAATAGATAGCCTTCCACTGTGCTCTTCCATCACTAATCCTGCTGTGTTACGTTGTTCTGTTTTCTTCTTATTTTTTTTGTTTATTTTCCCCAATAATCTAAAATTTTCTTCTCTATCCGTTCTTTATCCCCCTACTAGCACAACCTTACTAAAATTATTGATTCTCTAAACCCCACAAAATTCCAATTTTTTGGGACCCCTCTATATTATACTATTTTAACTGGTTACCCTAGAAACGCGAATCATATATATAGTACATTGTCACATTAGATAGGAGATATATAGTACATTGTTACATTAGTATGAGAGATAATAGTACATTGTTACATTAGATGGGAGATATATAGTGCACTGTTTCATTAGTATGGGAGATATACAGCACATTCTTACATTGTCCCTCAGTAGTCATCGCCGCACTAACTTTTCCTTATCTTCACTGCCGCACGACATTGCTGATGAATTGATTAATAAAGATACAGATAAAAGTTCTTTAGATAACTTGAACCATATTGCCCCCACCCAACTATTTTTTCAGCATTTAACTACCAAAACAAATTATTTTCTTGATTTTTTTTAAATTTAATAATGTTTTATTCTTTTTTAGTAATGTCAGTTAGAGTATAATTTGATTGATTGATTTGGGAGTGACAAGTTTTTAGAGACATCATGGCCACTATGATAGTTCTGATTGGACAAACAAAACACCAATAGTTAACACAAATTCAGTTCATGATAATTATTGGTTAATTTGTTACTCGCTAGTTTTTTGTTTAAAAACTAATTTTGGTGAGCCAATGGTAACTTTTATGAATTATAATTTCCCTCGCTAAGAGACGAGCTTAAAACTGAATTATCGTAACTTTTGGACGATTTTATATTCACTTTAGATAGAGATCTGGTTACGATATTATTAAAAAATTTAAATCTTCTTTGACTTTCTAAACTTATGCCTTTCCGATAAGATAGTACATTTATTGATGATTTAATTATTATTTGGAACATATTTTAAACGCACTAAGTTTTAACTTTGATGAAAGTTCTGGGCAAAGTTCTGGATGAGATTATTTCAAAGTAGATTGTTTGTTTTTTTGTCTTGGGTGTTGCAAAGTAGATTGGGACACTTAAACTCCCATATTGCAAACTAGAGTTTTTTTTTATTAAAAAAAAATATACCTTCAACATATATATATATATATATATATTAGAATGTGGGCTTTATATTATAATAATTCTTATATTTACTTAACCTAAACACAGAGGACAAAATGCGCAGGCGTAGTAACATTTTTGCATAATATCCAGAACAATGTTAATGGAATTTAAATTTATAATTTTGTATTTTTATTTTGTTTTGTCATTATTGTTAACCGTACAGAGTTGTGTGTGTGTTGTGTGTGTGTGTGTGTGTGTGTGTGTGTGTGTGTGTGTGTGTGTGTGGTTTGTATGGAGGGAAAGTCAACAATATACCTGTTTACATTATCTACAAACATGGTGGGAGGTTATATTATTGTTATAGCCAATATGACACTGGTTCTACTGCAATTCTTTTGAACATTCTACAGAATTTATTTTGGCAACTCTATCTAGTAAATATTAAACATGTTTATGTAGCAATATGAAATATAGTGATGACAAGGAAGTAGGGCTCTCTGTATTTCTGTGTAGGCGATCAGTTTCCGCTATGAATATATAATTATTTATAGCATTCATATTCCAAGTTTTCTACTCTTGCTCCCTAAATATTAACAAGTTTTTATAAAATAGATATATTAGAAAATAATTAGACATTATTCAATTTGCCTTGGACAAATCAAATCCCAATTTTGGTTTACACCCTCTTACTGTTGTAAAAAGGGAGTATCGATCATGTAAAATTTTCTAAATCGAGTTTTCTTAGAGAATATGTTTTCAGTTCTGTTGCAACACGGAAAAAATTGTTTTTAGCTAATTTAGCTAGTGTAGTGAACAAAATATGTCAAAAAACGAAAATTCGCGGGAAGCCCAAAACCTGATAATCAGTATGGGCCCCATACTTGCAGAAAATTTTCGGTCAAAACCTGATAACCGAAAAAGAAACTTTATTGTACAATATTTTTCTTTTTTGTAACTACTAATTGGAGAATTAGCTTCAACGATTTTGTTTAAACTTCGGGCAAGAAGCCCATCCTGCCCAGCATCACACTTCTACTTAATACAGTGCTTCGGAAAAGTGGATATTAGTTGGCTTATAGGGCATCCTCTAAGGTTTTAGGTTCAACTCTAAAATTCTCAGATTTTGGTGGGGTGTGATCGTGGCACCGTCTTTTGTTTCACAGTGTAATCACTGGAATCAATCCTTGCAGGATCTTCGATTTATGTCAGGACTGATTGCAGGCAAAACTGATTTTATGTCATGAGGGCAAAACATTTATAAACCTCTTAAGCAAAGCGAAGGAAAGCCTGATGGATAGAATCTCAGTACAGTCCAAGTCGCCCTTAATATAAGGACTACTAAACCTTTCTCGTTTAATCTTTTCTAACTTTAATTGATTAGTAAAAATACCGAGTTGTTAGTAAGTTGATAAATTGGAATTGTAATAATTGAAGTAATAGAAAGGCCTGTGTATAAATTTCGTTCCATATTTTTCTTTTTATTTAAACTACCTTTGACGGCAATGCAAAATTTTATTATAAACTTTATAAAAAAAACATGAAATAATAGTTAAAAACAGTATCAATCAAATCAAAACTGGAAGTGTGACAGGATGCCTAGTTAAATGTTGTTTGCCCATCGAACCGTTTTTTCTATATCTCAGTTACGTTTTGATACTAGAAATGCAATTTTTATAGCAAGGTCTAAATGTTTGTCAGCCACTATCAATATTGCATTAAACAAGGTGCAGAACTTACTTCATCTTACAACCGAACACTTGGCCACAGTGACTGTCCGCTTTGTTAGACTACCTGCCCAAACTGCCACAAGATGGGCAATTAACGTCCTAATTCCCTGGTCCTGTTTTAACGTCATGTCGGGACTATTAATGACTAGATGGAACATTAAAAAGGAAGAACATCCTGGACATTGTAGATCTAGTTAGCTGTGCGGCTGTGCTAGTCCCGAACTACATCATTGTCGCCACACTAACATTACAATTTCAAACCACCTCTCACCCCGCTCCACTGCTATCACCCCACCGTATCTCTACAATCACCACACTCCCTCTTGTTACATTTTTTTTCCGGCGTCTTCCTTTGTAACCTTCTCAGTTGCTCATTATATACCGAATATATTAGAATATTAATCGGCAAAATACTGGGAGTTGTAGCCCATTGTTGTTGACTGGTTGTCCAGGCCAGGCGGCCGTTGTTCGTGGGGAAGTGGTTGAATTAAAGAATGGAAACGGCCTAAGTATACTAACCAACTAACATGTTTATAATAGTTATCCAAATAGATTGTATGTGTAAATGAGTAGTGGTGCTAGATACGGTGTCTAGTTGCCAAACAATATCATATCTAGCCGGAATTTAACTATTTCTTTATACCAATTAACACAGTATTACTTTCGCTTGCTCCCGATTCCAACCATTATTTCTTGGCGGTGCCATGATTTGGCTTTATTTTCGTTTATTACTCTTTTTGGTTGCCCAACAGTTTTTATACTAACTTTTGACGATAAGCTAATTAGCTAATTCATCATTTAATAATTGTAGAATATGTGGATGCATCCGCAATACTGGATAACATCTGATACTTTATCCATCGTAGTATGCATACTTTTCATATTCCTGACCGGTTTCGGAGCTCATCTATCGTCGGAGCAAATTTATTAAATTCGTTTACATCGATGTAATGTTTCTGGTACATACCACACTTGTTGGCTTGTTGATTGTGTGTCACAACGGTCAAGAATATGATGTGTGAATGCACCGCAGATAAAATACCAGATGTATTTAAAATACTTATGATAAGTGTGCATACACAGCGGATAAAATACCAGATATTACTTTTGTATTTGCTTTAAAAATAGAATTTTTTATTTAACAAGATTTCAGCTTTTATATTATAAGTTAGTTTAGAAACAAATGTTTCAATGTTTATCATAAACTAATACAGTAAATAAAATTTTAACAAGTCAGTTTTTTTTTTTAATTGTAACCATGGAAATATTATTTTTTAATGCTAAATAAATTTTCAATTAGGCATGTGAAAATTTAATTTTACATGAAAAAAATTAATTTTTTGGCTGAAACAGGCTGGGAATAGATGCTATGTCATTTTGTAAATTAAAAAATGTTTTATTACCCTGTATTTATTGAAAACATTGGTCAGTTTCCTTTCTACTTCTTATGTTTATTAGAAATCTCTCGGATACTGCACCCTTTAAAAGAGTTTTTTGTTGCAAATTTCTTTCTTGAAAGAGATATATTTGCAGGTCAGCACTCGATCCTTTAATTGGTCTGTTTCAATAACACTCACTCAATAAGATGGCAAACAACTAGTAATAAAGAATAAAGGACAAATTAAAATAAGAACAAAACTCAATTAGTTCTATGATCAGCCGGTAGGCGCAGTTCAGCCGGTCTCCAACTGGTAAGCCTAGTTAGTATTACAATACATAGATGGCAGTGGAATGAAGAATGTGAGAGTTGAATCGATTATTCAGACTTCAAGATGGCCTACTACAACTCTCTAGCCCACTACATGTCGATGATGTTAGGCTACAAGTACTTGATGTCCTTTAAAAATAAAAATAAAAAAAAATTAAAATAACTAACGAAACCTTATCTAACTCATGGAAGAAGAGAAATTTGAGACTAGACCCGTGATTTTCGAAATATCTAATCAATTTTGTCACTCGGCTAATACAACCCGGAATGTGCGGACCCTTCCACATATTGTACAAAATTAATGATTGATTGACTAATTTTGCTTATTGTCAAAAGTTTATATAAAATCTGTTTGGTCGACCGAAAAGACTAATAAACTAAAACAAAGAAAATCTCGGCACCACCTTGTTTGAGAAGAATGTGACAGGGATATTTTTTTTCATATATTTCAAAAAGAAATATACTACATTACAGATGTTTTATTGACGTAAAAGACAAAACTTGAACCTTCCTCCGATTGCCAGAAACAACCGCTAGATAGCCTAGCCTGCACGCTTTATTGCTGGGATGCACTTTCTATTACATCTTGATTTAATTACAAGGAAATTCCATCAACCTTTTTTTTTTTAAAAAAAAATAGTTACCAATTTATGAGATTTTTAAAATGCCCTAATTAAGGTTGTTTTTGAAAAGAATTTATAACCCCATAACCACACAATTGAAAACATCTGAAGGAACTGCAAAACCATGACAGATATTTTCATGATTTTATGAGGACGTATTGCGGCGATTAGGTCAAATTTTCAAAATTGAGTTTCACCGGAATTTATGATTTATGATCGGCTAAGGAAAAACGTCAATCTGCAAGTGTCTGTATATATATCTATGTCTGTGTTTTTAGTACGATAATTGCATCCGGCACCAAGTTTTCCATCAAAATCCATCAACCAAAAGTACAACTTTACTGAGTGTTATTTATTTTTCCACTTTTTAGCGATATTTTCGAAAATAACAGCAACGATTTTTTTGAAATCCGGCATGCTTGTTTTAAATTTAGGTCTATCATTTTCATTTGAATATATTTTCCTAGGAAAATTGATTTTTGAGCAGTTATGGTAGGTGGTGGTATGCACTACCATATCTGTAATATGGTACAACTAGGAAATGCTTAATGAGTCCGGGTATCAGAGCATGGTCACCATCAAGGCTCAACATTAGTTGTTGGAAATATGAAGATAGGGAAAGAAGAAAAGATCAATCAGTGGGCTTTTCACTTAGTTATACTGCGGAACTATTCCAGCAAGGCCGTGTAGGAATGAGGCGGTTGAAGGTTTTACCAGTGGGAGATGAAACAGCACTGCTCTGGATCAGTTTGAATTTTGTGTGGCTGCCGGTTCGGCTGTTTGGGAAAACCATCATCACAAGTAGGTATAACTCTATACTACTAGGCCTCATCAAAAAATGGGCCGCGTGAAATTGGAACCAACTAAATGTTTAGTAAGAACTCCAATTTTGAAACAAATTTGTCAATTATACGAATGTAAATTACAGTAAGGTTTCACACCAGATTTGTACCTACAGTTACTGTGCTGTTAAGTACAAGTGCAATTATATCTCTTTCGAAATAGTTTTTAGACAATGGTGTGTGTGTACGCGCGTGTGTGTGGTGTGTGCTACTTTAAACTCGATATTCCGTTTTGAAAATGACCAGGATATCCGAAGAGAAAGGTTTAGGTAAAATTATTTCACTGGACTGAATTGTACAGATTTGGCCACACCCTCGATAATAACACGAACGAATTTTTGTAAACTTTGTGTATACAAACCATACATGTGGGTTCCATCATCCAGTTAATGTCACTGACAATTAAATATGTGATTTAAATTTCAGGCTTGAAGAAAATCTTTTGACTGAAAATGCCAATTTCCTGAATTTTTTGTTTCAGTTTTTCACCTAACGACGTAAGAGTTTTCTTTAAACATGTATTCTCAAATCCCATATTTTCTATATTCTCAAAATGCTTTGAAGGTACTTTCGTACACCAAATAATCTCGCGACAGATGTCAGACTGCCTAACTGCCCTAAGCGAAATGGATTCTTCCTCGAAATAAGCTGATATTCGTTTGGGTGCTGAGACATGCAGGATTCCTCGGCAACAAAAATACAGATGCGGTGGTGAGGGTGGGTTCGAAGAACATTTTCATAGATCCCGATCCTTCCTGCGGTTTGTTGATTCGAGCTTCTATCAAAGGCAGGATGGAGGATCGGCGTCTGCAATAGTGGGTGGGAACACCTGGACAGCGGCAGGCGAAACTCTTTCTCAAGCAACATTCACCTAAATTACTAGGGATCTAGTGAACCACAGCCAGAAGCTTGTAAGGATAGTAGCGTGTCTACTACGGGGCACTAGGCTGAATAGATACATGCACTAGTTACAGAGGACGCGATGTGCCGATTCGGTAAGACTGAGGAAGAAACCTTAGTACACATTCTTTGTGAATATGCCGGCCTGATGAGGATAAGGTTTCTTTAATTGGGAATGAGTAATCCCGAAGCCATGAGCTTTATGACGTAGCCGCTTTCAGTTTGCTAGGCGTGCTAAAAAGGACGATGCTGGAAGACGTGCTATAACCACTGATATAATAGTAATATTAATCTAAACTATTCTTAATAAAATATAATAAACAGAAAATTTTATAAATTAATTTGACCAATGATATAATAGTAAATACTTGAAACATATCCATTTGGCACTGATATACCTTAAAAATCAGCTGTTTGATAATCTCTGTTATTAAATTAATTTAGTGGCGGTGAGAGTAATCACTGGCAGTCCGCAGTACTTGCACATTGCCTCATGCCTGGCTGCAAGCCAAACTAAAATTAATTCGTTCTTCTTTAATACGTGTATTACCTCAGTGAGTGTGAGTTATGTGCTTAAGGACATTAATGAACTTAATTATGTCATCCATTCATAATACAAAGTAAAAAAAAAAAAAATTACAAAAATATTTTAGTCAATTAGTAAAATTAATAATGAAAACAAAAGTGTCACCGTCTGGGCTGATCAAACTGAACAAATTAAAATGTGGTAATTAATTTTAATTACTGCATGATTAAAATTGCTATTCTTTTGTTGATTATTTAACTGTATTAATTATATTCATAATATTTACGCATTTAAATTATAATTATCACACCTTTTATGATGTAGTCAAACAAGATTTTTACTTCTTACTTGTTGAAAACAAATAGGATATTGCAATTTTGTCAAAGTTTTAAAAATTGAGTTGTCACCGATATACCTGAACTGTATTCCCATTCCTTCGGCAGACAAAGTGCGATATCTCGGCCTGTACCTTGATAAACGCCTTACCTGGAACCCACATATGACTTAAGCGACAAGAACTTAACTTCCGATACCGAATGATCAAAAGACTTCTTGACAGACTCTCTCGAACAAAAAAACACTTTACATAGCTCGGCTCGCACCTATCTGGACATACGGACTCGAACTATACGGATCAGCAAAGCGCTCCAATCTTCATGTATCCAATCCTTCCAATCAAAATTCCTCCGCACAATAGTCGATGCTACTTTTTACGTCAGCAACCACACTATCCACAGTGACCTAAAACTCCCATTCGTCCTAGATCTCGCCAAGTCCCGATATATTAAAGTGCATTCCAAACTTTCCCATCACTACATTGATCCGCAACCTGTCACAGATAATACTTCCTGCTAATCCTTCCCGAAGACTGAAGTGCCGTTGGCCTCGCGATTACCTGATCGCTTGATAAAAAAAACGGCATCCTTCGAATTCGCTTCATCGGTTTTCATAGTAACCGACTTATGATGGTCATTGTTGGATGGCCCTCATTCAATTCTGTCACGTCAAGTTATTAGTTATTTTTCTTTTCTTTCTTTTTCAGTTTTGTTATTTATTTATTTTATGTTTTATTTTATTATTTGTTATATTATCATTGTCATCTCATTTGCTTGTTGTGTATGATTCGCAGTTGCAAATAAAATAATTTAAGGAAAAAAAAAGAGTTGTCACCGGAAATACATGTTTTGGATTTCCTTGAGTACGAAAAAAAATTGTATTTGTGTGTGTGTGTGTGTGGGGGGGGGGTGCGAACAGAATAACTAAAAACAGAAAATTGGAGAAAGCTGAAACTTGATATTGTTGTACTAATAGCGATTCCAACAGTAATATTTTGGTCAAAATTGCTAAACCGGAAGTACCACATCACCGAATGATTTTTTTTCCACTTCTTTTTTTGTTGAGAAAATTGTAGTTTTTCTGAGAAACGGCCGAAAGGATTTACTTTAAACTTAGCAGATATATATGGCAGACACAGGTAGCTTCTATCGCAAACATTTTTCGGAAAATTGCCTTACAGCGGGCTCTTGGGGGGTGGGGGTGACGTTGGCTTTCTACTGATATATCATTTTAGTTTGTACAATTTTAGCACTCTACATTATTAATAATAAGAATTAAATGTTTTCCCAGAATCCAAATTTGGGATCTCGGTTGGCCGGAAGTGACATTTTATTGAATAATGTTTTTTCTGTTGTCTGCGATTTCCTCTCTAACTATTTCGACGAGTTTCTTTAAACTTGGAATGCACATGTAAACTAACTGCTCATGTATAGTCCAATGACATTTGTTTGACCTTCTGAAGAAAATTTATATTTGACGGAGTTTGTGGGAGATTTGGGGTGTCACGATCGCTGAGGACTGAGGTTCTGGGACAACCTCAAAGTGTTATTGTATTTCAGGCTCTCACAGAAGTATAATAATATTGATTATTGTTACTAAATGTTTACTAAATACTCCAATTATGAAAAGAATTTATCATTTGTAAATATGTGATTTGCAGTAAGAGGAAGTTGTCAAAGTGTCAGAATTTGTTTGCCATTTACTACTGTTAGCAGGAAGTCTTGCGATTGTGTCAAAATTTCGATGCTGGTTTTCACCGGAAATGCAAGTGTTTCTTCTCTAAATTCGAAAAAAAAAATGATTTCAATAAATGGCCGCAATATATGGACGAAATATCTCAAAAACAAACGCAAGAAGCGCAACTTGAAGTTCCAACGATTTTCTTTAAATTTCTAATACTAACCCACGTACACGTAAAGTTTAACCCAAATACACGTAAAGTTAGACCCACATACACGTTAAGTTGGACCCACATACACGTAAAGTGATATCACTTTTATTTGATAGATTTTCCCAGAAAAAGTGATTTTTTGCAGGATCCGAGGAAGTGGGAATGTTAAGCTAACCTTTAAAGTACATCTTGAGTATAAAGTGCGGTTCTAACATAAGTATAATATGAAAATTAATTAAAAGCTTTGCTAGTATTCCAAGTACTAATAAAATAGGTTAAGCCGAAGTGTAATTTTACGAAAAATGTTCTGAGTTGGTTGAGCATCAGACACGAAAATTTCGGGCAAAATCCATGAACCGGAAGGGCAACTTCACTGAATGTATTTTTCAGTTTTTCTCAAGAACAGCTCAAACAATTTTGTTTACACTACGCTTATCTATACATATAAATTCCTATCACATTTATTAGAAACATTTTCCTGGGACAACTGATATTTTGGGGGTACTGGGGGAACTGTAGTGTTATGCTTTCCTCTATAGTGCCACTTTGGTATAATATGATTTTATCACCTACATAATATTATGATACATTAGAAGCATTGATAGAATCCCAAATTTGAGAAAAATCGGTATACCGGAAGTGTGATTTCAGGTTTTTGAGTTTTTTAGAATTTTGTAGGAAAAGATTGCAACGATTTCCTTTAAACATGGAATGCTTGCTGCATAAATAGAAACGTATCACTTTTATTTTAGACATTTTTCTGAAAAAAATTGTTTGGAGGTAACAGACCTCCAGACAACATTTTTTTTTTAGCATGAATGAACAAACTAACAGAGTTTGTTCAAATTTAAATTTCCACCTTTATCATAACAGCTAATTGCATTGTTTGGCAATCATATTGGAGACAACAGTTTTCAATATTCAATAGAATTAGTAAACTTCGTTAGTTCTCAACTTGCCAAGTAAGCAACATTATGTTGGAGGTCAATGTTCCGAATTTTGAACGAAAGTTTCGTGTCAACGGAATATCTAGTTCGAACTACCTGAATATTTAGTTTTTGTAATAATTCCACATATATTTGTTAAATTATATTTTTCTCTTGCTCATGGCCTTGAAGCAAATATTCGCAGTGGTAATTCAATATGGAAAGTAGTATACAACCGCAGCTTTTGTTCTTACAGCAATCAGTAAACTACCATACAACTTTCCCAAACGGAAGACCTGAAATTTGATTGACAACAATTGATTACAATTTGGATCGAGCTTTGTTAACATCTCCAGGACATATTTCAATAACGAATTTAAGGTTTCCAAAAATCTGTTTTTAACTTCTTTACGAAGATGAAATTCATAATTAACAAGTTATTAAGCTAATAAATAATAGACTATTTTTTCCTGTTAAATTTTAATTAATTTAATTTAAAACATTCTTTTTTTAAGCATGAATGAATAATTTTCTAGTTGAGAATACAGAGTGCCGCGCCTGCTTCAAAGCAAAATAAATGAATATCGCATATTTGTGTAGAGATGGCGGGAGGGGTGGCCAGGACGTCATGCAAGGAATGTTTTGTGCAGCAAGTGAACATACTCGGCTTTGTGTTTTCCCCGCACCGCGGCGCGCTCTAGGCTTGCAAACAATGAAAAAACATGCAACTTTTATGCAACAATAAAAAGCGCACAAAGCTCTGGACTGGCAAAAATGCCGACGGGGTTGGAACTCTGGTCGACTGTCAGTGCAACTTTGCAAGCTGCAAGCTCTTCTCTAGAACAATAGCCCGCTTGGACTTTATCCAACGTACATTCTTAACATTGCTGCCAACCAAGACGTTCTCCTCTCTGCCCGCGCAGTTTATTCAATTCATTTAGTTATTTATTTGTCGTTTTTTCCTTTGTTTTGTTCTGGATGGCAACACTGTCTTTTTTATTTTTGTAACTTCTTCATTTAACAGTAACTAATAAACAAATGCATTAGTTAGAGAAAGAAAGAAAAACAAAGACTTCAGCAACCATGCCAATTCGTAATTAAAAATTATCCTTGTGAACTTCAACAACACTTAATCCAATTTAAATTCAATTGTTGTCAATGGTAGAAAATTTGAAATCTTTCGTTTGAGAAACTGTATGGTAGTTTACTGAAAGGAAGTATTGCGACACTGAGTATATTGAATTGCGAATATTTGCTTCAAGTCCTAGAACATGAGAAAAATCTATTTAGCAAATGGTCGATGAATATATGTAGAAATATCTCAAAAATGACAACTTCCAGGAAGCTAGAAATAGTGGTTCCATTGACCCGAAGTTTTCGTTCGAAATTCGAAACCTTAACCTTCCACTTTAATGCTGCTTATCTGAAAAGTTGAGTACTAGCGAAGTTTTCAAATTCTAATAAACATTAAAAACTATGGTCTCCAATATTATTGCAAAACAATGCAATCAGCTGTTATAATGTACATGTGGAATGTAAATGAGTGTCAGCTGTAAATGTAACGTTTATTGTAAAGTTCTCAGGTTATATTTTTGAGATAAACAAATATCTTAAAC